>VDFB02000003.1:196173735-196354029 GCA_007258455.2 Sequoia sempervirens
TAAAATGGAACTTTTTAAGGCTTAAATTATTATATTTTCTAAAAATATGTGATTTCAGCTAAAATTCGTTCCTCTCGGGAATTGTAAACCACTATTATGACAGCACCCCTTGGTGCTTCAAGTCAACATAAGTCAAATTCAAGCTTAGAGAGACTTATTTGTCCGTTTTCTACAAATTTGACTTCAGCACCTCGACAAGCGGACATTCCCAGATTTGGTGTTGTAGAGTTGTCTCCTATTTTTTTAGAAATTTGGGAGAGGACTGATTCCTCACCTGTGGTGAACGAGTCCCACCTTAGGACTGGAAACTTGAGTTTTTTCAGATTTCAAATCCTGACAAACATAAATCAGCTCCCAACAAATTTTCATCAGTAGGAGGATTGATTCGCCACCTTGGGTGAATGAGTCCCACTGTGAAAAATCAGTAAATTTCACCAACATTCCAGACATTCCAGAAAGCTCACACATCATCCAAGTGGACTCATATTTACCCCTGTACCTTATGTTCTGCATAATTTCTTCATTTTCATAGTTGTTTGCATATCACAATGTTCTTTCAAACATAGCTTAAATTGCAATTTTGCATTCATTCTATTTCATCTTAATCAATAAATTGCATTTATTTAAGTTCATTTACATCATATGACATTTCACACATCCTAATTTGAGTGTTACATAAGCATTTTGGACCTAAGTCTCTCTCCTTTTAGGTGAAAAACCCTAGAATTGCTAGAGCTAGCATTTAGGTTCCCAAAATCTATGTTTTATTTTGTTGAACTTGACTTTTGAACACTTTAGATTTCTGATTGCATTCATATCTTGCATCCTAGTTGTCATTTGCATTAACATTCAATTAGGGCATTGAATTTTTATTGCATTCTAGGACCTTTGATTTTGCATTAGTGAAACATTCATATAGTTTTGATTTTTGCATTCCATTTCATTTAAAAAAAGTAAAAATCTGCATTTTGCATTTGTATTTGCATTATGTAGAACATTTAAATCATCCTTAAAATTTTGAAAAACACAAAAAAATTGCATGCTGAGACTCATTCGCCACCCTAGGCGAATCAGTCCCTCTGCACTTTTTAGACAATATTTCTACATTTCTTTTGACATTTTTTTACATTCTTATTCCTTGTTCCTACATTCTATTTTTAGTTAGAGATTCTTTTTTTTCCCTCATTTATTGCATCTTAGTTTATTGGCATCATGGCATTATCTTTCAATAAGTTTTGGAATTCCTTAAAATCATTGATAGACATGTCCAACTGTACCTTTTGTTGTGACCTTAATGAACTTGAACAACCTCATGCTCCTTTAACTCCTCATGATTGTCCTTCTCATGATGTAGAAATCATTGGAGAGGATGATGTTAGCATGAACAAGTTCTATAATGATTGTCTTGACAACCTAGAAGCAAATGTAGCCTTTTACCCCTCTATGAGATCATCAAAACTTCCTACTATTGCACCTCCTGATCATTTTTCATATTTACATCTTGAAGTCAACATAGGATCTAAGGTACCTCCCTCAAGTGGACCTAGTTCCTTTTAACCACCACAATCCCAACCCTTCTATGAGGACAAAGTCACAAAAATTCCTATCAATCTTGAAGAAACATATGGTAAAGGATTCACTATCTTAAGTAGACAAGGTTGTGACACAAAACATGAACATGACATCCATCAATTTATTGACCAACAATCAACTAAAGCACATACAATAGGATTAGGATATCAAGATCCTTCTCATCTTGATAGACATCCTTTTCAACCTGGGAGAATTTAGGATGCTAGTACAATGGTCTTGAATCCTACTCCTAACTTGAACATTCTCCTTCCACATGAACAACCATTCTCTCCTTCTAATGACAAGGATTTTAGGATCCCTATGCATCCCCTTCCTCCTTCTATTCATGAAAAAGGAGAACCTAGTAAAAGCAAATGACCATACAAATTGAAGAAGATAAAGTTTCCTACACATCCTCCAGGGTGATCCCATAATAGTGGTTTACAATTTTTGGCCAAACTGGACACTGAAATTATTATTTTTAACTAAATCTTCACATTCGGGCACCTATAGCGGCTAAACTGTGAGGAATTTGAAGATGGTGCAACCTAGAGTCTCATCAAATTTTGTCTGTAGATTCTAAAAACATTTTTTTCAAAATTTTTGGAATCAAATTGCACTTCTTTTTCCATCTCCCATGAAAATTGATTTTTTTCAGAAAACAACATTTTTAAAAAGGTATAGCATAACTTTTTTCCATGAACGATAAAATTCTAATTCTTTCAAATTTAGATTTGTAACTCTGATATCTAGTGCTTCCACTTGGTTAGATAGTTTTTATTGAATATTTTTTCCTTAATCAAGTTTCAAAGTCAAACAATTACAATTCGAGACAGCGGCCTGTATAAGCGTAACTTTTTGTATATGTCAAAATTTTATTTTTATTTTATTTGTTGGATCAAGGACTTCAATATCTGGTGCACTCATATTTTTCAATTTTTTTTTTTGATAATCTTCTATTTTTCCACATGTGAAGAACAAAGAAATTCATTTTCGATGAAAAACCTATGTTTAATAAAACTTAAAAAACAAATACATAATAAAACCAAATCATAGTAAAATTATATTCATTGGATAGCTTGTTCTGAGGAATACCATAATCATTTGAAATAAATTTTAAATGAGTTCATTTTATCCCCCAAAAGCTAAATCAAAATTGATTTTTTATCAGCATTTTGATAGGTGTAAAGGAGACGCATTTATAGGTATGGTTTAAAACTAGCGAGGTTCTATCCAAGGGGGTTTGATATAAGGGGTTTGATATAAGGTGATTTGATCAAACCCTCTTCAATTGGAATCCTTAAAATGAAACTTTTTAAGGCTTAAATCATTATATTTTCTCAAAATATGTGATTTTAGCTAAAATCCGTTCCTCTCAGAAATTGTAAACCACTATTATGACAGCACCCTCCACCTGAATGTGAAAGAAGAATTCAACTGCTTTTAAACAAAGTTTGTATACTCTTACCACCTTCCAATAGATTGGTCATTCATCCTAATGATTCCCATATACCATATTGCAAATATCATCGCATTCTTGGACATCAAACAAAAGAATGTTAGACATTGAAGGACAAACTAGATATGTATCACTTCACTGATACCAACTATTTCCCCATCATACCTTCAACCAATCTAAACCTATTTTGTCATGCTATAGTTGTAGAGTTTCTTATTCTCACTATTGCATGCTCCTTTCCTATCACCCATCTCTACTCATTCTTTTCTTTCCACTTTGTGGGGAGGCCAAAAATTGTTATCCTTGTCCTTGTAATACATTGTTTTTTGTCTCTTAACCATGTTATTACTTTTTCTACTTGCCTATCCAAGATTGAGAAACCAATAAATTTGTTAATGGTTGACATACATTTGCATTACTTTTTCTTTTCCCTTTTATTTTCATGTGCGTATCGTGTTCCCTTGTATCGTGTGTTTGATGGTTCCTCCCTTTGTACACTTCTATTCGTATCTTTATTCTTCTATCTATCATGCTCTATTTTGTAAAGTGTAGAGACGTTGTATGTATCTTCCACATTACCATTATTTCATTGTGCATTCATGCTTCTTAGTGTAGCATAATTGTTTACGTAATGTGTTTGTCACTTTGTGGATGACATTGGGTGTGATGTCCTTCATAAGTGTGATCTTTCTAAGCATATTACATTCCTCTTGGTGGCTTGATGTAACACACTGCATCTCGTAAGTTGTGGATATACTATTCTTTGATTGGTCCTCTCTTCAAGACATTAGACACAATCTTCCCTAAGTGACTGACCTTGCATAAATTGAACAAGAGTCCTTTGAACAATCTTTCACATTACATTTTTGCATTTTATATTTCTTGGCCACCTTGCATAACATAACTTGCATGCTTGTCTAGTGTTGTATTGTTTAAAGCTTAACATTTACATTTCCTCTTTCTTTGTGCTGCCATGTTAAAGTTATCAATGGGCATAACTTTGACATGGTTGAGCGGGAATCCCACCTAGAGGCATGACTTTTCCCCATAGCCACTTTTGTGTTTTGTGAGTGCATACCAACTAGTGTATGTTTCTTACTTTTTGGGCTTTCTCACCCCACAGACAACTAGTTTTGTGGCCCCAGAGTGAGAATACAAATTTGGGCCTTCTCACCCCATAGACAACTAGTTTCATGGCCCCAGAGTGAGTACACATTTTATTTTTGAAACAATCATCCTACATCTCTTTTCGCAACTATTTGGATTGACAATCAAAGCTTCATCCAATTCTTTTCAACACTTGTGTGTTCTTCTATTCTTATGTCTAGTTTTCCATGGGATCTTCATCTTGGGGGCTTGATCATCCCTCTTGATCATTGTATTCCATCTTGCTAACATAAGTGCATTTGAACCCTCCCCTTGATGTTCATGGCTACTTTAGTGTGAGTTTGAAGTAGGTTAATCCTCTCACTAAAGTGGGGGCTAAATGTGTTGTAGAAAAATGACCCTTTATCATTTTCATGGCCTTTTAGGTCTTGTTTCGTGGTGTTGGAACTATGTTGCTTTTATTTTATGTTGTATCATGGCTTGAACATGCTTATTTAGGTACTAAAACTCAAAGAATGATGTCTTTTGAAGGTGTTGCAAAGAGTTGTAGGACATTTATACATTCTTCTAGATTCTATTTAATACAATTTACCTAAAAAAAACCTTTTTATTCATCATCAAGTCCTATATTGAAGTGTTGTAAAGTCTTGTAACAAGACTTCACACTTTTCTAAGCACATCTTCCCTATTTACACCCTTCTGATGCTTTATTGTCTATTTATGCCCTCATATGACTTAATTAAGTGTATTTTTGAATGTTTTGAAAAGGAAAAAATAGGTTTTATAGGGACCTAAAACCACAAAGTTAAAACAACAAAAGATAGAGCAAAACAAGTCCAAACAAATAGACAGTTGTCCCAAAAAAGAAACGATAGCACAAAGAGACAACATGGTCCAAAAAAAGGACCACCAAAAAGCCAAAAAAAAACACCACCACACTACTCCAAGGTGTTCATCAACTCCTTGGCATCCTTTTAAACATCCTTCATATCCTGTAACCCCTGCTTGAAAATTTGAACCATATGTGAAGAAATCGGGGTCTTCCTCTTTGTATTAGCCTGGGTGTGAGTCGAAATCCCTTCAACAACAGATTTGCTGCAACCTCTGTCCGCATCCAAATCCATGACCAGTGAGCCCTTTTGATTTTTTTTGAGCTTTTCCACCATAGCATTGATGATAATGGTGTTATGCCTGGCAATTTTGTGATTATTCACCACAGTAGCCCTAATATTTTGGCCTATCTTGGACATATTGCACTCGAGCCTGGTTAATCTTTCCTCCTACAAATGTTGTCTTTTCCTTGGTAAGGTGGTTTCCTATCCCTCATTCTCTTTACGACTCTAGCTAATCTTCTGCTCCAAATCCATGACTCTGTTGCTGAGATCTCTATTACAGCCTTTCAAATCACAGACATCCTTCTGGGTCCACTTGAGAACAGTGAAAAGGCCATCCATACTTTTTTCTGCCACACTCACAATGTCCTCTAGCTTGAGCTTATTCAGGGCATAATTAATTTCTTCCTGATTAGGGGAATCATTAGGGGCATTCCCAAATCTTCCAGACGTAGGGGCACTAGGGGCCGACTCTTTACTGACCATAGGTTTATCAGAAAGAATTTCAATAGAATTCCCAGAGTACGAGACTAATTTCATAACTAAGGTACCTTTAAAACTAGAGACAAAACCTGGGGTAGGGTAGCTAGGAGACGGCTGGGGATTAAGACAGGGTGACGAGGCAAAACCCGGGATAGGGCAATCATGCAAAGGCTACAGATTAGGACATGAAGGTAGAGTAGAATCCATAAGGGCATTCCAACAAGACAGGGACTGGGGAGCAATGGTATTAGGACCTATAGGGGCACAAGCAGGAGGGGCCAGGGGGTCATTCTCCCTGCTACTTTCAGTGTAGTACCCCTCCTTTTACTAGTTGGATTTATTATCTTTCTATGCGTTCGTTTGTTACTTGTGACTATGATGGTACTGTTATTGTGTGAGTTGGATAGTTAGACATTTGATGATGTTGTTATTCCATTAGTAGACTGTTGGTGATTATGTTTATACACTTGAGGATTTGATTATTTCATATGACATTGTGGTTGGTTAGATGTTAGTTGATTTTCATAATTATATTATGATGCAGTGACTTAATTAGATATGTTACGAGATGAATTGTTAGTTTAGAAATGTTATTTTTATCAGTTAAATTATAATTGTTAGAATAGGTGTGATGAAGGACAATATGGCATCACTCGTTCACGAGTGCCCTGTTATGTTGCGATTCCTTCTCACAATGCAGTACTTCGATTTAATGCTTGATTTTATATATATATATATATATGCACATGTACACAACTTTGTTTGTATGCAGGATTTGCAGGTACAAGTCTCGATTCCACCTGCTTCGGCAGGACAGGGCGAGCACCTATATCCCAATGGTTAAATGTTGAAACAGAGGTGACGATGAAGTCCTCCCATCCCATGATGTCATATCGTCTCGTTTGATTGGTATTGTTCATTTTTGTAATTGTCGTCAGTTGTGTTTGTGTGTTGTATTTTGTCATCTTTTGATTATTGTGGTATTTTATAAGTTATGATTATTTAATTGATGTTGATATTTTATAAGTGTGAATTAGTTAATTAAATATGGATAATAATTGTTTATTTTAATGTTGATTTATTTGTATGAAAATATTTAAATTTTTTATTTAAATTTTATAAGGTCATGTGTTGTAATTAAATGATAATTAAATAGTAAATGGGCTTTAATTATTTTAATCAATTATCTGGTGGAGGATAATTATTAGAATAATTTATTTAAATTAAATAAGTAGTGTGATGTGCAAGTAAAGTTGCAAAAATAGAAATTAAAACAATAAAGCAAATAAAAGAATAAAAAGATTGTGTGAGCCAATAAGAATACAAATTTGGGAAAAAGCTGGCTTTTAAAGAATTGTTTTATTTTATTTTTGATTTTTAGAGTTTTTGTGAGAGATGGACAATATATTTTTATTTTAATTAGGAAAAATGGTAAGTTTACACACACAGAGATATTTGGGATAGAAGATTGTGCAAGAGATGGGCTTGGTATTCTGAAATTTTAGAAAATGTATTGAAACCTTATGTTGTATTTGGAGGAAAGTTATAGAGAGAGATTGTGAATCTGTTTCTGGTGAATGCTTTGGAGAAGTTTTCTGAACAAAGAATCGGTTCGAGATTTGAGCACAGTGATTCAGAGAAGATTTGAAGCAGGAAGGAGGAGCTCTTCGGAAAGACCGTCAGAAACAATCTTCATCAAGTTCTCGAATAAGCGCAGGACTCCAGGTTTTAACCTACTCCTTCTCTCTGATCTTCTGATTTAAGAAAAATAGGAAAAACAAAAATTAGATTATTTGGTGAAAGAGAACTAAAACCTTAGAAAAGAGGAATTATTGAATAGTGAAAATTACTGAAGGAATTAAAAAGAGATTGTCTATGTAAATTACTCTATGAATATTCTTTCAATTTGATTGTGTGAAAATAATGTTGAGTTGTGAAAATAGACTATATATATTCTTAAATTGATTCTGTTATTTTTCTTGAAAACATACATAGTTTTTCTTTGAGAATAATTTACTCTGAGAATTATAAAAATATATCCTTAATATATAAATATTTGTATAAGTTGTTTTTATTCTGTTCTTCTATCCTCAAATTTGTTCATCTGAAATATATATGTAAATATATTATATATATGTACATATATAAATAAATTATTTTTCGTGCATTGTAATTGTTTGAAATTATGGTTAAACTTGAATTTTGGCCACCGTCGAAGTTCGTGCCGGTGCAGTACCGAATTATATTGTTTGGTTTTAAAATAAGAATTCGTTTATAAAAAAAAAATAAGGGAAATTTATAAAAGTAATCTTATAAAAATAAAATAAAATTGAATGCAATTTTAAAAGTTTTGGGAAGGAGGAAGGGACGGCAGTGCCGTACCCTCCTCCCACCCATTGGGCCGCGGACTGCGCAGTCCCATGGCCTGCTGCGTATAGCAAGCCATGCGCAGTCCCATACGGCAGCCCACTCGGCCGCTGTACAGTCGCGGCCGGGTGGCGTGTACTTAAAGTTATTTGTTTTTGATTTATTTTATTTTATTTATGTTTTTTTTTATATATAATATATATAATTTTATATATATATAAACTAATATATGTATTTATATATATTTATGTATATATTTCTTTTAAAGAAAAAAATTATATAATTGTTATATATTTTAAAAGTGAAATTATAATAATTTTATTTAAATATTATTTATTTTAAAGTGGAATTAAGATTATTTGAATTTAAATGTTAATTTATTACATAGTATGAATGTAATTTTTATCTCGGATTTTAAATGTCCAATTTTGTCCATATCGAGGTAAATTCTATATATTTCAAATGGGAATTGTTTAATTATTGTTTTGATTAAACAAATATGTTAGACAATATTTAGCTTTAGTTGTGATTGTGGGCTTTATTGTGACAACCATATTGAGTTATTTAAACTGAGAATGGGCACAACTTACTGGTGCAACTTTGTAAAGTGTGATGTGAGTTTTCCTGTTATTGTTTTGTGTTGGCTATGTGAAACCCTATGGATTGTCAGTTTTTCTTGTGCATTTTGATTATGGTTTTCCTTTATTCTGGTTGTGGTGTGGGAACCTTGTGTATTTGTGATTCAGTTGTTGTTTATTGTGAACCCTAGTTCCAGAGGCGTGTTTTAATCTATGAATATTATTCCGTGTGGTTGTGCTCTTGGAATTGGAAATTTATTAGAATTACTTTTGGAAGGGTTGTACGTGGGTATTGGCAATTTGATTATGGGCCATTATGAGATGGATTTGCCTCACTTGTTTATGTTTTGAGTTATATGTGTTATTCGTGATAGTACAACCCTTGCCTAGTTTTGAGATATGTTAAGGGTCATAGGGAGAGTGGCTCTTCGTGGGTGCTGGTGCCTTATGATGAGGAAGGGCTCAGGATAACCCACGAAAGAGTAAGCTAAACAAGTGATAACCTAAACAATAGAATTAGGGGGTTGGGTAGTTTAAAAACACAAGATAATAAAACATTGGATTCCTCGGCTATGCATTAGGGCTACCCTAGACTAGTGATAGACTGAGAAGGCCATGGTCGGCATAGTCACAGTCTCGTCTTCATGAGAGACTATTGGCTCTGCATCAGCTACCCTATGGTGCCGGCGCCTCAGTTAGGAGGAAGGGCTAGGAGATCCATAGATGGGTGTTGGCGCCTCAGTTGGAGAAAGGGCCAGGAGAATCCCATGAAAGCTATGCGATGACACTCTCCACTTGACACCATTGTGCTTTGTTGTTGTTGCCTCTGGATGTTATCTCTTTATGATGTTTCTTTGAATTCTTGTGAATTTGTTTCATGATTGTTAATTGATAGTACTTCATATTATTGTGATGAGTTTCTTGGGATTAACTTGTTATGTGATTTGTGAACGTGGATGGTTGTTCATCGTATGTTTGAGTCATACTTGTTTTGTGTCATGTCATTGTTGAGTCGGTTTGACATTCATGGTCAGGTTCACTTCCTCGTCACCTCTGAGCACAGGAGGTGAGTTACTTGTAATTCACATGGTTGGGTGGAACGTGCTCCGCACCTGTTGGGTTCCCCATCAGCATCCTGTTTTCTCAGCATTTCTGCAGTTGGAGTTGTCCCAGTATTCACTTCATATTTTAGATCCATTTATTCTTGTATCAATCCCCATGTTGGGAAATTCAATGTAATTCATTTATCAGAAGTTTGTAATGTAATATTAAAACAATGATGTAATAGTTAGGATCATTTGTAACTCTATTATGAGATTTATCATGGTTGTAGTTATGCGATGTTTATTATTCTCGCATCATAGTCATTGGATGTATCCCTATCCTTGGTTATCATTATAAATGACATTGTTGTAATCTTTATTTTTGTTTCCGTGTAGTTGTTGCAATGTAACCTCGCATGCCCCAGAGAACTAAGCGTGTTAATGTTATGAAATGTGCTATGTGGTTATGGTTTAATGTTATTGCATGTTTAATTTAATTGTTTAAAAAAAAAATTATTTGCTTTGTGTGTGTTCTCTGGGGTTTGCATGGCGGGAGTTACATTCAGTATCCTCATCATCCAATTCCCCAATATCCACAATTTTAGGAAAAGTAGGTAAAATTTGATCATGCTCATAGATGAGCCTGACAAGACCAGGGTGAATAATAGAAGTCCTCCTAGGGTTTCTTTCAACTTCATCAAGGCATTTCTTCAAAGAAGAGAATAAGTAAAAAGGCTTAGAGATACGAACCTTGTGACGGAAATGGTTCAGAATGGCAAAGTGATAACCATACGCCCTGGTGAAGCACCCGTAAACTGTGATATACTCCATTATTACTCTTAAAAATTTCCTCCAGATTGATTTAATGGACTCCACATCAAAGTATCTATTGGATACCTTAACCAACTTAGCCTTCTCCTTGTCTTTTTTAGGAAATCTAATGACTGCTTCATCAGAGAACCGACGGTCCCAATAAAATTTCACACCCTCAGTCAAAAGACTAGTAATCTCATCGGTTATTTTCTCATTTAGCTTAACATTCCTACCAAACAACACAATCTCACCATTTTTCCAATTTTTGGCAAAATAGTCCAACATCCCCTCGTCAGTACCATGGAGCTTTTCCAAAAATGGGACTAAACCTCCCTTTTCAATTCTTTCCTAGGCTTTAGCATTCTTTCTATGCTCTTGAAAGCTGCTTGGCTCCACACGTTTGCTCTCTCCCCCCATCTTCAAAGCTCTGTTATATCACACCCTACAGTTGCTCTGGGTCCTGTTTAAGCATATTTTATCAAACACCCAGAAAGCGTGCCAAAGACTCTTCTTGAAAAAGAAAATGATGTCGGTCCCATCAAATCTAATGAAATCGACGTACCTAATCTTTATCCGATGAAGACAAGCTTCTCTTCCATGCATTGAATCATAATAAATTAGCGCTTTCACCTCAGAATGGAGGTAGTCATTCTTCCTCCATGTTTTTTCCCCTCCCTTCTTAACCCCTTCATTGGCGAAGTAATTAGCCACCCTATTGGATTCTCTATAGGCGTGGGACACTTTCACTTTATCGAATTTACTTAATAAGATTATTGTATCTTTGATCCACTTTTTAATGGTCCACGAGGGAGGGGTAAGCCCAAGAATGCAATTTATTATATTCATTGAATCACCCTCCAACCAAAGACATTTCGTGTTCATCTTGAAAGCTAAGTTAACCACATGATAAGCCCCTATAGCTTCCACAACATGATTAGTTTGGTTTCCGATGTCCATAGCAAAAGCCGCAATAAAAGCCCCTGAGTTGTCCCTTAAAACACACCCACTGCCAGCTTTCCTAGGGTTTCCTTTAGCAGCACCATCAAAATTGGCTTTCAACCAACCCAAAGGAGGCAAAGACCAACTAGCATTCTCCCTCCCACAAACATCAGGCGTGGGGACAGTTAACACAACTAATTTTGAGTTCCACTTTTCAGCCGTAGCAATATCGAAAGGAGACCAATTAGCTTTATCAACCATTTTTCTTGGTATTAAAGATAAAGTCCCCCTCCAACTTCTCTTTTTCCCTAAACACTTTGTTGTTCCTTTCCTTCCAAATATTCCATGACACAAAAGGTAGAAAAAAAGACAAGAGCTTTCACACAAAAGGATTTTTTGAAGGAGCTTTCCATTGCAAGAAAAAGTCTTCAACAGAAGTAGGGGAAACCCAAACCAAATCAAGAAGCACAAAAATTTTACCCCATATGTGTGAAATAAAAGGGAAATGAAGAAAAAGACGATTAACAGTCTTAGCATCGTTCCTGCACATGTAGCACCTATTAGGTAATTGAATTCCTCTTTTTCCAAGATTGTCCAAAGTGAGAATCTTATTCTGTAGCATTATCCAATAGAAAATATTGATTTTAGGAATCAAGTGATTAATCCAAGCCTTAGCCCAAAAAGGCGGAGGCTCCATCGAACTAGCCAGCATAGAAGTAGCAGAAGAAACTGAAAAAATGCCAGACAGATTGTCTAACCAAACAGCAAGAACATCCACTTGGTGTTGAGCTAGTCTTAGATCCTTGAAGGCCAACTAAACAGGGCTAAGATCCTGACTGATGGTCTTCAAATCAACCCAACCCCCATTCCTCCAGTAATCTTTAACCAAGACCCCAAATTCCCTTTTACAATCATTCATCCATTTATAGAATTTGTCATTTCTGATTAATGGATCTTTAAAAAGCCATCTATCTTCCCAAAACCTAACATAATTTCCTTTTCCAACTAGCTAACCAGTTCCCATTTCCAGCAACTTTCTACCTCTGCTCATATCATTCCAGCAAATAGACCCATGAGGTAAAAGAGAAGAATTTATAACCTCATTAAGAGACTCACAGTTGCTAAAATATTTGGCTTTTTAGGTATCTCGCCATTCCCCTCTCAAAGTAAGAGTTCTCCAAAGCTGTTTAGCAAGAAGGGACAAATTCAACACTTTCATTTTCCTTAAGCCTAGGCCCCCTCTTGATTTAGGTCTACAAACTAGATTCCATCCAACGAGTGGCATTCTCTTCTTATCCTCCACACTAGACTAGAGAAACCTTTTCTGAATTTTTTCAATGGCCTCAGCATACTTAGCAGGAATTTTAAATAAACTAAGAGCATACACAGGAAGATTTTGCAAAGAAGCCTTTAGGAGCTAGATTTTTCCAGCTTGACTGAGAAGAGCTCCTTTCCACCCCGACAACTTCTTATTGAAATTTTCAACCAAAGAGATCCAGAACGAGTCCAAGGGTTTAATGCAAAGAGGCAAACCAAGATAGGTTGATGGAAGAGGCTCAATTTGACATCCAAGAATCTAAGCAAGTTTAACTTGTTTATGCTCCGGAGTATTGAGGAAGAAAATTGAACTCTTAACCCTATTAACAACTTGCCTAGAAGCAGATTCATAAATATTCAGAATTCTTTTGAAAGTCTTAGCTTCAGCCATAGTAGATCTTCCCATGAGAATGGTGTCATCAACAAATTTTTGGTGGGAATAGGTTAGAAGAGAAGAGGGTCTTAAACCAGCAAGTGATCTTTGATCAATAAGCTTTTTAATATTTCTTCCCAAACTCTCAGCCAAAATTGTATTTTTGAATATTATTCTAACAAATAACATTAAATACAACATTATTCCCAACACTTTTTTTAGGTCCTAGGTGGGACCCATTTTCCATGGGTGGCGAATGAGCCCCCCTTGGCCCCAAATTCAAAATATTTCAAAATTTCTTTCAAGATTTTATTCAAACATAAGCCACAAACATAATCCAATTTTATTTTGTAGTTTGTTTCTTGCTAGCCTGGGCTATTTCTATCCATTGGTTTTCCAAGCACACTTTTTTTGTCCTTTGTGTGATTAACAATGCTATATATATACATATATATATATATATATATATCTATGTATGTATGTATGTATGTATGTACATATGTATGTATATATGTATGTATGTATGTATATATATATATATGTATATATATATATACTTACATAAATGTATTCACCAGTACCCTATCAAAAATTGAAATAGTACAGCCTCTTGAGCACCACCCTATTGAAAAGAATGCCTTTTGGAAAACAACATTAACTCTATAATATCAACTATTTCATTATGCATTGTAAATGAAAGTATATAGCCAAAAATAGACAACAAAAATTAGCATTGGGCTATGGGAAACATTGGTTGGAATTTTTGTCGGCCTTCGTAATTCTAGGTCTCCAACACCGTGTAGTAGGTGTTGTTTTATTTTTTTAAAATTTAAAAATTGTTCGGTACGACGATAGAGGATGCTAGCAAAATGGCATCAACATTAATCATTCTATAGTTTTTGTGTAGTGCTGATGGTGCAAGTAACATCTATGTTTAAATTCCTCAGAGAACAAAGCAAATGTCTTTACAATTTTCAATAACGTATTGTGCATATATATAGATAAATATATATACACATAAATATATACATATATATATATACACATATATATATTTATATATATAGACACACAAACATATATATATATAGATAGATATATAAGAATTATACAAACCCCCACCTTTTGCAACCATCAAATCATACAAATAACCTCCAACAACCTTCACAAAATTTTGACAACCATGGTGGGTTGTGATAGTTGTATGTTCATTTTTAGCAGGCCATGGAGAAAGGACGAAGGGAAGAGAAACCAAGTCGGAAGAGGTGTAATTGAAGGAAGTTAGAAGAGGTGCATATTGGAAAACTAGTTGTGGAGTATTTCTAAAATAGTTTATGTTATTTTCAAAATGGGATTATTGATTGTTTCTATGTAGCTTACTGTAAATTGCTTGGTTTATGGGTTTTGTGTAGCCGCCATTGGTGGAAGGAAATACTCTTTCTTTATTGCATTTGATGTGTTCAGTAACCTCCACCCACCCTCGCAAAAGCTACACAAAGATTAATCCATGTTGCACCCTCAAAAAAGCTTACCCTCATTGTTCATGACTCTCATATAAGGTATAGAAATAGAACGAGACCAAACAATGCCTTTTTTAAAATCTCTGAGACATTCATTTTTTTCCTCGGGGAATTAAACGACAGCTATCAATATGACCATCACTAGTACATGAAAATCATATAGATATACATATACAAACATGTATATATGTAGATATATATAGTAGTTGTAACCGTGGAGGGCAAGCCTTTATGAAGGTGCAAGTGCATGTAGCAGTAATGGTTGGGATACATACACACACACACAAAAACACACACACACACACACACACACACACACACACACACACACACACACACACACACACACACCTATTGAGAGGAACCAACAAAGATTCAATGAGGAACGAAAGTAGAAGTATACTCATTTCTTAACAAACTATATGTGTGTATATAGGTAGATTTTTGTCTCTCTCTCTCTATATGTACATATATGTGTATATGTATATATGCAAAGCCTGAATAGTGTTAGCAATGTAATTCCCTTGTATACATGGATAGAAAGTTGAAGGAGTAAACAAAATCCCATACCCAAAAAATTGGTGTGTGAAGGCCATGTGAAGACATACTATTTTTTCCTCAACAAAACCTGATAGAAAATTGAAACAATTTGGGTTCGCTAATAGCATCCTTTTTTTTTATAATGTTTTCTGTGTTGAATTCACATGTTTATGCAGGTTTTTTTATTTGTCTAGATCTTGAAACCATTATTGTTTCACTATGTCAATTGTTGTTCAAAAGACTATATATTTTAATGGGTTTTGGTAGGTGGGCGAGTGTTGGGTATATTGTTTCATTTATGGCTTCCATTTTCTGTGAATGGTTCAAAAATAGCGAATCTTGATATCAAGATTTATTCTATTTTGCCAGTTTTGGTATGTGGGTAACTGTTAGGAATATTGTTTCATTTATTGTTTCATTTGTATGCACATTAGCGCCTACATTAATTATAGTATAAAGAAAAACCAATCTTTCAACTCACACTTTATATACAATTGGATAAACAACAACTATGATCACAAGTAGTGAAAGCACACACAAACCATACATCAACTAATCTTGAAACTAGCCAATAGTCAAGAGATCAAACATACACACAACATTTTCCCTCAGTTGACTAGCTGAGGAGGCTACGAATTCAAAGCTTTTGTTTCCTATAATAATTCCTTACTTCGGGTTACACAATATATTATAGCCAACAAAAGGTTTGAATTCCTAGCCTTCTCATTAAGGAAAATGAGGGAAAATTCAGTTTGGATGTTTGTTCTCTTTATAATTATGATAAATCCAATTGCATATCGACGAAAAAATAGGGTATACACATCTATTTAGATACAACATTCTCTACATAAATAAATATTTATATTTGTACATATAGATATTTATATATCTACCTATATGTGTGTCTGCTTGATTGACCCTTAAGGTGTTTATTCAAAGATTTTATGGGAAAATTTTTCCCTCTAAATACCTTGTTATCCTAATCAAGCACCATATGAAGCATCACTACAACTTATTTTAATAAGAATTATATATAAAAGAAGATATTATTTGAAAAGGGAGAAAAAGCATTCAAATTTATTATTTTTGACAAGATAGTTATTTAGTTGGAAAGAAATTTGTTATTTCTTTCATTCTTGAAAAGGAATTCCTATAACAATAGGCTTTGTATT
Organism: Sequoia sempervirens; assembly: GCA_007258455.2. Classification (NCBI taxonomy): domain Eukaryota; kingdom Viridiplantae; phylum Streptophyta; class Pinopsida; order Cupressales; family Cupressaceae; genus Sequoia; species Sequoia sempervirens. The sequence goes on from VDFB02000003.1 coordinate 196,190,131, forward strand.
GAACATAACAAAGAACATTAGCTGCCACATACATGTGTTCAACACCTTTTTGAACATATTGAATGGACAATCCAAATACTTTTTCCAGGATTGCAGAACTAAAAATGAAACAACGTAGCAAACACTAGAAAAGGGACAATGACAATGCCCTATGGAAAAAAAAATAAGCCACATTAGTCGCCTTCTCTATCAACATAGAGAGGAACACACGACATATCTCCAAGGCAACCAACAACTGTGTTTGGCACCCTTCTCATAACCACCACAAGGATTAAAACAGGGGGGTTGGTGGGAATTCCGGCCTAGATCTTTTTAAAGGGAAGGCCATTTTCCACCTTTACCTCACTTGGCAGGAAGCTCAAAAAATAAAAAGGCTTGCAAGGATTCCAACCAAAGTACACACAATAAAACCAATGACTAACAATACAGAGGACAACATTCAACATAAACTATATAACAATGACTGTTTCATTGGATTGCAACCATAATTACTAAACAAAAACCATAAATCAAACAATATTGGTTTCAAAGTTAAAAACCCATGCAAAAAAAAATCTTGTAGCACCTCTTCCCACTTGCTTCAAACAGACCTCTTCTCAGCAACTTCCTTGCACAAAAATGGGAAAAATATTATCATAGGAGACACTTTTATTTTGCATTTCCAACCATCCACCCATGCAAAAAAGACAAAATAACCTCCACCCACCTTTAAAGAAGCTGCACAAAGCCTAATCCAGCTTGCACCTCACATAAGCTTACCCTCGTCGTTCATGGCTCCAATATCAAGTATAGCAATAGAACAACACCAAACAATGCCTTATTGAAAATTTCCCTGACACTTGTTTTGTTTCCCGAGGTGTTTAACAGTAGATGTTATTACGACCATCCCTAATACACGAAAAGCATACAACAATTAATGTTGATGTGAACCAACGTTTAATTTCTATAGCCTTCTCTATCCATGCGGCCTAAAAAATGCCACCCTATTCCCAAGGCAACCAACAACTACAGCTGCCACCTTTTCATGACCATCAGAAGGAAAAAAATCTAGGAGGATGACGAAATTTTTGACCAAAGCTATAACCCATCCACCACCCTTTCGTAGACTGCAGGAAGTCTAAAACATGGGGAGCCTGACCAAAATTCCAAGCAAAGTTGACAAAAATAGCCATATATACACATAAACACACACACATATATACGTATATACATATATATACATATACATATACATATATCTACATATGTGTATATACATATATCTACATATATGTATGTACATACTATATATACTATACATATACATATAGATATACGTATATATACATATATGTATGTACATATATATTCATATATATATACATATATATACATATATATACATATATATACATATACATACATCTATACGCTACAAAATACCAAATGTTATGAACATTATATATACATGTAAATATACATGCATATATATACATATATACATACAAATCTACATATAAATATATATGTATACACATAAGCTGTATATGGACCACCCTTTCGCAGGAAAGGTTTTGCATAGGTCTATAACTATGATTTTCAGCGTTCTATGGAAATGGTTGCAATGGAATAAAATAGTTAATGTTATGAAATTCATTCCATTCATGTCCACCTTAGGCTATATTGTCTCATTTGTGGCTTCCATTTACCGTCCATGGTTGCAACACAACAAAATAGTCAATGTTTTGGACGTTATATATACATATACATACATATATATACACATATCTATACATAAATACATAGATATATATATACACATATATACATATATATATACATATATATATACATAAATACATATATATGCATATTAACACATACATCTACATATATATATACAGATATATACAGATATATACATATATATATATACATATATATACACATATATATATAGATACATATATATATATACACATACATAGAAATATATATCAAAGCACAAAAAAAATACACAACAACAAACCAAGCCAAAAAAAACAACTTAGGCTAGCCATCAACAATTGGCAATTGTGGGTTTTGGCATGTGGGTGATTGTTGGCTATATTTTTCCATTTATGGATTTGGTTCTATGTGAGTGGTTGCAAAATAGTTAATATGGTGTGTTTCTAGTGAATCTTCAAATGAAGATTTCTTGTGTTTTGTTGGTTTTGGCATCTGCGTGACTGTTGGGAATATTGTTTCATTTATGGCTTCTGGTTTGTTTGAATGGTTGCAAAATAGTTAATTTGTTGTGTTTTTGGTGAATCTTCGCATCTGGGTTACCATTGAAACCAATATTGATTCATTTAGGGTTTGCATTTTCCTAGTAAAGGTTTTGAGTTTGTCTATTACTGGGAGTTTTCTGTGTTTTGTGAGCTTGCCATGTGAACCACTGTTGGAAGCCGTGCTTTTATGTGCAATAGTTGCAACCCAATGAAATAGTTAATGTTATATAGGTTGCATTGTTTTAGGGTATATTGATTCCTTTTTGATATGGTTATCATGAAATGACAGTAAATAGTTTCTTTGCAACAATATTGTTTGATTTATGGTTTGACTTTTGCACAGATGTTTTTGTATGGATTTCTCACTGTGTTTTTTAGTGTTTTGCACCTTTGGCCATCTAGGTGACTATTAATAAAAATATTTATTTTTTTACGTCTTTTGTTTTGTGGCGATGGTTTCAATGCAATAAAATAATTAATGTTATATAGTTCATGTTGCTTTGCATAAGGAATTGTTCACTATCGCCATCTATGTTACACTATTTTGTTTCATTTATGGCCTCCATTTACCACACCATCCCTTATCTTGTTGTTCCTCATTCCAATCAAGCTATGTATACATACGTATGTTTGTGAAAAGAATGTCTATGTAGTTATTGAAAATTTATTGTTGGATGTCATTCGTTTGGTTTATGTTGTTGTTGAAGGTAGCTATGAGTGACGATGGCAAGATTTTGTGAAGGTGCAAGTGCGTTCATCAGTTGTGGAATCTATGTGAAGGTGGCTAGATGTTATCTTGTGTTTTTAATGCAATAAAATAGTTAATGTTATGTAGTTCATGTTGCTTTGCATAAGGAATTGTTCACTTTGTCATCTACCTTATGCTATATTGTTTGATTTATGGCTTCCATTTACCACAAAAACCCTTGTCTTGTTCTTTCTCATTCTAGTCAGCCTATGTACACATACGTATGTTTGTGGAATGAATGTCTATGCAGTTATTGAAAACATATTGTTTGGTGTCATTCTCTAGGTCTATGTTGTTGACAGTAGCTGTGAGTGAGGATGGCAAGCTTCTGTGAAGGTGCAAGTGTGTTCATTGGATATGGAATCTATGTGAAGGTGGTTGGATCTTATCTTGTGTTTTTTGTATGTGTTGATGGCTGCAAAAGGTGTATACATGTATCTATCTGAAATAAGAAGAAAACAATATTCATTTTTGTTGCTTAATATGCTTGTTATTTTCATAGGTTAATGATGATTTCTATTTGATCCATGGTTCCTATCTGATGGCGATGGTGCATAATAGCAACAGTTTTATTCTATTCAAAACATATCCACAAAGATTCACAAAAACAAACCCAAGTTAAAATATACTCATTTCTCAATGCAGCCCTATGAAAAATTAAAACAATGTAGCCTTCTCAATAACACATTCTCGCAAACTAACAATGAAAAACCATATACATAAATATAATCAACAACAAGAAATTGAAATATATATAAATATATGTATATATGTACACATATATACGTATATATACACATATATATTAATATTACAATACACCCAATATAGCCTAAGGCAGAGAACAATAATTAATAATACCTAATGTAACCAAACATAGAATCAACAACATTATTTATTTTATTTTATTCCAACCACCCACAAAATGCAAACATTAAAGAGAAACCCATCAAAAATTTTCCCATATAACGCGTCCATAAATGAAACATAATTTGTTTTAACAAATAATTTTCTCTTCTATGAACACCTTATTGAAAATTCAAACAATATACGTATAAATATACACATATATATTAATATTAAAATACACACAATATAACCTAAGGTGGAGAACAATAATTAATAATACCTAATGTAACCAAACATAGAATCAACAATAGTAATTATATTATTCCATTCCAACCATAACCAGAAAACCAAAGGCATAAATCAAACATTGGTTTCAAAACGACCTAGATGGAGAAAGCCACAATATAGCCCGAGCCATACAATAACAATAAAAAAACTACATAACCTCAACAATTTTATCCCATTGCAAACATTCCCCCAAAATGAAAACATTAAAGAGAAACTCATTGAAAGTTGACCCATATAACACATCCATAAATGAAACATAATTTGTTTTAACAAATAATTTTCTCTTCTATGAACATCACATTATTGAAAATTGAAACAATATAGCTTTTTAAACATAACCTAATTGAAAATAAGACAATATAGGCTGAGGTAGATAGTAACAAATGACAAAAACTGCATAAGGTGAAGAATTTTTCCCCATTGCCAACATATCCACTAAATGCAAGCCATAAAGAGAGACCCACAAAAAATTATATATATATATATATATATATATATATATATATATATATATATATATATATGTATGTATATATGTAGAGATATATATGTATATATATACACATATATATTGATGTAAAAATATACCTAATATAGCCTAAGGTAGAGAACAATAATCAATAATACCTATTGTAACCAAACATAGAATCAACAACATTACTTATTTTATTCTATTCCAACCATAACTAGAAAATAAAAGCCATACATCAAGCAACATTGGTTTCAACAACCACCCACATGCAAAAAAGGCACAATATAGCCTGAGGTATACAATAACAATTGACAAAAATTTCATAACCTCAACAATTTTATTTCATTGCACACATACCCACAAAACGCAAACATTAAACAAAAACCCTTCAAAAATTGACAGTAACAAACCTATAGAAAAATCACTCCTTTCTCACACAACCTCCTCAAAAATTAAAACAAGACACCCTTTTCAACAACACCTTCTCCAAAATGAAACAATATAGCTTGAGCAACAAAACTATAATCAACATTGCACAATGGAAGCTAACACAAAGAATATAGCATTGGCTATTTTATTCCATTGCAACCATAACCACAAACTAGAAGCCATAATTCAAAAAAAAATCACAGTACCAAATCCATCCAAAACCATACATAGAAAACACAAACCATAAATTAAACAAGATATTTGAAACAATCAAGAGTACCTTATGGCAAATCAAGATAGTTACAATTGACAAAAATGGTATAAGGTCAAGGATTTTTCCCTATTGCCAACATATCCACTAAATGCAAGCCATAAAGAGAGACCCACAAAAAAATTATATATATATATAAATATATGTATATATGCACACATATATATGTATATAAATACATATATATGTATATAAATACATATATATTCATCTTAAAATATACCCTATATAGCCTAAGGTAGAGAACAATACTCAATAATATGTAATGTAACCAAACATAGAATCAACAACATTAATTATTTTATTCTATTCCAACCATAACTAGAAAATGAAAGCCATAAATCAAACATCATTGGTTTCAATAGCCACCCAGATGCAGAAAGCAACAATATTAATTATTTTACTTTGTTCCAACCACAACCAAAAAATTAAAGCCATAAATCAAACAACATTACTTTCAACCACCACCAACATGTAGAAATCCACAATATAGCCTAAGCTATACAATAACAATCAACAAAAACTCCATAACCTCTACAATTTTATTTTATTGCAAACATACCCACAAAACACAAACAATAAACACAAACCCTATGAAAATTTATAGTAACAAACCCATACAAAAAACACTCCTTTCTCAACACAACCTCCTCAAAAATTGAAACAATACAGCCTTTTCAACAACACCTTCTCCAAAATGAAACAATATAGCTTACACAACACAACTATAATCGGCAATGCCCAATGGAAGCTAACACAAAGTGGATAGGATTGATTATTTTATTCCATTGCAACCATAACCACAAACCAGAAGCCATAAACCAAACAATATTGGTTTAAAGACTGACCCAGATGAAGAAACCCACAAAACACAAAAAATGATAGATAGGAACCCATGCAAAACCATAAACACAAAACATAAACCTTAAACCAAACAATACTCGTTTACACAAACAATATAGTCTTTTCTCAACAATCCCTTATCAAAATTGGAAGCAATCAACAGTACCTTATGGAAAATCTAATGAAACAATAAAGCAAACAATTTTTTGCACTTGCACCTCTTGTCGGTTGTTTCAAACAAACCTCTTTCCACCAGCTTTCTCTAGACTGCCTTGTTTCCACAAGCCTGCAAACATACACAGATAACGGAAACCATAAACACAAACCTAGAAAATATCACAGTATCAAATCCATGCAAAAAAATGCACAAAAAATATGAGCCATAAATCAGACAAGGTATTTGAAACAATCAATAGTACCTAATGGAAAATCAAGCAATATAACCGCCAACCACAAATCAAACAATATCGCCAAGGGTTTCTTCCACATGCACCTCTTCCCACTTGCTTCAAACACACATATTCTCACCAACTTTCCTACATAAAAATAGGAAAAATATTATCACAGACGACACTTTTCTTTTGCATTTCCAACCATCCACCATTGCAAAAAACATAAAATAACCTCCACCCACCTTCGTTTAAGCTGCACAAAGCTTAATCCAGCTTGCACCATCATAGAAGCTTACCTTCATTGCTCATGGCTCTCATATCATGTATAGCAACATAACGAAACCAAACAATGCCTTATTAAAAATTTCTCAAACATTCATTTTGTTCCTTGAAGTGTTAAATGACAACTATTATTACAATGATCCCCAGTACATGCAAAGAATAAAAAAATTAATGTTGACACAAACCAATGTTTATTTTACACAACCTCCTCTATCCAAGTGGCCTGAAAAATGCCACCCTATTCCCAAAGCAGCCAACAACTGCTTCTGACACCTTTTTCAAGGCCATTAGAAGGCCAAAAAACTGGGAGGTTGATGAAAATTTTGACTGAAGTTATAACCCACCCGCCACTTTTTTCCCAATCGCCAAAAGCCTGAAAAATGGTGAGGCTGATGAAAATTCTGAGCAAAGTTGACACAAATAGCCTATCGGTGAATTAAGTAATTTTAGAATGAATTGTTGAAATGATTGAGATAGGATTAGAAATTACATGGAAATTGGGTTGATGTTGGCTTTACCTGCTAAGACATTATGATAGAGAGTTATATTAATGAATGTAAGTTGAATTTTTTAGGGTTTAGGACAAGAGCACATTTACAATTTGGTTTTTGGTCACCTATCCATTCTATGAGTTTATTCACTATTATGTGTTTTCATACTTATAGAAAATGTTCACTTGATGTGTATATATGTGAGATAATATGATGTTAAATAGCACTATTGGATATTTGTTATTTACATTGAGAAGTATGAAATGTTCTTGATGATAGTCAAGCTCTTAAATTGGTTTGATAATATTAAAAAGGCATAAAAGATAGATTTGGATGTCAATTTATTATTTTTTAAAGAAAATTGATGCCAATGCAAGATAATTATAATTCCAATTGAGTATGATGCAAACTATGATTGATTGTTGAATTTTTAGTGATCTTTTTATAATGAATATTTAGAGATAAGCTATCAAGTTTAATAGCCAATTATTTTTTAATTAATGTGTATAATTCCAATTGAGATTAAACTTTAGTTGCTATTGAAATTCAATTTGTTTGTGATATTGTGATTATTGAAAGTGTGCTAAGATGATGTCTTTAAATAAACAAGCCTAAAATTGTAATTTTAAACTTTTGACACCCACATTAATGAAAATTTGTCATTTCTAAGGATTGTTGGACTTGCAAAATAAGCATTTCAAATTTTGAAACTAGGAACTAAATCACTCCCATACTCTAGTTGGAAGGGTCAGATGAAAATTTCAACCTAGTTTAAGGGATGATTTTATAGGTGTGATCTATTCTAGGAAGGGAAAAATCTTGAAAATTAGGTTAGAAATGTAATGAAATAGAGCATATGGCATAATAGAGTACTAATTTTTTGTTTGAGGTCATTTTGTACTCTAAAAGATCCAAAACAGGTCCAAACTTTGTACATATATGACATCTATGCCAAGTGGCATACAATAGGAAAAAGAAAATAGGGTCAAAGTATGTAGTTTTTAATCAAAACTAAGAAACTTTTTTAAAAAATTTCTATTAGCAGAAATTTTAAACCAAAAACTAGTGTTCCCTTGAAGTGAGGGACTTTATTTGCATACACAAGCTAGAGGATTTAATCAAAAAACCTTCTTCAATATATTTTTAAAAAATATAATTTTTTAAATTTAATTAGTGTAACACAACAATCACATCTCATTAAATTAAATATAAATAACCTAGGTTTGTAAACACTCATAATTTTGTACATTTTGACTAAATGACCATGCTTTTGATTGAATCTCCAATAAGATTAGATAAAAAATACATAAAACCAAAGTACACTTGGAAGATCTGTACCATAGAAAAAAGGCAACTTGCTTGATTTGGGATTAATTGATGATAAATTGGAATTAATGAGGCCTTGATTTGGTGTTGTGAGGTGTTTTTCACATCCACACTAGGTCTTCGACCCTTGCAAATGCATTTAATGATGTCTTGTAAAGGTGTTGTAAAGGAAAAATTTTCTAGACTTAATGAACCCATTCAACATTATAAAATGTATTTAAATACATTACCACATCAATCTAGAAGGCTTGTAAAATAAACTTAATGCTAATCTTGTGGTGTAATGTGTCCCACACATTCACATTGGATATTGTGCCTTTCTAGGCTATATGGACCTCATTTTAATGTTGTAAAGTGTATCTAATCACACTTTCACATTGAATTTTGTGTCCCAAGCCCTAATTGACCTTTACATCATCAATAATAGGCCCCTATTAACCCATATTGTACATCTTGAGGCTTAAATTAATCAAATAACTGACAAAGTCATCATAAAATCCTTATTTCCTGGCATCTTAGCTAGAAAAATGGCCCCTATGGGACCCATTCACCATCTATGGTGAATCAGTCCCATCTAGGTGGGACCCATTTGCCATGGGTGTTGAATGAGTCCCATTTGGGCCAATTTTAACCTTTTAGTGGGAAAAACTAAAATTTAAGTTTATTATTTTTACATGCCAGCCTTAGGGATCTAATTAATGGAAAAATAAGGTGGATTTCCTATAAAATCAAGTCTCAAAACCCTAAATCATAACCATTCTTTATTATTCATCCACCATTCTTCAATCTCAAGTCAAGTAAGTTAGGGTTTCATCATTTCAAGTCATTAAGATGGCAATTTTCAGACATTCAAGGGTAGATTCTTCATGTTTTGTTGCAAAAACTCAAGATGAAAAATCATGGCAAGGTATTGAATCCATTGTCGCATGCTTCATTACATTCTTTCTCTATTTTGGTTTAATTACCTAAAAGGGGTTTGACCAAGGCAAACCCCCATGCCCTAGCATTCACCATTTCTCTATCTTATCTTGTGTGTTTGCAGATTTAGGCATCTTGGAGGCTTGGAAGATATTACGAATCAAGTTGATTTTTTTTTTACATCTTATCTTCATTGAAAAAGTCAAAATATCAACAAAAACTCACCTTCAGGTTCATAAATCAAAGTTTTGGAAGCAAACACTTGTAGAAATCCAAAGTGCAGATTGATAGCTTTTGTTTCCTCTTTTGGATCTTTGAAAATTAAAAGGTGGATTAATTTTACATCAGTGGAGAGTAAGTCCCATTTCTAGGCTTGAACAAGGTTTTCTAAAAAATTTTATACCCTTTTGTCTGAAACAGGTTCTAGGTTAGTTTCATAGAACTAAGACTAATTCATGTGGAATAGTGAATGAGTCCTAGTAGGCTAAATTTATAGCATCAAAAACATTTCAAATGTAATTTAAAGCCTCCTTCAATAGCTCAGGTGCACACTTTCAGTTTCATCCATTTCTATTTCAGTTTTGCATTCATTTCTAGGTGTTTTTGCATCACACAATGTGTTTTCAAACAATATGCATTTCAATAGTTTTCACATAATAATCAATCCATTTTATTAGTTTATTGCATCTATAAAATTTCATTTAGTCTTAATTTCATCATACATTCCCTAGTTTGAGTGAACCACCTATATTTTTGGTGTGGGATCTATCTCTTTCCTTTAGGTGAAAGACCCTAATTGAGCAAAAGAGACATAGCATTTCACACCTCAAAAAAATATTTGGTTCAAAATCATATTGAAAGTTTCTTAGTATGATAGTAGTGATATATACCTATTGAAAGGAAGAAAATTGAGTGGTTGTTGTTTTATGCTTGGGAGATAGAAACCAACAATCTCCACTCTCTCTCATTCAAGGAAAACCCCAGAGATCTCAATCCGAAGTAGGCAAAGGGGGGAAGAGATATTGCTATAGGGATATCCTAGGCTTTGATTATAAACTAATGAGGGGTTCACCACCAGGTGGCTTGGAAAGACTAATGAAATGCAAGTTTTAATGTTTAAATCTAATGGTGCATGAAACTTGAATAAATGACCTAGAAATGCATGTAAATCAGAAAAGAAAAAAAAAAGGATGGAAGATGAAAGGTGTGCACCTAGAAACCTGAAGATGATTGGAATAAGCTCTAAAATTCTGAAAAACATTAATTTTATTTCCTATTGGGACTCATAGGCCAGCCTAGGTGATTCAGTCCTTGATCAGGGTTTCTAGGCAGGAACTGAAATTTGGCAAACATGTGTCTAAAATTGTAGAAATTGGGAAATTGACCTTTACTGGGACTCATATGCAAAAAATGGTGTATTAGCCTAGTTAGGGTTTTCTGGAACCTCAAAGTTTGATCCTACTCTTCTATGTTTGCTCTATCCTTCCCAGTTGATTTCTGGATTTGAATATTTGATTTGCAACCTATAGAGATTGTCCAAGGATCTTCAATACAAGGTGACAACTTTGACAACTTTGAAGACTTGAAACCTTTCTTCAAGCTTGCTCTTCAATATATATTCAACCTAGATCTACAAATCACACACTAAAGAGGGAAAAATGTTGTTTTGCTAGTAAAAAGGGGTTTTCCTTGGTCAAACCCTATTTTGGTAATCAAACCTTGAAATGAAATCAAATAAGATAAAGGAATGATGAATGAACAAATAAGAAATTTTGCAACTCACCAAACCCTTGCAAGAAAGTGCAACAAAAAAGTAAGAAGTGGGTCCAATGGATGTAGATCTTGAATCTTGCTTGGATATGAGGGATCTTCAATTAAATACTAGATTGAATCATGAAACCCTACATCAAAAATGTTATCTAAAAAAAATGTGATTCTTAATGCTTTAAGAGTGCTCTAAAATTCTTGATAATCTGTTCGTGAAGAATCTTAAATTATCTTGTAAACTCTTGAATGCTTCCTTGATCACAAATTTGCTACAACACATGAATAATTGAAAGTTGGGGGTCATATCATGAATTCTTAGGTGAAAATGAGGAAAAAAACCTTGTATTTATACTTAATTATGCCAAGTTCCAAAAAATTAGAACACTACAAGCCAACATTAGATCTAGGTGAATAAAATACTGCCAAGAATTTGAATTAAATTTGATTTTGGGTCACATGGGGCTTGTACATGAGAAGTGGCATATGAGTCCCATTAGGCATTAATTATGGGACATTCACAAAAATGCTTAGAAAGGTGTAAAATCAAGATTGAGACCCAAAAACCTAGGTGGGGCTTATACACCCAAGGTGGTGTATGAGTCCTAGATCACGAAATTTAGGCCACACAACCTAAAAACACCTGAATTATGATTGGACATTGATTTATGTCAGGATTATCCTAAAAAATATGCATTAATTAAGGCTTTTGGATGCAAAATAAGGGAAAATAAATAATTAAAAAGCCCAATTATTTAATAAAACCCTAGAAAATTGTGTGTGTTACAAAATTTTACAATACACTAAACAAGGCATCATTAAGGTAAATTTTGGTCAAAAATGGTTCATTAAGCTCAATTAACTAATAAAACCTTAGAAAAGTGTGAAAGTGTGTTAGAACACTTTACAACACCCTAGCAAGGTAAAATTTAAGTACATTATTTTACAAGGGCCCAAGACCTAATGTGAATTCATCAAACAAATTACAACACTAAATCAAGGCAACATTTAAGCTTGATTTAACAAGGAGGACCTAAACAAGTGTGAAAATGTCTTGAACGATATTTTCTGACACTACATTTAGCTCACACTTTAGTGAGAGGATGAACTTGTTTCAAACTCACACTAAAGTAAACCAACACACATCAAGAGATGTTCAAATGGACCAATGCTAATAAGATATCATGACAACAATCAAGACGGGTGATCAAGCCCCTAGGATCAAGATCCCATGACAAACCAACATAGGCACAAAAGAGCACACATGAAAATTATATAAAGATCACCATTAGGACACAAGTATACACTACCAAATACAAAGAGAAAAGAAAAAAAAAAAGCAAAAGAAGGGGTGGATCAAGCTTCAACCATTTTTCCATCATGATGTGGATAAGATCTAAGCTATTTTTCCAAAAATGCACACTCACTCTAAGGCAATGAAACTTTAGGTTGTCCACTGGGTGAGTATCTGAAAGAGGTGAGACACATACACACATTGCCAATATGAACTCACATTCACACACGAGTGGCTATGGGAATGTCATGCCTTGGTTGGGCTTCCTATCAAACAATAAGAAGTTATACCTCTTGATAACTTTGATAAGGAACCATGCAACAAATGATCTTCATGAGACAATCAAAACTTTGTATGCTTGAAGATCATGAAAAAAGAATGAACTTCGAGCTTCATGAGGCAAGTAAAGCTTTGTATGCTTGGAACTCATGAACAAAAAAGATGACTCCATAGGCATGAAAGATGAGTTATATAAGGTGGCCATATAACCAAAATTTTATAAATTCAAAATAGGAAATGTTCAAAGGATTCTTGTTTAATTCATGTGATGTCTTTAACTTAGGGGACATTGGGCCTAATGTCCCTAGGAGAGGACCAATCAAAGAATATAATATTCACAACTTAGGGGATGCAATGTGCCACATAAAGCCACTAAGAGGAATATAATATGCTGAGAGATCACGCTCTTGAGGGACATCACACCTAATGTCACCACAAAGAAAAAAAAATGCATCACATGAAGTAGAATACACAATGAAACATGAAATGTGAAAGAATAATGCCACCATATGCCCCCACTTTAAAGAAATTACTAAACACCATACTATGAGAAACTAATTTAAAGTAGCAAATGATAAATGTTAACAATAAAGAGGATATGAGAACTTATTCAGAAATCGCTATGCCAAGTCATATGTTTCCAAATAAAGCTACATCATGAACAAGAAGGGGTTTCCCATGAAATGATACTCCAAACACATAAGGGATATATGGATTTGGGGTTAGTATGTTCTTGCTACAATGTTTTTAGAGAGCTCAAAATTGTCATCATTCCCCAAATACTCATAAAACTAGAAGAATGACACAAAGAGAGTGAACACAAACAAAAACCTTTCGAGTCTACATGGAAGAGATATGAATGCCTCAATGCCTTACATCATTCCCACAATACAAATAAAGGATAAAGAAAAGAAAGCTTTGGGGTCAACATGGAAGATGCATGAATGTCTCAATGCCTTGCATCATCCCTGAAAGGAAAACACAAGACAAATGAAAAGAGATAAAAAATAAAAAGCTTAAAATATTTACAACATAGAGGAGAATGAAGGTAAATATAGAGGAATTTCACAAAGAGAGAGAGATACATCAAGTAGAACATCACAGAGGATCACGTTACACATGTGAAATCACATGAAAAATAAAAAAGAAATAATGCAAAATACTAGTAAGGCACATGTGAGTCAACCTAAAGCAGGACATCTACATCCCAGTCGTGTTCATCATATAACGAAGGTGGATGACTAGCCAAAGGGACAATAGAAAGTGTCAAACTAGGATCATTATGAAGTTCAACACTCTTCATAAGAGAATCATCATTTAAGCTCATAGAAGAGGAGAACAATGTATTCAATTCATTATGCACTTCCTCATCAGTTTTAGCAAAATCATCATTGTCATCCAAGTTTATCACAACAGGAGGTCAATGGATAATGTGCATATAAGGTTCTTGGTTATGTTGTAGAAAGGGTATAGGGTCATCGTGTAATGCTTTAGTCATGTTTGGATTTTTATTTTTTTTCATTTCTTCATGTAACCTTCAAGCAAGGGCATGACATCTATGCCTATGCTCTCTAGAACCTATGTTTCTTTTAGTTTAGTTTTCAAGTTGCATTTGTGTAGGAGTATGTTGATCAACCATAGGTTTCTTTTCTTCCCTCATGGGAGGAACGAAAGGAACCACATGAAGTTGTTCAACCAATTTCTCTTTAATCTTGTAGACTTGTTTTATTCTAGGAGGTACAAAAGGATTATCATTGTCTCTTTGTATTTTGTAAGATGTCGTAGGAGAAATTGCTATATGTTGGTCTTGAGTTTTTTTTGTGTCTTTAGGTTCAATCATGGTTTTGTCAAGGATGGTAGGATCAGTTATAGGTTGATACATGTTTTGAAGGGATAATTCTATTATTTTATTTTCCTTGAACTTTTGATAGGTTATGAAAAAGAAGTCCTCTCAGGGCCTAATAGGTTCCATAGGCTTGGGCCAAAAGTAATCTAATGAAAATTTTCCATGGTTAGACATGGGGTTAGAGCCACTATAATGCACATTAAGAATTTCATTGTAAAAGGGAAACTTTAAACATTTATGCACAACTGAAGGGACGAATATCATGGAGCGAATCCATGGGTAGCCTAGCTTCACATGAAATTTTTCTAATTATGTGATGATGGATTATGAGACATTTAATTCTTTTGGTCCTATCTGTAAAGGAAGGGTGATTGATCCTATCATAGGGAAAGTGAAACCATTATATGTCTTGATCCATTCTTTTAGTTTATCATATATTTCTTGGTAGAGCTCATGTAGAAGTAAGAATTATTTGGTGATCACATTCTCTCCACAGATGTGATCTATTAATATCCCATTAGTGGGCTTATCATAGATGCGATTGTTTATGTAAAGAGGACAGTCGGGTGCATGTTTAAGTATATCTTGTGAGGAGAAAGAAATCTCAAGAGGATTTTTATTTTGACCCTTACGATGTTGAGTTTCAACCAATGCAACCAAACCATCGATATTATTTTTTTCTTGTTGATCATTATCCATAGAACTTTGTTGAATTGTAACTATGTTCTCATCATACATGTTAATGCTCATCACATCAATCTTTGTAGTTTCACTAGCTTTGTTATTTCCCATATTCCAATACTCATAAAAGAAGTGACTAAGGCTATGTACATCATTTGTGATTGATTTCCAATTTGAAGCACTTTCCTTAGATTTTGTATAATGGGAACCAAGCTAATGTCCATACATTCACTAAGGATACATGCTTGTAAGTTTTTGAATGTTTCATCTAGTTTTTTAGGTCATCTGATGGGATTTGAAGGGAAGTATACAACTTGTGAGTCATGGAAGGTTGATTATCAACAATATCAAAAAGAGAGTTAGGAATCCCAAGATCCATGATGATTATACTATTGTAGGATGACATGAGTCTGGAATGTCATCTCACTATAGTATTAGCAATTGGACACCAAGTAGAAAAGCTCATAGAAGGGATACTAAATGCAAGATGAATGCAAATGCAATTTAAGATAAGTACAATGAAATGAATATAACATAAAATTTGTAAACTAAACCAAAAATTTAACCACAGCAAAGAAGAGCACATAAATAGAGTTTTAAATTCCAAAAAATGCACTTTAGAATTTGCACTGGGACTAAATCACCCAGAGGGGCATATGCATCCCAGTGAGGGTTTTTTTCATAATTTTTAGAAAATTTTAAGGGATTTTATGTTTTATGGTTTGTATGATCTATAACCTAAGTGTAAATGTAGATTTTAAATTATTTTCATTGATGTAAGATGCAAAAGATGTAATCTATATTCACTTTCACTAATGCAATATTTAGAAACCCTAGAATGCCAATTAACTAGTGCAAATCCTAATGCAATGTTAAGGAAAGAAAGATCTAAGATGATGATGTACTCCAAATCATAATTATGATGTTATAAATGTAGGTTAACCAAATTGGAAGAAACAAAATTGAGTGGTTGTTGTTGTATGCTTGGGAGATAGAAACCAACAATCTTCACTCTCTCTCATTCAAGGAAAACCCTAGCGATTTTGATCCAAAGTAGGCAAAGGGGGGAAGAGATCTTGCTATAGGGATATCCTATGGACTGATTATAAACTAATGAGGGGTTCACTACCAAGATAGGGCTTGGAAATACTAATGAAATGCAAGTTATAATGTTTAAATCTAATGATGCATGAAACTTGAATAGATGACCTAGAAATGCATCTAAATCAAAACAAAAATTTGAAAGATGAAATGTGTGCACTTGGAAACCTGAAGATGACTGTAATAAGCTCTGAAATGTTGAAAACACTAAATTTAACGTATTTTGGGACTTGTATGTTATTCTAGGCGATTCAGTCCCAAATCAGGGTTTCTAGGCAAAACTGAAATCTAGCAAAAGGGTGTCTGAAATTGCAGAAATCAGGAAATTGACCTATACTGGGACTCACACACCAAAACTAGCGTATTAGTCTAGTTAAGGTTTTTTTTGAACTTCAAATTCTGATCCTGCTCTTCTATGTCTACTTTGTCCTTCCCAGATGATTTCTAGATTTGAATATCTGATTTGCAACCTATAGAGATTCTCTAAGGATCTTCAATGTAAGGTGCCAAATTTGACAAATTTGAACACTTGGTAACTTTTTCCAAGCTTTCTCTTCAATATTTCTTCAACCTAGATATGCAAATCACATACTAAAGAGAGGGAATTTTTTTTTATGTTAGTAGAAAGGGGTTTTCCTTGGTCAAACCCCATTTTTGTAATCAAACCTTGAAATGAAATCAAATAAGATAAATGAATGATGAATGAACAAATAAGAAATGTTGCAACTCACAAAACCCTTGCAATATAGTACTACAAACAGGTAAGAAGTGGCTCTAGTGGATACATAGATCTTGAACCTTGCTTGAATATGATGGATCTTGAATTGAATGCTAGCTTGAATGATGAAACCCTACATAACAAATGTTAGCTCAAAAATAAAAATGATGCATGATGAGTTTGACATGATTCTTGATGCTTGAAGAATGCTCAAAAATTCTTGATAATCTGCTCTTGAAGACTCTTAAATTCTCTTGTAACTTCTTGAATTCTCCCTTGATCACAAATTTTCTATAATACTTGTATACTTGAAAGCTTGGGGTCATATCATGAATGCTTAGGTGAAAGTGACTGAAAGAACCTTTTATTTATACTTAACTATGCCAAACTCCTTGAAATTACAACACTACAAGTTGACATCAGATCTAGGAGATTAAAATCCCACCAAGAATTTGAATTAAATTTGATTTTGGGGCACATGGGACTCATAAAATAGAAGTGGCATATGAGTCCCATTAGGAATTAATTATGGGGCCTTTTTAAAAAATTCTTATAAAGTTGTAAAATCCAGATCGATACCCAAAAACCTAGGTGGGACTCATATGCCCAAGGTGATGTATGAGTCACAAATCATTAAATCTAGGACACATAACCTAAAAACACCTGAATTATCATTGGATGTTGATTTATGTTAGGATTATCCTTGAAAATATGCATTATTAAGGATTTTGGATGTAAAATAAGGACAAATAAAACATAAAGAAAACCAATTATTTAATAAAACCCTAGAAAAGTGTGAAAGTGTGTTACAACACTCTAAACAAGGCATCATTAGGGTACATTTTGGTCAAAAAGAGGTTCGTTCAGCTCAATTGATTAATAAAAGCCTAGAAAAGCATGAAAGTGTGTTACAAAACTTTACAACACATTAGCAAGGTAAAATTTAAGTACATTAGTTTACAAGGGATTACGACCTAATGTAAATGTGTCAAACACATTACAAAAGTAAATCAAGGAAACATTTAAGCTTGATTCAACAAGGAGGACCCAAACATGTGTGAAAATGTCCTGGATGATATTTTTAGACACTACACCCATTAATAAGAAATGTAGCAAAATTAACATTAGTATTTTGAAGTTAGCTCATAATACGTTGAATAAATAAATGAATTGATTTTAATGTAAATATAATCTAATTAAATAAATATGAACCAAAGGGAATAGGGTTCCACCTCTTGGAAGATGGAACTTAGAGGGACATATTTCTATTGAATAGAACAATTGAGAGGGGGGGTGGTGAATCAGTTGTCACATATTTTCACCTTTAATTCAATCACCAAAACTAATACTTAAAACTTCCTAAATGATTAATCATGAAATTCCAATACAAAAACTCAAATCCAACACATAAACACAATAACACCAGATTTATGTGGAAAACCCAATATAGGAAAAACTAGAGTGAGGATTAACACACAATATAGAGAATATCAAAACCGATTACAAAAGTCTCACTTCCTGAAACAAGGCTCACTCCTTGAGATAAGGCTCATTGCCTGGAATAAGGACTCACTATCCAGAGCAAGGACTCACTATCCAATAGGGATAGAATCCAGATACAAAATATGGCTAACCGCCAAGATAGAATAATAGTGGCTAACTGCAAAAGGATTGAAGTGATGGGATACACCTTCGATGTGTAGGGTTCAGTTCCAATGAAGCTCATAATACGAAGAACTACCTTGCATAGTAGTCACTTAACAAAACTACACTGATCTACAATTGATAAAGTATTTAGGCTCAGATCTTCACACATCTCTTAATCCTTTTCACACTCACACTTTACTTCTCATTTCACATTCACTACTCATGTGTGTCCTGCTCATTCCATTCCTCAAAACATCTTGTATATACACAAGTATATCTTAATCATCAATTAGGTCATCCTAATTAGATGAACACAAAATAATTAAAACTTCCTTTGTTGACACCATATATGATTTAAAAAATTTATCCATCTAGTGTATTAAACCAAGTCGACTAAGCTCCATACAAAACATCCACAAGTGTAAATTTAATCTTCTTAAATAATAACATGTGTTAGGTTGGCCAAAACCCAAGAAACTCTATCATGGATAACGTACTCCTCCCAACAAAAAAATTCTCAAGATTCTAAATATTGCTATATAAGTGAATCATAATGACATAGTTAACATATCAGATTCATAGCTTGTCTTGTAGTAGAACCCAGACCCAAAAACCAACACACTAGATCATAGATAAAGAATATCTTTGATATAGAAAAGCTTTCGATAAACATCTCATACATTCAATATTGTGTTGACATCAATGAAAAATTGTTGACATTAATGAAAACCATTTGATGCAATCCAATTTCCAACGATCTCTCCCTTTGTCATTGATGGCAACACAGGGTGTGAAAAGCCAACAACAATGACCTTTGCAATTCCCTTGATGAGCTGTAATGATTTTCATTCTTTTCACATGCTTTCTCTCCCCCTTTGACATCAGTGGCAAAGAAAAAGGATTTTTCTCCCCCTTACACCAAGTTTTTTTTTGCAAAAATAGTCTTCAAAAAGATATCAAAACTGGTTCTTTATCTCAATCCTTCTTCCCCTAAAATATCTCCCTATATTTTTTTAATTTTGGAAGAAATATCTTCTAGAAATCCACTGCCAACTTGATGTTTATAAAAATATTATTTTTGAAAAGGAAAAAATAGGTTTTATAGGGACCTGAAACCACAAAGTTAAAAGAAACAAAGATAGAGCATAAAAAGTCCAATCAAATAGACAACTGTCCCAAAAAGGAAATGACAACAAAAAGAGACACTAGGGTCCAAAAAAAGGACTGCCAAAAAACCAGAAATGACCACAGCAGCACTACTTGGGATAGTGACATTCTATTCCTTTTTCTCAGCTTCCACTAGGAGATCGAAAAGCTATTCCAATCTCAACTCAATTATTTCTTTAACTTTCCAAAAAGTCTTCACAATACCATCCCTTTGTACTACAATGATTGCAAGATCAGACTCTAAGGAATTGATCATTTTCTTCTGTGATCCATCCTTATCATTAAGTCCATATTATATTTCTTTCCAATAGAATCCATCTCAAGCTCAATAGCATCAATATTTGCTATGTAGTTTCTGATAGCAGTAGGCTACTAGAGACAATACCTATACACATTGTTTACACTTTTGATGCATGACTTTAACACATTTACACTCTTAGTCAATCTCTTCTTTGCATTTCTACATTTTCTTCCATAGCCAATTGAATCTCATATTTTTCTTCTATTTCACCAGGTGACAGTACCTTTAGTCTATCTTCAATTTGCTCAATAAATACTTCTAGTAAAAAATTTGTCAACTCAGTTAGATAAATAGATCATTATAAATTATATAAACAACCAAGGTGTCTGTAATCTCATCCTGTTTATATGTTTTTCATGAAAACCAAACATATCCAATCTTCTAGTGAGCATCAGATTGCTTAACAATATTCAACAACTTCTGTTTAGTAAAGTCTTCTTCATCATCATCTATTGATACCGAATCAAATGCTTCTAGAATTTTTGCTTCCTTTTCTTCTTTCTTCTCCTCTCTCTTTAGCTTCTTTATTTCCAAAGGGGGACATGAAATGATTCTTCTTGTTTTCCTCTTCACAAAGGAGAATCCTTCCTCAGACATCCCAACCGAACTGGAAACCATACCAAAACTCCATGCATTTATTTTGTTTGCAAAGTATTCTTTACAAATATTTTCCTTCTATGCTAAAAATTTTAGATACCAATAAACCTACTTCCCAATCAGTAAAATTGACTTCCACACAACATTTTCTTTCAATTATGGTAACGACTTCAGAAAATACATCAAACATATAACTAGGGATCCAAAACAAAAAGGGTGATTGTCATTTTTTTTCATAGTAATGTTCTCCATTAATTGATTCCTTAATAACTCAGAAAAGTTGAAATCCACATTCTTTTCAACCATTTGATGTGCAACATAAACAAAAATCACCAAAGTAGAGCCTTCCCTATTTTTGAAATAAATCTTATATGAAATTTCATATGCCACATACCTTATGACAGGGTCGATTATTATATGAATTAGAAGTTCCCTTTGGTCTTTTTTCATTCCCATTAGGGATTTGACCTCTTTGTTCTTCACTGAATTCTTTACTGGTATGGATTCAAAATTGCATAATCCTATAATTGCTGCAATTTCTTCCTTTGTAATCCTATAGGGTTTGTTGAAGATCCATCTGATGACCTTGAATTCTTCTTAGTAAAAGCCAAAAAGTGTCTACATCCAAAAATTATGGAAATTCACTCCAAATTTCTAAACCCTTGTGCCCCAAACTCTTGATGCTTTGAATTTTCTTAACTGAATGTGAGCCCTCAAGATTTTGAATATTTTCATCGTCAAATTCATCAAACTGTAACTTACTTAATTTTTACAATTTGTCATGATGTGAATCAAATACCACCATTGCCTTTGACTCCATTGATGAAACTTTGTTTTTCGTAATTTTGTTTTCCAATAACCCTAACTCCTTATTTCTCATGTGCACTTTTCTCCTTTGTTCGTTCAATTTGAAATGAAAGAGAATGGCCACTCAACTTCCTTATATAACTTCTCACCTTTAGGGTTTCATCACAGAAAGGTAATGACATAATCATTAGCACTTTACTCTATCAATGACTTGCCTTTAGCCGAAGCTGTGAGATCAAATTTTGGATGACAAATTCTTTGATACAAGAGATTAATTTCCACAATCTTCCTTTTCCTCCAATTTATGGTGCTTTTATTGAATTCAACTGATATGCCCTAATTTTTCATTTATTGCCTTTAAGTTTCCAATAACTTTATGAGAAACATTGAAAGCCAAGGATTGCTCTGCAAATTTCCTATTTTGCATCTTTTCTACCATAATTTTTTCCAATGCCTTCAAAATAGAGATTCAAATCACATATCCATGTGTCATCACATGACACCACATATATCAAGGGTTTGTTAGAATTTTTTGTGATTGTTCCCCCTAAAACCATTACTAGTTTTTGTTCTTAGAAGAGGTATTGCACGTGAAGTAGATACAAAGTCATTTGATTCATTTTGTTCCTAGGTTCTTCCTTTTTCCTTCAAATTTTTGACATCTCTCTCCTTACTTCTTCTAGATCTACCTTGTGATTAGGTGGAAAATTGTGTGGAATATCACCTTTCTCCAACAATCATTCAAAAATGTCCTAGAATTCCTATAGGACAAACTTTGATGAGATATTTTATCAACAACCACCAAATGCATAAGAAATGGAAAGAAATTATGGAAAAGGCTATGAGTTCATGAAAAAAATTGGTTATAGTGGAAAGGGATGTGGAAAGAAAGAACAAGACATCCATTTTCCTATAGAACCTAATATGTACAAGAAACAAAAACTAGTTTGGGATATTGTCCTTCTAAGATAACGAAAGCAAACAAAATACCCTCGTTAAACATCAACAACATCGCGTGTAAGCCTAAAATCAATCTCACCTTGAAGTATCCTGAATTTCTTGATATGACTTGTGAACCATCATGGGAATACTTTGAAGATGATGAATCCTTGAATGAAATGCTAGGAGCATATGAAAAACCATTTAATCCTAAAAAGAAATGGGTCACATGTGCTATGATTAGTACCAAGCAAAAATATTGAGAAGAGGAAAGTAACGAGAGTGACAAGAACAACGAAGAATACAACCTTGAATTTCTAAAACAAAATACACTTCCTTTAGGAGATACCATGGACATACCAATGGATATTAACAATGATGAAAAAGTGACTAAGATAGGAAAGTTCCTTGATAATGAAGAACAAGAGGACCATGCAACTTTAACTCATGAATTTCCTGAACTTCTTGCTTGGAATTATTTCGATATGTTGAGAATTGATCCTAAGATTGTAACACACAATATAGTTCTTGCAGAAAATGCTAAACCTATTAGAAAAAATATACGAAAGATGAATCCTAAGATAGCCTTGTTGGTTAAGGCCAAGAATAAGAAGCTTCTTGAAGCTAGTTTTATACATCCTATAGATTATTCTCCTTAGATCTCAAACATTGTCATAGTCACAAAACTAGACAATTGTATTAGGATGTGTACAAATTTTCAAGATTTAAATAAAGCATCTCTAAAAGATGACTTTCCCCTTCCTAATATTGATATGATAATAGAATTGACTGTTGGAAAGGATTTTTTGTCATTCATGGATGGATTTTTTGGATATAATCAAATCTTTATTAACCCTCAAGATCAATACAAAACAACATTTACAACAACTTGGGGAACATTTTGTTGGGTCATGATGCCTTTTGGATTGAAAAATGTGGGCGCAACATATCAATGAGATATAACATTTATACTTCACGATTACATACGTAATATTTTGGAAGATTTTGTTGATGATATGTTAGAAAAGTCCCTAACTTCACAAGATAGTGTGGATATCCTTCAAAATATCTTTGAGCGAATACAAAAATGCAAGATAAGATTAAATCTGAAAAAGTGTCTTTGGTGTAGATAGTTGAATTTTTTTAGGTTTTATCGTATCTCATAGAGGCATTGAGGTAGACACGAAGAAAAATGATGCTATAGTTAACACCCCACCTCCGATAAACATTTCTCAATTACACACTTTACAAGGAATAATTCGAGCTATCTGACGTTTTGTAGCATCCTTAGTGGATCGAATGTTTCCATTTACACATCTCCTTAAGAAAGAAGTTTAGTCTAATTCGAATGAGGATTGTAAATATGCTTTCAGGAGCTTGAAATATTATGTTGTTACTCCGCCTATTTTACAACCCGCTATGCAAAATAAACCATTCATCCTTTACACAACAACATCATCCAATGCTCTCGCAACATTGTTTCCTAGACAAGATGAAAATGGTAAAGAGCATCTTGTTTATTACATTAGTTGAACATTGATTGATTATGAGACACTATACACAATGATAGATAAAAAAAATTGGCTCTTGTATTTGCTACTAGTAAGTTATGACATTACTTACTAAATGCAAAAGTACATGTGATAACAAAGTTCAATCCTTTAAAAAAATTTTTTTGCTAAAACTAATTCATCAAGATGCTTACTTAAATGAGTTATTTTTTTGACTGAGTTTGACCTTAAATTAATTTCACAAAAATAAATTAAAGGAAAAGCCTTGATTGACTAGTTAGCTGAAACTCCTTCTCCCCTAGCATTATCTAATACAGAAGCATTCCCTAATGAGAATATATTGTCTATTGAGAAACATGAAAATACATGGGAATTATATTTTAATGGATCTAGGTGCAGAACAGGCTCTAGCGTGGGAGTTATAATATCTCTACCTAAAGGAAAACCTATTACCTTCTCATATCAGTTAAATTTTGTATGCATGAACAATACCATAGAGTATGAAGTGTTAATTGTTGGATTGTGTTCCACTTTAACTCTGGGAGCCTGAGACATTAAAATATTTGGTGATTCATAATTAGTCATTAAAATAATAAACAAATCATACCAAGTGAAGCATGAAAAACTATAAAAATATAAGAATCTTACAATGAATTTGTTAGAAAAATTTGATTCGTTTACCATTGAAAATGTCCCACAGAAAGATAATCGACATGTGGATGTAATGGCAAGTGCGACTTCTCTGATATCTCCTGAAGATCCTTCAAAATATTTCACATTTGTTGTCCATACAATTATGAAACCATCAATTGATTGTAAAGCAGATGAAGTATTAGCAATCACTGTAGAAAGCTCTAGTGAATGGTAGACACAGATATTTGATTATTTAAAAAATGATACCTTTCTTAAATCGACAACTAAGAACAATAGAGACCACCTTCAAAAACTTGTGTCTAAATATATAATTCTTGCCAATATATTATATTAGAGTTACTTTGATGGTCTCTTTCTTAGATGCCTTAAATAGTTTGAAATCCTGATAGCACTTTAGGAATCCCATGCAGGTGATTGTGGGGGAAATTTTGGAGGAAGATCGTTAGTTCAAAAGTTAGTTCGTATAGGTACTATTGGTAGAATATGGAAGAAGATTGCTTTGCATATGTTAAGAAATGTCACAAATGTCAAGAACATAGCAGGTTAATTCATGCTCCTACTTCCGAGCTTTGTGCACAAGTTTCTATTTGGCCTTTCTCAGTATGGGACCTGGATATCATTGAAAAAATTTCATCCCCTCCTTCGTTGGACATACATTTATAATTAATACAATAGATCATTTCATGAAATGGGTGGAATAAATTACTCTTCATTCAACAAATTCCAATGTAATATGTCATTTCATATCATTGGAACACATTATTTCTCACTTTGGATTTCCTTCTACATTATTTTCGGACAATGGGATGCCATTTAAGAGCAAGGATGTGAAGAACTTTGAAACGTTTAACATACAAGATGACTTTTCAACAACCTACTACTGACAATCTAATGGTCAAGATAAAACCATTGAGAAAATCTTAAGGAAAACAGTAATCAAACACAATAAATATTGGCAGACACAGCTAACATATGGGTTATGGGCCTATCATACGAATGTTAGGGCATCAATTAGGAATACCCCTTATAACCTTGTCTATGGAACCAAGGCCATAATTCCATTAGAGTTAGAGATTCCTTCATTAAGAATCGCTCTTCAAGCAATTATTGATGAAAATACTTATAAGGAACAATGTTTGCATCAACTTGAAATGCTTGACGAACAACACATTAATGCTCCTAAGTGCCTTCAAGCTTATTCTTAAAGAATGAAATTTAATTACAACAATAACATCATATCTCATTCATTTAATAAAGGTGATTTGGTGTTATGTGAGAATAAATGCAACGCCAATGTTGCCCCGATGGAAAAAGGAAAGTTCAACCCTAATTGGTTAAGACCTTATATAATCGATGGAAATTATGGATCTAGAACATATATGTTAACAAAAATGGATGGTACACCTCTAAAGGAACCTATTAATGCTACACATATGTGCTGGTATTATGGACCTAACCCTATTGAATAGTGTGAATGATAAAGTAGTGGTGTTAGAGTTAGTAGATGATATTCTATGTGCTCGCATGTTGCTTTGTTAACAAAAAATTATTTGTGTGTCTTGAATAGCAAATTAATTATCTAGATTAACTTTTAGGTGGTTACTTTATGTTTCATGCTATTCAAGATCATCTTGTGTTTTATGTTAGATTAGATCCTTACATGCATTTAATGTTCTTTAATTATATTATAGGTGCATTTAATTTAGCATTACATACTTAATCACAATATTAGATATAAAAGAAACTAAAATAGTTTTAATTAGATCACATAAATTTTTGTCATAGAAAAATGCCCCCTTATCATTTTCATGGCCTTTTAGGTCTTGTTTCATGGTGTTGGAACTATGTTGCTCTAAATTTATGTTGTAACATGGCTTGAACATGCTTATTTAGGTACTAAAACTCAAAGAATGATGTCTTGTGAAGGTGTTGTGAAGTGTTGTAAGATATTTCTACATTCTTCTAGACTCTATTTAATGCAATTTACCTAAAAATCACCATTTTACTCATCAACAAGTCCTATTTTGAAGTGTTGTAAAGTTTTGTAACAAGCTTTCACGCTCTTCTAGGCATATTTTCACTATTTACACCCTTCTAATTCTTTATTTGGTCTCTTTATGCCCTCATAAGTTGTAATTAAGTGTATTTTTGAATGTTATCATGGAAAATAACATTAAATACAACATTTTTTCCAACAAATGTTTTTAGGTCCTAGGTGCGACCCATTCTCCATGGGTGGCGAATGAGTCCCCCTTGGTCCCAAATTCAAAATATTTTAAATTTCTTTTCAGGATTTTATTCAAAATCACTTGATGTCAGCCCGTGATGAGGTATGAATGGATACTAAGGCAAAATAATTGTATAACGAAGTGATTTTCATCTCATTCTAAGCCCAATTCATCAAGTTCACTTATCCACCTATTCACTCAAGCATTCAAGCATTTTACATCAACAATTCAAGCACTATTCAAGAACTTTTTAGCAGCCATTGACATTACTTCAGACTTGCATCATCAAGGGTTAGATAAGTTGATAGCACTTGCATGTTATTAATTTATCTTTCTCTTTAATTTTGTTATCTTTTCAAGGGTTTAATTACCAAAAGTTGGGTTTGACCAAGGCAAACCCCTATTCACTAACCCTCAATCATTTTCCCCCTATTGCATGTTTGTTTGTAGATTTGACAGGTTTTTAGGTGTTAAATATTAATTTCCAAGTCAACTAGGTGCTTCATGTCAACTTGAGTCAAATTCAAGCTTGGAAAGAGTTATTTATCCATTTCTTGTAGAACTGACTTTGACAACCCGACAAGCAGACATTTCTAGATCTGGTGTTGCAAAGTTGTCTCCTGATTTTTTAGAAATTTGGGAGAGGACTGATTTTCCACTTGTGGCGAATGAGTCCCACCTTAGGACTGAAAATCTAAATTTTGTCAGATTTTGGATCCCAATAGACAAAAACCATCTCCCGACACTTTTTCACCAGGAGGAGGACTGATTTGACACCCTGGGGGAATGAGTCCCACTGTGAAAATTTAGTAATTTCCATCAGCATTCATAACACTCAAAAATCATCACAATTCATCTAGGTGGACTTAGATTCATCCCTATACTTTTTGTTTTGCATTATTTCTTCATTTACATAGTTATTTGCATATCATAATGTGTTTTCAAACATAGTTGTAATTGCACTTTTGCATTCATTTTTGGTCATTTGGATTAGTCAATTGCATTTAGTTAAGTTCATTTACATTAAAAAACATTGCATACATTCTAATTTGAGTGATACATAAGTATTTTTGGCCCTATCTCTCTCCTTTTAGGTGAAAAACCCTAGAAGTGCAAGAGTAGTCCATAGGGTCCCAAAAATCTATGTTTCAAAATCGTGTTAAATCATGGAGACATTTATTAAATATTCTTACAAATATTATTTGATAAATCACATTGTCAATCAACATTAAACACATAAACATAAATAATCAAGCATCAAATGGTCGTATATATATCCCAAATTTTCAAGTACATGTCAACAATATATGCAATGCTAATGTGGTCTATGATTGCTAGATCCCTTGGGATTTGATGATCACATCTATCTAGAGACATTCCATCAAGATATTGTAGTATGTGATAGCACATGATCGAGAACTAATAAGAGCATCCAATGCATATTGTAGACCATGTGCTCATCCAATAGCCTCTTAGTGCTCCTCCGCTAGGTGCTCTCTCTCTACCTATAGTCTGGCTACCTTGGCATGGAGTCTCTTGACATATGTTGGACCTCGAGATGATCAAATCTCCTCATTGGTAGCCTTGGCTTAGTCTGTGTGCTTAGTAGCTCCCTCATATGCTGCTATTAGTCTAACATAAGGCTTGAACAACTCTGGGTCCCTCTCCACGATGGGTGGTGACATATAGTTTATAGCCTCATCTCTAAGAATGGGGGTACTATCTCTACAACAACCTATTAGTAGAGGTCATTTAGATCTCTCACAATACCTATGAGATAGAAATTATAAAGTTAATCAATATAGATCATGGTGTATATATATATATGAATTAAAAGAATAATCATAAATAAAATTTCATTAGCTAGGTCTCCAGCTGGTTATGTAAAGACAACCTCATCCTATGCAGGAGGCATGGAAGATGTGCTAGCTTCTCCATGCTCATGTGTGTTGTAGCCATCGACTGTGATCTAGTAACATGAATGGGAGATGGATCTCCCTTCTTGTGGGCAACGAGACCCTCATCTATCGTATCACTGCCCTCACTCATCAACTCCTCCTCTTCCTCCTCTCCCTCATAATCAGGGTCTATTTCCAAGTCAAAGTCCTCATCTAGCTCATCTTCGAATAGATCAATAGCCCTGAGTCATGTATCCTTAAATATATCCTCCTCGTCATCCCTCTGATTTGGGAGTGGTCCTACATAGCCCATGGGGAACACTAGAGTTGGTCGTGCTACTATCCACCACTCCTTATATGTGTTTGTATTACTGACATCATCAGCATTGGAGACTGGGGGAATGTCATGGTCACTATCATCAGAGTCACTAGAGATGATATTGTTAGAGATGAATTGTCTAGAATCTCCTGGCCTTCAGGCACTCTGCAACGATCACCTATAGATGGGTAATTGAAGGCATGGGGGTATCCGATGGCAGATAGTGAAGGGAATCTTGTTAATCTATTAAATGTGATATGCTCCAAACACCATACCTATAGTAGTGTACAATGCACCATATTTTCCACCTCACGATATGAAAACCTCTCGAAATCATAATATAAATGTTCCAAGATGCTATGAGCTAAGGCACATACTATCCTATGATGCTCCATTCATCTAATCATGTGGACTAGGCCTCTATCTAAGTGTGCTCCAAGACCACCAAAGATGAGAACTAGTGCTATTATAAAAATCATAATCTGCCTCAAGAGTGAAGATCGTGCATAGAGTAGCCATGATAGCTCAATGCATAGCCCCACGATCTCCTCTTGAATTGGTCCATCCAAGAAGTATCACATATCAACTCACATTAGATAAATATGACTAATCCCCTGCAAAGTGTATAGTCTCGTAGTAGATAGGAACCCGAAGGATGTGATTAATGTCCTCTAGAGTGATGGTCATCTCACCCATAGGTAGGTTAAATGTACAGGTGTCGACATCCCATCTCTTAGCTAACACCATCAACATGGTGTCATGGTACCTCGTGGGAGGCATGAGGTACGCCCAGTATAATCTAGTAATTTGTAATTTCTAAACATCCTCGCATGATAGTGTCAAGACCAGGTCTCGCACACTACAAAACTATCTACCACCAAGATGTTGTCGAGACTAGGGTCGAATCTAACAAAAAAGCGCAAAAATACATCCTATAAGCATCCTAAAATATTAAATCTATACATCAATAATAAAAAAAGTGTGATAAATTTGTTCTAGTGAATTTTTCTAAAGGTCCTAGACACTTTATTTCCCTTTTGGGACACTTCCCGAAGAAATGGGACACTTTTTGAAAAAGTGGGACACTTCACAACAAAAGGGGACACTTTGTGAAGAAAGGGGACACTTTGCGAAAAAAATGGATTCTTTGCAAACTTTTCTTCCAGAGTCCTAAATCAACCTATAAATGTGTAAAAACATAAAATAAATGTGTAAGGACAAAGCTAAGGTAGAAAATCAACTCACCTGGTGCTGAAATTAGGGTTTTACTATATTAGGGTTAAGAGTTCTTTTCATTCAAACTAGCATACCGGGAGATAGCGAGCTCCATTTTTTCCATCATTTGTTGCATTGGAATCATGATTCCACTCCCGTTCTCATCAAATATCTATAATTATGTGGTATGGTACTTGGAAATGCCTTATGATATGACTTATCCAACTCAATGCAATTAGACTACTACTTTGATTCCACCTCCATAAAGCAAGTAGAATCAAGGGGGGTCATCTATCTACCATTCAATTTGATTTCTAGAAGAAGTTAGATAAGAGGATTTTCGGATGACTAACAAATTTGTGTTGCAAGATGTGGTTCCTAACATTATGGTTGCAATGGGGTCTTCATTCTCTCGCATTATAAGTATCTTTTTTCTAAAATGAAGTTCATTGTTTAGATTCCCTTAGCTTACATATGCATGTAGAGTCATTTGGGCACTAAAGTGGTGGTTAGATGTAATGATGAAAATTGTATTTCCTTCTTGGAGATAGTGCAATTTCTTTTTAAATATAGACCTATTTTAGTACCCTTGCATTAATTACCCTTTAATTCATCATTAATAGGCCCCTAAGACCCTTTATTTTGGATGTTGAGGCTTATTTCAACTAAAAACCTGACAAAAACCACAAGAACCATCAAAATTTCTAACAACCCATCCCAAAAATCTAGGGTGGGACTTATACGCCACTCCTGGTGTATGAGTCCCGTTAGGTGGGACCCATACTCCAAGAGTGGCGTATGAGTCCCATTCAAGCCCTTTTTAGGGTTTAAGCAGGAAATTCAAGTTTTAAATTCAAATTCATGGTTGATGTCAGATTTTGACATCTAAATAATGGTAAATTAGGTGTATTGCAGGTATATAAAGAATTTTCTAAAGTCATTTCTCATCTAAGTAAGAAATTTGGAGAGCAATTTCAAGATCCAAGCATTCACAAGCATTCAAGCATTCTTCACAAGAGCATTCAAGAGTCAATAATTAGCAAATTTGAATCCTTGGAGCAGCATTATTATGTTTTTGCAGGTCTTCAAGCCCACCTTCATTCAAGATCTAGGATTTTCAAGGGTTGATTATGGTTTCCTATGGTGAATCATGATGGATTCTAGGTTGGGGAGATGCAACTAGTCATCAAGCCTAGCCTAATGACTTGTTTCCTAAGTGATTCCATCTTCCATTATCACTCTACATTTATCCTAAGGAAGGTACATACATCATTAGGGTTCATTTGGGGTGATTAGATATCTCACAAAGTGAGTCATTCATCTTCATGTTTCATTCATGCATCTCATTCTAGCACATTAGAATAGGGTTGCATTGCATTTCAGATTTTCTATTCTCAGGCACACTTAAGGTTTGGGTTTACATTCCTATTTGTATTCATGATTCATTTTTTTTATCAAGGTTTAACTACCAAAATAAGGGCTTGACCTAGGCAAACCCCCCATAAGAAAATCAACTCTAGATTCTATTTTGAAGGTATTTGTATAGGTTTAGATACGAAAATTAGTTTGGAAGGGAAGAGTAGATATTGGAGCACAAATTTTGACTTTGAATTCCAAAAAGAAAAGGGGATTGATACGTTAGAAGTGGAATATGAGTCCCACTACAAAAAAAATCTTAGATTTTTGGAGATCTTAAATCTAGACTATTAGAAAAATGTTCCAAACTAGAAACCCTAGTCTGGGATTGATATGCCCAGACTAATGTATGAGTCCTAGTGTGCCCTAATTCCAAAAATTTCAGTATTCTAGAGCTCATTCTAGGCCTCTATAGATTCCCAAGTGCACACTTCTTATTTTTCACCTTTTTGTTCTAATTTAGATGCTTTTTTAGTTTATTTACTAAAATTTTGCATTGCATTAGGTTTTAGCATTAGGTCTAGCATTTCATTGATCTTTTCAAGCCCTAGCTTGGTGCCGAACCTCACTTTAGTTTATAATCAGACCCTAGAACAACCCTATTGCAAGATCTATTTCTCCTTTGCATACTTTAGAATGACATCTCTAGGGTTTCCCTTCAATGGAATGATTGTGAAATGTGTTGTTCTATGTCCTAAACCATAAAACAATCCATTCCATTGTTTCACTGTAAACCTATGTCTAAATTTTAATTGGTTTGACTTCAAAACTTAATTAAGAAAAAAATATTCAACAAAATGCTATGAAACCAAATGAAGGAGCTAAATATATTATAGTTACAAATCTAAATTCGAAAAAAATAAAATTTTATCCTTAATAGAAAAAAAAAGTTGTGTTATATAGTAAACATCACTCTTTAAAAATATTGTTTATTGTTAAAAACTCATTGGATGGAAGAATAAGTAGATATATGTGGCCAATTTCTATATAAATATTGGTGGTTAGATAAGTATGATAAATACGTGAAATGTGCTAAATGTATAAAAATGTGTATACATAAAAAATAACTCCAAAAAAAATCAATACAATTTTACATAAAATTACACTATTCATTTGATACATATCAAAATATTTATAAAAATAAAAGTCTCAACTACATATAAATAAAAACAAAATATATTAAAAGCCCAAGTCAATGTAAATGTGTTATTTGGACTGACCTAAACTCTACCACTGACATTTGAACTTTCGTCTATAAGCATGGTGTGAAAGATGGAAGTGAATCACTCGCTTCATTGATGTCAATTATTGAAGATCTTCACACGTGCTTTTATTATTATTTTTTAGCCTTCAATTCTATCCTACACAACCATACAATCATAATATTCCCCCACAATTTTAGTTGAATTTCATTGGAAGGTGTTTGAATATCCCATACATCTTAGACGAATTCAATTGCAATATATATTTGGATCAAACATTATTTAAAGATTTAGAGTGCCATGTCAGCTACTGGATTTCCCAATGATTTCTTGTTAGAAGATGGAGAGATTTTTTCTATGGAGTTTGACGTCTTTGACAATAATTTTGATGCAAGAAGTTTTTGTTTCCCAGATAACAACACCTAGTTTTCAGATTTCAATCTAATTCAACCACCGCTTGCATATCCTTGTCAAACATCATATTCGTTGCAATCCCTTTATTCTCTTGATAATATTGAGATCTCTTCTTTCCTTGCATAGAAATCTGCAGGATATTAAGGCTGTGAGATTTTTTAGCAACATGAACCAGAAGACTCACATAGTGCTAGTAATTTTAAGAGACTAAGAAGTGACAATGAAGATGGAATATTGCAGTTCTAGAGCAAACGGTAAGATCTATACATGTTTGCAACAAGAATAATGTTGACGAGAAATCAAGCAAGACATAGAAAATTATAATTCAAGTGAAAAGTGAAGAACTTTTGGACAACGGGTACAAATGGTGCAAGTACGAAGAGAAATCGATGGAAAATTGCAGAATGCCAAGGTAGATTCTTTTACAATTTATATCTTTGTAACTTAGGAAGGTTTATCATAGGAGGGCTGATTGAGAAACAATACTAAAAATGATTATGAGTTTTTAAGGTACTATTAGGGGAGAGGGCCCAATAGTGGTGCACCCTAACTTTATGGCTTGACATAGCAATGAACATGCAACATTGACATTAAAAAAATATATCTCTGTGCTAGATTAGAGGCAAGGACAAGAGATAAATAGGGGAATGCAAATGCAATATTAACAGAAATAAAATACCCAAAATAGATTAAAGCTTGTGCTTTTTCATTCATTCAAGAAATCATAAAGATATAACAGATTTACAGAGCTTGAGCTCTTGATATGTTCATCAGGAAATAAAACACCAACTCCCCTGTTTTCTATTCATAGCCTTCATATAAAAAAGAAATTACATACTACTGTTCTATCTTCTTGTCTTTTACTTCACCCATACAAAAAACAATACAAAGCTCCTTCCAAAAGCTATGTAAAAGCCTAGCCAAAATTGGAGGGAAAGCAAAAACATTGATTACAAATAAGTGCTGATTTAACAGCCAGCAAGCAAAAATCTGTAGGTTTAGATTTTGCATTAAATTCAAATCAAAAGCAATCTTATACGCAAGAAAAGAGAAATGATTGCTAGCAAAAATATATAGACGAGGAGTAAATGCAATGGTTGGGATTAGTTTCCAACACTCCCCCTTAATCACAACTAGCTGACATTCTTCTCAAAAAATTTGGAGCATCTGCTTTCACTTACAGTTCTGAAAAGTTTCGGCACATCTGTCTTCACTTACTATTTTGAAAGTTCCAGTGCATCTATCTTTACTTAATGTTTTGAAAGTTTTGGCACATCTGTCTTCAGCATTGACATGCAAACAATTTCTTAAGTATTCAAATTCTTCTTTTTCCAATGGTTTAGTAAATATATCAGCAAATTGATCTTGAGACCTACAAAATTCCAAAAAGATCTCTCCATTTTTAATCAATTCTCTAATGAAATGGTACCTAGTCTCAATATGTTTGCTTCTCTTGTGAAATATTGGATTTTTAGATAGTGCTATGGCTGATTTGTTGTCACAATGTATTTTTGTTGCATCTTATTGTTCATGCTTCAACTCTTTCAACACTCTTCTCATCCAAATTTCTTGGCATGTTGCCCTTGTTGCTGCTACATAGTCTGCTTATGTAGACATCGAAAATATACAAATTGATATCTTACACTCTATCCTGATCTACTAACATTGCTTCATCCTAAATCATCCCTCGGTCTAACCATTTAATCAAATTCCCCTATTTGATTAAATTCATCAATATCCCTCCCTTAATTAAATAAACCAATTATTTAATTAAATCTCTCTCTTTTGTTAATTAAATCAATCCATCTGATCTAATTATCTCTATTTAATTAAATAATCAATGTATTGATTAAATCCCTAAAGTCTATCCATTAAATAAAATAAATTAAAACCTTATTTGATTTAATCTAACACCATCCCTTTTAATTAAATAAATAAAAATCCTTATTTAATTAGCCTCTTATCATATTCCTCTCTTATTTGATTTAAATAAATCCACAAGTTTGAGTCAAATAGGTCACATCATCAAATCTTCTGTTAAATTAATTAACCCTTGATCAATTTAACCTCATCCCATGTCAAATCCTCTAGATAATGAAAGTTGCACATGAAAATAGATTTAATTCATTTATTAAATCCCTATTTTCCTCACAAGGCATCTTTTGAAATATTCTCTAAATTTGAATTCAAAAATTCCAAGTCGACATGTACATCCAACAAGGTAATAACTTCCTCTTACATGTCCTTTGCCTTGAGCCAAGTGGCAATTATTGCATCTTCCCTTCCCTCTTACATGTCATGTCAACAAATTTGAAATTCAAATTTAGGCATTTATTGGCGCAAACCCCAAATCTTGCACATCCTTCATCCTTTCATGGCTTGACAAGTGGCATCATATCATTGGATGAATGTTAGTCCCACATTGCTCAAATTTGGAAATTCATCCATCTTGAAATTTTATAAATAAAATGCTCCTCTCTTCATTAGATCATCCACAATTTGAGTAAACTTACTATGCTCAAATCATTAGAAAATTCTATCCATCACCATTGAGTTCTTAGCTAGGTTATGCAGATTTTTGGCTTCGAGCTTTCATCAATCTTCATCAAAGTGGATCACTCTTCATCATCAATCAACAAAGTTTGCATAGGAGTTGGGAAAAGGGCCAATTTCCATATCAAATTGGCACCACCTCCCCCATAAGATCAAGATTTTGCATGTTCTTAATAGGATTTACTTTGTTTTTCCATCTTTTTAAATTGTGTTCTTGTTTTATTCATATTTTGAGCATAGTTAAATGGATTTTATGGGGAATCTTGGTCTTAACTTGCATTTCAATCTTCTAATATGTTTTTTTGTTGTGTTTTGGAAGTATTAGGATCTTGGTTCACACATTTGGCACTAGAGGGAGTGCTTGAATTACAAATCTAACACATTTTTTAAAATTTTCACTTTTTTTTTTACAGTTCTATTCGTAAATCCCCATTTTAGCACTTTTTCAAGTACTTTTAGCACTTATGTGAACTATTTTAGTACTCTTATAGGTTCTTTTAGCACTTATGTGCATTGTTTTAGCACTCTTGCAGGTTATTTTAGTGCTCTTGAAGGTTATTTTAGTGCTCTTGAAGGTTCTTTTAGCACTCTTGAATGTTCTTTTAGCGCTCATGCACATTTTTTAGTGCATATGATCATTGTTTTAGTGCTTTTAGAGTTAGTTTTAAAATGACCATATCTTGGTCATACAAAGGTCTTTTTTCATACTTTTTTTTTGGAAATGGGGTAAAATTTTGTAAGCTATCCAATGGTGTACGTTTTTATTAACAATTAATGAGTCAAAATTTTCAAATTTATATCTAAAGTCAAAACACATGATAACTTGGCCTAAGTTTTAGGGTGTTTTGGTTAATGATTCATCTAACCCATATATCCTTTTGTTTTTTGATCTCATCTAACATTTTGATCACTTTTTTAGGTTAGGAAATCAAAAGGGGAGGAGGAAAAAAAAGGAAGGATTCTTATGACATCATTTCTCTATTGTATCAAGTGTCTTGAGGCACTCTTGGAAGCATTTGTAATTCCAAGTTTAAAGGATTTTATCACTTCAAGATTTTAGGACTCAATAGATTTCAATTTGGGCTCTAAAAAGAACAATACAAAAGGCTTAAAAAAACAATAGGATCAACAACTTACTAGATTTCATTTATGGGATTAACAAATTGAACAAAATGTTTATCACTTGTCTTTTGGTGCTCTAAAATGAATTCATATTACTTTGTGGATCTAAAAAGAATAAGTGTAGCTTTGTTTTTTTGAGGGCTTACTTAGACTAAAGCCATCGAAAAAGGACGTATGCACTTCTCTTGCACTTTATAGCGATCTTGAGAATTAAAAGGCCTTTTAACTGACTTTGGGGTGACATAAAGCAATCACCTCCACACTTCGATTTGGGCTTAAAATTGAATATTTTGTGCGAGTGTGAGTGGGGGAATTGTTGCATATATTCTCTCTCTTTGTTGCAAAAAAAGATTGATCGAGTTGCGAATAGTGTTTCTCATTCGCTTTTGTTTATCCTAGAGGGTCTGCCTTGGGGAAAAAGTACTCACCCAAGGTAACAACTCAACCGGTAACACTCTAAAGCCAAGAGTATTTCCAGCTAGGAAATAAATGTGGATATTGGACAAAACGCCAATATCACGAGGTTGATTCCAACAAGATGGATCCAAAAGGGGACTCTTGCCATATGGGTCAATCTCCACGAACATAAAGTCCTTACTAAAAAACATGTGCTAGAATTTTCAAAAATCCTTTAATCTATTTGTTGGTGCAAGAATGGTCATTGTGAAGCCACCCCACACTTTTACGGTCTTCTAGTAGAAATGGAAAACATGCCATGGGAGTTTCATGGGTGTTGATGCTTGGCTGCCCCATATAAGTGAGTGTCGTGGAGGGGATCCAATGGGGTCAAGCATCTAACCATTCGCTAAAGATAAGCATAGCTAAACTTGTCCAAGTGGGAATCCAACAAATATTGTCTTTCACATCCATAGGGTTGTACTTATTCTTGGGCTACAAAATGCATTGCTTGATGGAAAAAACCTTGAAAGCAAACACTTAACATCATCATCCAAATTTCAAACCCTTTTGGAGGCAAATACAATTGACTCGATCCATATGTTATTGCTTGCCATTGGGATTCACATCCTTAGAGGTTTCTAAACATTGGATTAGATCTTGATTTGTCTACTTAAGTAAACAATAGGAAAAACCTTGCCTTAATTTCATCAAATTTCCATGAAATATCTTGTGGGGTTTGAAGAAGTTAGGACATTGGACATTTAGTTTGAAAATCTAATCAAGAAAGTGTTTTTGGTAAAAAAAATTCACTAATCAAGATGAAATCAATCAATCCCAACACATGTGCTTGTGTATCTTTTGTCTTATGGTCTTTTGAGCAAACATTGATCTTTTGGTTTGAAGGGAAAAGCATGTTATTCAAAACCTTGGCCTTGTAAACAAGTCCTTCTTAGGTTCATTTAGGATCAAAAATCAAACACTTCATCCATTTCAAACATTTATCATCCCATCCCACAAGCAACTTTAGTACTTTGAAAACATCATTCTAGACTTGGGTAAATCATCAAAATCTAAATCACCTTGTTTAGTTAGGAGTATGGGAATGCATCCTTTCTCATACCTCTAGTTAAATTAACACCCCTTTGAACAAGTTCATCCTAAGATCACATCCAAAATCTTAGGGTTTACAAGTTCATTATCCAAATCAAACAATCAAAATCAATGCCTAAGTCTATCATTGAACCTAGGTCCCTAAACATTCAACACTCATATCATTCACCCCTTTCATCCTTCATATCATCATTAGTCCCAAGAATCTTAGAGGTCACCTTTGCAACAAGGTCAAAACACAAGGAGAACATGGAATACAAACTTGATCCATACATCATGATTAATCCAAATCAATTGAACTTTCAAAGCCTTACAATGTCGATTGATTATCAAAACTCACACTTATACAATCCATACATAGGATAATTACCTTCTACAAATGTCAATGGCACGACGAGTGTGAGTATGCCCAAATCAAATATTGGAACACATTTCTCGATGGTAGATCTAAATCCAAACCTACAAGTCTGTCAACCAAACAATCAAAGCATGATCCTTCAAATGAGCAATGTCATCCCACCAAATCCATATAATCCAAATGAGAATGTACCAAGTACAAGTTTTCAAAACATGAATCCAAAAAACTTTGGGATAAATATGGTTACAAATCATACGAATATTGTTCAAAATCCAAACAAGATGTTAACAACTCCAAGTCAAGGTAACACCATGCAAAATCCAAGTTACCTAAATCAAGGCAATGTGATTCCCAACACCAACAATGTTCAATTTCAACCTATCATGCCAAATTTGAACATGATCCCAAATCAGAAAATTGTCCAAAATCAAAGACAATTATGCATCCCAAATCTACGCGAACAAATCTAGCGAGATCAAATTCC
Organism: Sequoia sempervirens; assembly: GCA_007258455.2. NCBI lineage: Eukaryota > Viridiplantae > Streptophyta > Pinopsida > Cupressales > Cupressaceae > Sequoia > Sequoia sempervirens. The sequence continues at coordinate 196,229,713 of VDFB02000003.1, forward strand.
TGCACTTACCAAAATAGTTGAGTCATTGCGCCAAGAGACATCTCCACCAACATTACCCATATCAATCTCATTCCTTGGTTTAGGGCTTCCTCCTTTACCTAGCACCGATCACTCCATCCAAATCAATCCACCTAACACCAATCGAGCCATCACATCAAATCCTATGAATATACCATCAACATCGCACCAATAGATGATATCTAATGAAATGATAACATCAATCTTGACAAATCAAAACGCGATCTCCCATGGACCTATCACTTCAGTCATTCCAACCATCACTATCCCTTCAATCATTCCAACCACCACTCTCATCACGTCTCAACCGCTCACTACCATGATCACTGTGAGCGTATCTAAAACACTTGTCATGACATCCAACATGATTCCAAATCGACCACCACTACCACCAAAACCAAACACAACAAGATAATATAACATTGCACTAAAAGCTCACCAGGCCTACCAAAAGGCCATCCAATAATATCTAGGCACGCAACAAGCAAGACAAGCTCAACAAGTGCATCAAGCCTCTCAAGCTGCCCAAGCCTCTCAAGCTACCCAACAAACACAAGCACACACACAAAGAATGACAACCCTTGAGAACAAGGATCAAGATCAATCCATCATGAAAGCTATGTCTACTTCATCCAATGATTAAATCAACATATGTCAAGAGTCACTTTTCAATCATGATCAAAATACACCAACAATACTCAACAATGATCCAATTCAAGAAATGTCAACATCACTTGACTCTATGGTTGAAGATGTTCACAATCTCTCTACCACAATTTTTGAAAAAAATGATCATGATCTCTCCATCAATGAGCACCTTGAAGATGTTTCCACCCCATCCAATGATCAACTCACCATACATCAAGAGCAACTTTTTAGCGATTTATTTCAAGGAGTGTTAGTATTATTCGATCCTATCGACATAATGCATAATACATTGACCAATGATCATATTGAAAATGTCTCTACATTTCCTTATGAGTTAGAGGTCATATCTCAAGAATTTATTCCAAAGCATGATCAAAATTCTCCACCAAAGTCTAGCAATGGTCCTTTCTAAGACATGTTCACATCCTTTGACCTCCTGGTTACAGATATTGAAAGAACCCTGAACTCGACACTTGAGGATATTGAACCACTCACCATTTCTAATGACAAAATCTAAGAACCCTTTGTAAGCAATCTATCCTTTGAAACTGATCCATATCAAGAACTTGATCCAAAGCATGTTGAAAGCAACATTGAAATCATTCAAGATCAAGAATTTGTATCTTCAAGATACTACAATAATCTAATGGAAGCTCTCTTATCTATGTAAGATGATCATATCCATGTAGGACATACTCCTCCATCTACCCATGAGATGCTTTCTATGGATGGACACATAGATGATCTTCATCTAGAACAAAATTTTGTTACACAAAAGGAGTAGATTATTAACTCCTATAGTCAAACTGAGTTATCAACATCAGGATCAGATATATCCCAAATTTAGACTGAGGACATTAGGTATGCGGATATCCAACATTATCCACTCAAGGAAAAAAGTCAGACATAATAGTATAATTCAGAGTTAGCAGAGCAACAAATTGAAACATCACCTATGGTGGTCATTTAGCAGAAAATGCATTATAAACAAGATCTCTCGAAACAAGTGAAATCAAAGCACGAAGGTACTACTTCCACAATACTAGGGGAAACTTCATCTCAACCATATGCCAACATAGGAAGCACGAAGAATCCTTTTGATGAAACTGATACCAATACTACAACCAGCCATGTCATGAATCTTCATCCACCCATCACCCCATCCACGAATTGGGACCAACATCAGAAGAAAGATTTGAATCAAAGCACAAAGAACATTATCAAATCAAAAGAAGCTAAGAAGAATAATGGACAAATCAAATATACATGGATATCAAAAAATACAAGGAAATATTATCCCTATCAAACTCCATCAGTCAAAGAAACTATGGGGAAAAATAAAAAAGGGAAGAGTATTCATCAAGGATGTCTACAAAAGAAAAATCAATCTTTTTGAGCAACATACAAAGTGTATCAAGTAGTTGGTCCTAATTCCATGCACACTTCCGTATCCACCCATCATTTCTCATTTTCCCATGTTTGGAGAGTCAAAGATTCCAAGCTATCAACCAATCCATCTTTTATCCCTAAACACACTCCATCCATGCCTCCATGCATGATATCTAGTTCTTACATTGACCATGTATTGGAAATGACCCTTCATCATAAGGATTCTAAAGGCACTCTATCACGATGTGTGCACAAAGATAGGTTTAACCCTGGTATCAATGAAGCAAATCAGAAATATTAAAAGTTGTATTCAAGTGCACATATATTAGCAAATCAACTTCTTCAAGTAGGATATCGATGGAACATTATGAAAAGGGAATCTTCATTAGAAACACCTTGTGATTCAACATGAGCTTTAAAATCTTTCAAAATATATATATATATATATCAAAAAATATGAAAATCCAAAAAAAAAATCAGAAAAATGATTGAAAATAGTAAAGAAAAAAATCGTCCTCTAGTGAAAATTGCATGTGTGGTGCTTTGGGCAGGACCATGATGAAAACTAGAAAACAAGTGTCATGTGTAGAATCGAGCATCTATGTGTGCCACTTCAGGTGAAAGTATCTTATCTCATCCATAATAAATCCAACATTCCATCCATCTATCCATAAACCATTGATCCAATCCATTTTCATCCATCTGCATCCATTATCCAAGTTATCATGATCTTGATGAAAGTTTGGGGCATACTTTACACCTGCTTATGGTAAACATCTTGACATGGGTCATTTTCATTGGTCCTATCCTATCCAACATTATCTGAGCCTTGAAGCATTATCCAAATGAGCATTCGTTATCTGAACACCTTATCTTATCACAAGATAATCTGTATCCATCCATCCATTCACTTATCCAAGAATCCACCCATGACATTCCATACATTGCTAAACATTGGGGGTAGATATTTACATCTTGCTTTAGGAATAAATCTTGATCTATATCCTTCAACTTATGTGGTGATCCAAACATTGGAAAAAATAGAATCAAATCGGTCCACCACTTGTGAGCAAAAATCCAAATCACTAGCCCATGGCATATTTTGACAAGAACATGTTCTTTATCAGTCTTCATCTTTCATCGAACATCAATCCAAACAATCACTATCAATCGCATCAACTTGCACTTCAAGTGTCACATCAAATCATCCAAAACATCTTTTGTTTCAAATCAGGCTTCATCAATCATGATCAATCAAATCCAATCAAGAAATCAGTAGGATATCCTTGTGTTGCTTAACACTATCCTTGCATTTTTGTGCATCCTCAACAATGTCATCATCATCAGTCTTGATCAAATGATCATCAATTCAGCATCATCTTAGGGATATATTTCCCAATCCTTGTGTTTCTTAACACTATCCTTGCATTGTTGTGCATCCTCAATAATGTTATCATCATCAATCCTAATCAATCCTGATCAATCCAATCCTTGCATTGTTGTGTATCCTCAACAATGTTATCATCATCATCAATCCATTGATTCGATCAGTCAACTTGAGCTTGGTTTTAGAAAAATATCATAAATTGAGCATTGATATCATCACACATGTCCATATCCAAAATGTCAAAATCATGCAAAAATCCAAAAACATTCATAACATATCAAAATGAAAATAAAAAGTTGAAAACATAAAACATCAAAAACATGATAACCGAACTACATCATCTCTGACCTTAAACATAGGCAAGACTCATATTTGATCAGTTCTTGAGACATCAAAATCCAAAAACATTCGAAAAACATCAAAATCCAAAAATATTCAAAAAACATCAAAATCCAAAAACATTCAAAAAACACAAAATCCAAAAACATCCATAAAATCTCAGAAAACTCCAAAACATTCCAAAAACATCAAAATCCAAAAAATTCAAAAAACATCAAAATCCAAAAACATTCAAAAAATACAAAATCCAAAAACATCCATAAAATCTCAGAAAACCCCAAAACATTCGAAAAATTCAAAAATCATTTGAAACATTTGTAAAAATCTCAAAAACACCAAAAACAGCCTCAAAACATTTCAAAACGTCAAAAACATCCAAATATTTGAAAAAAAAATTCATCTGTCCCATTTTGGTTTCACCCGCGATAATCAATCATCCATAATAAACTTATCGTCACCTTCATCCTTTGACAAAACAAATAGAATCAATCATAACAATCAGCAAAAGCAAACTTCAATCGTAAAATCAAAATTGAAACAACAAACCTTTAAACATGAAATCAAAATCTTGATCATTCGCAAACATGTCAATCAACTTTATATCAACAACCTATCAATCAACTTATCAAAACCATCATCATCCTATACAATGCATGTCCTAGGATATATCGTTCTGACAATAGGCATCATTTTGGATATCACCTTGGATTCTTATACTATTTAAACACATTCCTCTCACTGAAGGTATGAAGAACATTGGCTTGTTTGCATACTTGATCTTTTCTTTTGATTTATCTTATTGCGTTCATTCCAAGGATCTCTCGATGATACCCGAACAAAGGATTTAGAGAGATAGGAATGGGGCAACAATCATTATCTTTTGTCTACTGTTCTTGTTGGATGTTCTTGTAATATAACTTGGTGAATACTTTCTTTGTTAGGTACCTCCTACCAAGGTTTTCATATGTCAGGTGTGAACAAGAATACTCCTATCTATTTGTTGAGTCAAATCCCATCACACTAGGTGCAATGCCATCTTGGTTCTTTATACCCTGATGCATCGTGCCTACATGTGTTATCAAACATAAGGTAATTGGCTCTTTTAAAATCCCAACTTCTCGGCAAGTAATCATAATCATCATCATCATCATCATCATCATCATCTCATGTCTTGTTGGAATCTCTTGCTTTCTTCTATCTCTTGCTTTTCACGCTAACATGGTACCATGACAGTTAATCATAAATCATCACTAATGCATCCATCCTGCATCCACAAACAATCTGCATATCATATCATATCATATAAGAAGCATTGATCATCTCGCATGCATTAGATTTCATCATTGCATAATATAGATTGGTTATTCTAGGCATCTCATAAACCATACATCTATCACCCATATGCATGATCATAAGAACTTCATCATATAAAATCATGTGCATCCATATCATCCACACATCATCATATCATCCATTACATATAAACATCATAATCATCTCATCATCAATAATGTCACTATCATGGTACAAATCAAGATCAAATGGGTGTAATATATCAAAATAGGCATGAGGCTAGCCATGGCTGATGACTGTCTACATCATCAAATCTGTCTACATCAAATATTTGAGTTGAACTCTTCTTGAACCTCTTTGTCAAGAGATTGACCCTCAAATCAAACCTCTTCACCTGATCTCTCAAGGGGGCAGTATACTAGCATAATTCTTCATTTGCTGGGGCAGCAGTGGGGCATCTAAAAAAATCAGAGAAATTTTGACTTTTGATTATGGAAAGATTATTCTTTGAACTAATGCAACAAGTGCATCGCTTCATAGAGGGGCAAAATGTAGACATAAAAAATATACAAATTGATATCACACACTCTATCCTGATCTACTAACATCACTTCATCCTAAATCATCCCTCGATCTAACCATTTAATCAAAATCACCTATCTGATTAAATTCATCAATATCCCTCCCTTAATTAAATAAACTACTTATTTAATTAAATCTCTCTCTCTTTTGTTAATTAAATCAATCCATTTGATCTAATTATCCCTATTTAATTAAATAATCAATTTATTTGATTAAATCCTTAAAGTCTATCCATTAAATTAAATAAATTAAAACCTTATTTTATTTAATCTAACACCATCCCTTTTAATTAAATAAATCAAAATCCCTATTTAGTTAGCCTCTTATCATATTCCTCTCTTATTTGATTTAAATAAATCCATAAGTTTGAGTCAAATAGGTCACATCATCTAATTTTCTATTAAATTAATTAACCCTTGATTAATTTAACCTCATCCCATGTCAAATCCTCTAGATAATGCAAGTTGCACACGAAAATAGATTTAATTCATTTATTAAATCCCTATTTTCCTCACAAGGCATCTATCGGAATATTCTCTCAATTTGAATTCAAAAATTCCAAGTCAACATGTACATCCAACAAGGCAATAACTTCCTCTTACATGTCCTTTGCCTTTAGCCAAGTGGCATTTATTGCATTTTCCCTTCCCTCTTACATGTCATTTCAACAAATTTGAAATTCAAATTTAGGCATTTATTGGCACAAACCCCAAATCTTGCACATCCTTCATCCATTCATGGCTTGACAAGTGGCATCATATCATTGGATGAATGTTAGTCCCACATTGCTCAAATTTGGACATTCATCCATTTTGAAATCCTATAAATAAAATACTCCTCTCCTCATTAGATCAGCCACAGTTTGAGTAAACTTACTATGCTCAAATCATTAGCACATTCTATCCATCACCATTGAGTTCTTAGCTAGGTTATGCAGATTTTTGGCTTGGAGATTTCATCAATCTTCATCAAAGTGGATCACTCTTCATCATCAATCAACAAAGTTTGCATAGGAGTTGGGAAAGGGCCAATTTCCACATGAAATCAGCACCAACTCCCCGATAAGATCAAGAGTTTGCATGTTCTTAATAGGATTTAGTTTGTTTTTCCATATGTTTTTATTATGTTCTTGTTTTATTCCTATTTTGGGCATAGTTAAATGGATTTTATGGGGAATCTTGGTCTTAACTTACATTTCAATCTTCTAATATGTTTGTTTTTTGTGTTTTGCAAGTATTAGGATCTTGGTTCACACAGCTTCAGCTGAAGAAAGAGTGACAATGGGTTGTTTCTTTGAGGCCCATGATACAACCCCTATTCCAAAATAAAAAAAAACATAACCAGATGTGCTTTTTCTATCATCAATGCTACCAACACAATCACTATCTGTTTATCCTATTAGCTTAAACTCGTTTGAACATGAATATTGAATGCCATAACTTCTTGTTCCACTTACATATCTTAGAATTCTTTTCCTAGCTTTCCAATGTGAGTCTTTTGGAGACTCCATGAACCTTGAAATCAAACTTACACCATACATTATGTCTGGCCTTGTGGCTGTTAGGTATATGATACTACCAACAATTTTTTTATATAAAGTTGGATCTACATTAGATCCTTTGTCATCTTTACTCAGCATCAAGCCTATGATAGTTGGTGTTGGTGTTGATTTGCATTTCAACATATTAAACCTTTTCAAAATATCATAAGCATACTTTGCTTGAGAAATGAATATACCATTTTGATTTTGATTCACCTCAATTCATAAAAAGTATTTAATGAGACCCAAATTAGTCATTTCAAATTCTTTTTTCATTGATCCTTTGAAAAAATCAATAGACAAGTCACCCATGAATATTAAATCATCAACATATAAGCATACAATCAAAATTCCACCTTTTTCATTCATATTTGTGTATAAGGTAGGTTCATTGTTGCACCTATTGAAACCATTTTGTAGAAGATAAGAATCTATTATGCTATACCAAGCTCTTGGGGCTGTCTTGAGACCATATAGAGCTTTCTTGAGCTTATAAACTTTGTCTTCTTGGCCTAAAAACTCATACCCAGGTGGCTGTTCCACATAGACTTCTTCAAGATGACCATTTAAAAATGTTGATTTCACATCCATTTGATAAACAAGCCACTTGTTTTGAGCTGCTATGGAAAGTATCATTCTCACGCTATCTAGGTGAGCTACAAGAGCAAACATCTCATTGTAATCAATTCTGGGCTGTTGTGAATATCCCTTTGCCACTAGTCTTGCCTTATGTTTTTGCACATCACCATTTGCACTCAACTTGGTTTTGTAAACCCACTTAACTCCTATGACATATTTTCCTTTTGGAAGGCTCACTAACTCCCATGTTTTATTCTTTTCAATTGAATCAATTTCTTAATCCATTGCATTTAACCATTTTTCTTCTTTAATTGCTTCTTCAAAATGAATTGGATCATCTACAAGTGAATATAAAGCAAAAAGAGAGGGCTGACCTGCATTATTTTCACCTTCATTATGCTCATAAATGTCTCTTAAACTTCTGATTTTCTATTTCCTTAAGCTTGCTAGTGTGGGGTTTGACATGTCACTTGAACTTGCTAAATGTGGACTTGCTAGTCCTACAATTGAAATCCCTATTGTAGATGGTGTTTGCTGTCCTCTTATTGCTGCTCTTACATTTGATGATGGCGTCACTTGTGGACCACATGGTTGAACTTGAATGGGTGTGGAAGGAGTCACATTTGATGGAGCATTAGCTGGTACAAAAACTTCATTATCTTCTTGTGGTATGCTTGGTAATATGTTGAATGTTTTCTCTATACTTCCATCCCATGCTTCCTCTTCTATAAACTGCACATCTTTGCTAATTATAGCCTTTTTGCTGATTGGGTTATGCAACTTGTAAGCCTTTGATTCATCACTATATCCCACAAATATACATTTTTCTCCTTTGTTATCTAATTTTCTCCTCAATTCATCTAGTACATGTGCATATACAACACATCCAAACACTCTCATATGAACAATATTGTGTTTTCTTCCACTCCATGCTTCTTCCATAATCATATTCTTGACACTTCTTGTTGGACATCTATTCATTATATAGGCTGCACATGATATAGCTTCATCCCAATATTCATTTCAAAAATGTTTGGCTTTCAACATGCTTCTAGCCATTTCCATGATTGTCCTATTTTTCCTTTCAGCTACCCCATTTTTTTGATGTGTGTATATAGTTGTGAATTGCTTGTGAATTCCATGTTGCTTGCAAAAACTTAGAAGATCATTTGAGATGTATTTTCCACCTCTATCCATTCTCAATGCTTTGATGTAATTACTGTTAGGATTTAGGTGTCATCAACCTTGTAAATCCTTTATTTTATTATTCTCCTAAAGTGTTTTGTACATTTACCCATAAGAGGTGAAATTGTTTGACCAACAGTGGTGAAAGAGACTATGTAAATGCAGTGTTACCATTACCATTTATCCTTTCGGAAAATGACAAATTAGCTAGGCGTCCCACCTCGGAATCTTCTAAAATAAGGTTGTTGGGTCAAAATAGGATGTTGTAAGAGCATCTATGACATGCATGCAAGTTTTCATAAGATTTTATGATAGTATGACAGATTCCCGATGACAGAATATGTTATTTTTAGACCTAGGCACCCATGTAGGAAAGATGCCTTATGACAGCTGTAAGAGCATATGTAAGAGGCTATTTTCGGTATTTTTTGACCATTTCAAGGAGGGAGGCATGGGTTTTTCTAGGTGGTATTGTTGCCTATTTTTTCGTGAAACCATGGTGGTTTTCATCCTCACAAATCTCTTTAAATTGGGGCCTTGAGCTAGAGTTATTAAGATTGAAGAATTCAGTTTTGTAGGGTAACAGGGTGCTGCCAGATTTTATAGGAATTGATAAGAGAACTATATTGCTGCATGTAATATTTTATATTATTAGTAATATACTTTCCTCTCTTTCGATGGTGGAGTTTTTTCCCTTCGGGGTTTCTCCACGTAAATTTGTTGTTGCATGTGTTATACTGTTCTATCTCTCTCTCTCTCATTCTTTCTTCACACTAAGGCTAAGGTTAATCTACATATTTCAGATTTGCATTCACACATTTAAGTTCATATTGCAAGCTTTCTTCACCTTGTTTTTTAACATTTGGTATCCTGCTCTAGCAGTTCTTTTAAGGAAGGGATGCTTTCCTTTTAAAGTATTGAAGTTTTTTTGCTACAGTGGGAGCTTTTGTGTTGTGGGTTTTGCAGATTTGTGAAAGATTGTATACCATGGCTTCCACCTCTCATCTAGATATTGAGAAGTTCAATGGAGCTGGTTACGAGATGTGGAAGTTGAAAGTGGAGGATCTTCTTGAGGAAAGAGATCAATGGTTACCAGTTTCAGTTGAAAAAAAGCCATCTACTTCAAGCTTGTCAGATGAAGATTGGAATAAGTTAGACAAGAAGGCTTGAGGTACTATTTGGTTGTGTCTATAAGATTATGTCCTCTTGAATGTCTCTTTAGAAGACATGACATACAAGCTTTGGAGGAAGATAGGTGAAATCTACCAAACTAAGAGTTTGTCTAACAAGTTGTATCTCAAGAGATGTTTGTATTCATTAAAGATGAAGGATGGTGAATCTATTGCTAAACATTTGAATGCTTTTAATTTTATTATAAGTCAACTTGCATCTATTGATGTTAAAATAGAAGATGAGGATAAATGCATTTTATTGATTTGCTCTTTGCCAGAATCTTGGGAAAATTTAGTTATTGCTATAACAAGTGGTGGTGTAGAACCTAAGATGGATACTATTATTCCCATACTTCTTTCAGAGGAGATGAGGAGAAAGACCGTGCGTATTGGCTCCCAAGATGGCTTTCATGTGCGAGGTAGAACCAAGGAGAAAGAGCCTAAAGGGTATAAGAAGAAGGATAAGTCTAAAGGACGATCTAAGACCCCTGGAAAGAGTAGAGTGAAGTGTTGGAACTGTCGTAAACAGGGACATGTGAAGAAGGAATGTAGAAACAAGAAAAAGAATGTAGATTCCTCCACGAAAAAGTCCTCTGATAATGGTGATTCTAAAGCTTTGATTATTTCAGCTAACACAATTTGTAATGATGCTTGGCTTATTGATTCAGGTGCTTCCTTCCATATGACTCCTCATAAGGAGTGGTTTTCTACATACAAAGAATATGATGGAGGAGAGGTCTTCATGGGTGATAAAAGCTCACAAAAGGTTATTGGTAAGGAAAGGTAAAGTTTTGTTTCAGTGATAGGAGGGTTAAAACCCTTGATGATGTTTTACATATTCCAGGACTTACAAAAATTTTAATTTCAGTTTCCAAGTTGAATGATTCTGGGATGCATGTGACATTTGACAAGTTTGGTTGTAGGATGGTAAGGGGAAGTTTGGTGGTTGCTAAAGGATCTCGGACAGGGAATTTATTTACACTTCATGCCTCGACTTTTTGTAACTAGCGTTGAAAATGCATGTATGTTGTGGCACCATAGATTGGGTCACATTGGTGAAAAAGGTCTTAGGACCATACTTGATAAGAAACTAGTAGATAGTATTTCTGATTATTTTATTGGTAAAAATGATTTTTGTGAGGATTGTGTGTTTTGTAAACAAAATAGGTCATCATTTCCTAAAGGAACTAATAAAGCTAATGGATTGTTAGAACTTATTCATTCAGATGTGTGTGGTCCAGTGGATACAGATTCTTTGGGGAGATCTTGTTATTATGTTTCCTTCATTGATGATTACTCAATATATACTTGGATTTATTTTATGCATTCAAAATCTGAAGTTTTCACCAAATTTAAGGAATTTAAGGCATTGGTTGAAAAGAAAACAAATTATAAGATAAAAGTATTGAGATCTGACAATGGGGGTGAATATTGTTCTAAGGAATTTGATGAGTTTTGCAAACATGCAGGAATTGTTAGGCAAAAGACTACACCTTACACACCCCAACAAAATGGGGTCGCAGAAAGAATGAACCGTACATTAATGGAAAGAGCTAGGAGCATGTTAAGTAGTGCTAGGTTAGATAAATGCTTTTGGGTAGTAGCTATTGGTACTGCTTGTTATTTAATTAATAGATCTCCTTGTAAAGCTCTTGTTGATAAAACTCCTTATGAAATGTGGTTGGGTAAAAAGCCTTTAGTTTCACATTTAAGGGTCTTTGGTTGTGAGGATTTTGTTCATGTGCCTCAGGAGAAGTGGTCTAAATTGGATCCCAAATCTCAGAAATGCATCTTTGTCGGTTACGGTGAAAATGTTAAAGGTTATAAACTTTGGAATCCACTAACTCAGAAGATTATATTTTCAGGGAATTTAGAGCTAACTCTGAAGATGTGCAACCAAAGGAAAAGTCCAAGACAGAGCATTTTGAAACTAAGCAAGAAGATGCACATGAGGAAGAACAGAGAGATGGACAAGAAGATGGAGAAGAAGAATAGAGTTCTGAAGAATCTGTTGTAACAGAAGAAGTTGAAAACAATGAGGATGAACATGAGGAGGAACCTCTTACTCCACCTTTGAGAAGATCCACAAGACCACGAAATCCAGTTGACAGGTATAGCCCACCTGATTTTCATTGTAAATTTTCTTTGTTATGTATTGATGATGAAACTAGATCTTTCAGGGAGGCTCTCTCTTTAGAAGAATGTGAGTCTTGGATGCAGGCCATGCATGATGAGATGATGTCATTGAAAAATTGTGACACCTGGGATCTTGTTAGTTTGGCAAAAGGAAGAAAGGCCATTGGCTGTAAGTGGATATATAAAAAGATGTTTGGAGTAGACAGAAAGTTGGAATGATACAAGGCCAGATTAGTGGCCAAAGGCTACTCCCAGAGAGAGGGAGTTGATTTTGGTGAAATATTCTCTCCTATTGCTAAGTTAACTTCTATTAGATTCCTTTTATCCATTGCTGCTGCTTATGATTTAGAAATAGAACAAATGGATGTTAAAACTTCTTTCTTGCATGGGGATCTAGAGGAAGAAATTTATATGCAACAGCCTAACGGTTTGGTTGTGAAAGGAAAAGAACACTTGGTTTGCAGGTTAAAAAGGTCTCTATATGGTTTGAAATAGTCACCTAGGATGTGGAACCAGAAGTTTGATGCATTTGCATTAAATATGGGTTTTGTTAGAAGTGAAGAGGATCACTATGTTTATTTTAAAGTTATTGATGATCAAATACTGATTATTGTCTTATATGTCGATGATATGTTGTTCATTGGTAACAATAAGGCAATGATTAGGGAACTTAAAACTTAGCTTTATGGCACATTTGATACGAAAGATTTAGGGGCTGCTAAATATATTCTTGGGATGGAAATCATTAGGGATCGAGTTCACAGAAAGCTTTGGTTAAGTCAGAGTATGTATGTTAACACTATTTTGCAAAGGTTTAATATGTAGGACTGTAAACTAGTAAATATTCCATTTCATGTTGGTACTAAGTTAAGTTTAAACATGTATCCTAAATTGGATGATGATATTGATGAAATGTCTAAAGTTCCTTATGCTAGTGATGCCGGTAGTTTAATGTATGCAATGGTTTGTACTAGACCAAATATAGCCCAAGCAATGGGAGTTCTAAGCAGGTTTATGTCTAACCCTGGTAAAGAACATTGGACTTTTGTTAAAAGGGTATTTAGATATTTGCAAGGCACTTCTGATTACTATTTGGTTTATCATGGTACTGAAAATGTTGATAAGTCATTGGACATATAGGGTTTTGTTGATGCAGATTGGGCAGGTTTCTTGGACAGTCGAAGGTCCACTAGTGACTATGTGCTTACTTTTTTTGGAGGAGCAGTGAGTTGGATGAGTAAAAGACAACCTATAGTTGCTTTGTCTACCATTGAAGTAGAGTATATGGCTGCTACACATGCCTCTAAGGAGGTAGTTTGGTTACAAAGACTTGGTAATACTATTGGTTTTGATTGCAGGATAGTGAGGATCGAATGTGATAGTCAGAGTTCCATATGTTTGGCTAAAAATCCTATGTATCATGCTCCTAATAAGCATGTTGATGTTCAATATCACTTTGTGCAAGAAATGGGTGAGAATGGACAAGTCTTGATTAAAAAAGTTGACACTTTGGATAATGTTGCAGATTCTCTTACAAAGCCAGTTACCACAGAAAAGCTCTCTTGGTGCAGAAAGGCCATGGGCCTTGATCACTGTACTTAATTCTATGTAATTGTATATCTATGGGTGTAATTTACAATGTATGATGTCAAATGGGAGAATGTTAGGATTTAGGTGTCATCAACCTTGTAAATCCTTTATTTTATTATTCTCCTAAAGTGTTTTGTACATTTACCCATAAGAGGTGAAACTATTTGACCAACAGTGGTGAAAGAGACTATGTAAATGCAGTGTTACTGTTACCGTTTATTCTTTTGGAAAAGGAAAAATTAGCTAGGCGTCCCACCTTGGAATTTTCTAAAATAAGGTTGTTGGGTCAAAATAGGATGTTGTAAGAGCATCTATGATATGCATGCAAGTTGTCATAAGATGCTATGACAGTATGATAGATTCCCTATGACAGAATATGCTATTTTTAGACCTAGGTGCCCATGTAGGAAAGATGCCTTATGACAGCTGTAAGAGCATATGTAAGAGGCTATTTTTGGTATTTTTTGACCATTTCAAGGAGGGAGGCATGGGTTTTTCTAGGTGGTATTGCTGCCTATTGTTTGGTGAAACCATGGTGGTTTTCATCCTCACAAATCTCTATAAATTAGGGCCTTGAGCTAGAGTTATTAAGATTGAAGAATTTAGTTTTGTAGGGTAATAGGGTGCTACCAGATTTTACAGGAATTGATAAGAGAAGTATATTGCTGCATGTAATATTTTAGATTATTAGTAATATACTTGCCTCTCTTTTGGTGGTGGAGTTTTTTCCCTTCGGGGTTTCTCCACGTAAATTTGTTGTTGCATGTGTTATATTGTTCTATCTCTCTCTCTCATTCTTTCTTCACACTAAGGCTAAGGTTAATCTACATATTGCAGATTTGCATTCACACATTTAAGTTCACATTGCAATGTTTCTTCACCTTGTTTTTCAACAATTACCACTTTTTTTTTCAACAAGAGCTTTGAATTGACAAAAAGATTCAAACACCTCACTCTTATGCTTTAGAAAGTAAACCGATGTTTTTCTTGAGTAATCATCAATGAATGTCAAAAAATAGAAACTACCACCTATTGAAGGTGTTTGCATTGGCACACACAAATCTTAATGAATGATCTCCAAAGGTGCCTTAGCTCTCATTGACATACCTGTTGGAAAAGACTCTCTATGTTGCTTTCCTAAAATGCACCCTTCACAAACTTTTTCCGGTTTCTCTATTACAGGCAATCCCTTGACCATGCTTTTCCTATGAAGGAAATTTAGTGCTTCAAAGTTTAAATGCCCAAATCTTAGATGCCAAAGCCAATTTTCATCTTTAATTTCTGCTTGAAAGATCACTTGAGTGATTGCTGTAGTTTTCTCTTTACCCACTTGTGGAGACATTGAGTGATGTGCTTGAGTATAATCTACACTCAAATTTGATTTTATCCTTAGGGAAAAAATCCTATTATTGGTCATTTGAACCTTGGCAATGAGCTGATTCCTAGGAAGTTTGTCTAAAATTGTGCACTCTCCATTTTTGAAAAATACTTTATACCCTTTTTGAACAAGTTGTCCAATGCTCATTACATTGTGTCTTAAACTGAGAAAAGAATAAACATCAGTTATATATTTCTTCTTCCCCTTCTTGGTTAGAATATTGATGTTCCCTTTTCCTTTGACTTCTACTTTGTTGTCATTTCCCAATGTTACATTTGATTTTCCACTCTCATTCGAACTAGAAAATTTTTCTAAATTCCCTGTCATATGATTGCTACAACCCGAGTCTAAAAACCACACATCTTTATATTTTGCTTGTGCAACATTGCAAGCCAAAAACATAGTGCTTTGTTCTAGTTTTTTATTTTGGTTTTCTTTTGTGAAATTATCATTTTGCTGTCTATAGTCATATTATTTCTTTCTACATTCAATCAAATAATGTCCATACTTTTTGTAATAGTGACATTGGACTTGAGATTTATCATATCTTTGGCCTTGAGGCTAATTTTGAGTTGGGTTGTAGCTGTTGCTACCTCTTCCACTCGAGCTTGATGGGCTGTTTCTTCCACCTCTATGAGAACTTCCTCTACCTCTGAATTTTTTTCTTCCTCTACCTCTACCATGGCCGATTGTAACTTGTGACTTGAATGCATGATCCATAGATGTACTTATTGACCTACTCTGCCTATGTTCATGTGAAATAAGAGATGTATGGAGCTCATCAACTGAAAAAATGAGAGAGGTCCTTTGTTTCCTCTATAGTCATAGCAATGGTTTCAAACCTTGTGGGTAAGCTCCTTAAAATCTTTTCAACAACCCTCC
This sequence comes from Sequoia sempervirens, assembly GCA_007258455.2. Classification (NCBI taxonomy): domain Eukaryota; kingdom Viridiplantae; phylum Streptophyta; class Pinopsida; order Cupressales; family Cupressaceae; genus Sequoia; species Sequoia sempervirens. Next base: position 196,245,831 of record VDFB02000003.1, read on the forward strand.
TATCTTCAAGTGTCTCACCATGCGATCTAATCTGATTTACTAGTCCAATGATTTGGGTGAAGAATGAATCTACTGTTTCATTATCCTTCATGTACATTGTTCCAAACTCCCTTCTCAGTATTTGTAATTTAGCTATCCTAACTTTTTCCATACCTTGATATGTTGTTTGAAGTATATCCCATGCTTTTTTGGAACTTTTTTCTCTTGAAATCCTTGGGAAAATGGTTTCATGCACTCCTTGGAGGATGAAGAAACAAGCTTTTGAATCCTTCTTCCTATTCTCTTTCAATAAATCCTTCTCTGCTTGAGTCAATGCATTATATGTTGTTGTATCACTTGGTTCTGGAAAACCATTTTCTACTAATGCCCATAAATCTTGTGAGGAAAACAGGGCCCTCATGGTGATTGCTCAATAATCATAGTTCTTGCCATTAAATTGTGGAATATGTGGGTTTGTCAAGCTTGTGCCTGCTGCCATTGTTCATTGTGTATAACTTAGCTCCTTGAAAACTTGCTCTAAAAGATTTTCTTGAAGATGATACCTTCAGTTTTGCTTAAAACTTTCTTTGAGAAACCTTTGGCTCTAATACCACGTGTTGGATTAGAGGCAAAGACAAGAGATAAATAGGGGAATGCAAATGCAATCTTAACAGAAATAAAATACCCAAAATAGATTAAAGCTTGTGCTTTTTCATTCATTCAAGAAATCATAAAGATATAACAGATTTATAGAGCTTGAGCTCTTGATATGTTCATCAGAAAATAAACACCAACTCCCTTGTTTTCTATTCGTAGCCTTCATATAGAAAAAAATTACATACTACTGTTCTATCGTCTTGTCTTTTACTTCACCCATACAAAAAACAATACAAAGCTTCTTCCAGAAGCTATGTAAGAGCCCAACCAAAATTGGAGGGAAAGCAAAAATATTGATTACAAATAAGTGTTGATTTAATAGCCAGCAGGCAAAAATTTGCAGGTTTAGATTTTACATTAAATTCAAATCAAAAGCAATCCTATATGCAAGAAAAGAGAAATGATTGCTAGTAAAAATATACGGAGGAGGAGTAAATGCAGCAGTTGGGATTAGTTTCCAACACTATGAGTGGTCAAGGGCTTGAACAATTCAAATATTTCATTTCACCCACATAGACAAAAAAAAATGATATCAACATGCCTTTTGTTGAGGGGTCATAAGAGACCCCCAAAAAACATTAGACCAATAGTGGTGCATTAAGTCATGTTTTTTAGTGTGTCAATGTGGCATCATATGATTTGTTGCTTTTTGAATGTAATGGGCATATTTTGTTCAACTATTGGGTCCTCTCTTACAATTACTAGTTCCATAATTTTAAAATATTGGACTTTGAATGTACATGTACTATGACAACTATTGGTACCCACACCACTATTGGACCCTCTCCCCTATAAATGCTCAGACAAGAAATGCACCGTGAAGAAATGGGTAGAGCAAAAGACTTTGGAGGATGAAATACTGGTTATAACTTATGAAGGAATTCACAACCATCTATGCCCAAATCATGTCTACTATGTTCATGTTGAGAGACAAGTTTATATACCCATGAATGATACCAATAAAATGTATAATGAATGGGTATGTGCAGGATCTTCATTGAAAAAATAGGCCCTTAAGTGGCAAAAAATTTAGAAAAATCAGAGTTAGGCAACTTGATGTAAAATTTTGAATAAGTTATCTATATTATTTCAAAAATATGTAAGAATAGAATCTGCAGCAAGTTGAATGTAGTTTCTAAACTACTAGATTTAAAAAAAATAAAAAATCAATTTGATGAAAATTTGAAATTTCAATGCAATGGTACTTAAATTTTAGGAAAAATAAAGTAGGTGTCTATCCTCCTAATACAATAAAATGATAATATTTTTTATAATATTTTAGATATAAGTAGAGGACTCATGCCCGATATGATGCATATTTTTTGTAATTTTTCTAAAGTAAATAATTAATTATGATTTTTTATTACAATTTTTTTAAAATATAAAAATTCATTATATCAACAACCTTAACAGTAAAAATTCATGAAATTCAATTTTTTTTTTTAATCCTATAGTATATGAAGCATATAATGTGATGCATGTTTGGATTCAAAATGTAATACCATTGAAATCTATAGATGTTTTCAATCGGATCTATCAATCAGGACTTTAGTGCAATTTGAATAGAAAATGAATAATAATTACTTATTAAATTCAAAGTGAATAATCTTTGGAAGCTGAGAATCAACTTTAAAAACCCTTTTGTTTAATCAATTTTGGGTAAAAAAAAAAAAAACCATATACCCATCATATTGCCACTTTTTGGCCCATCATGATCCTGCACATACCTGAATAATAACTGATTAACCCGTATTCTTTGGAATAGCTTAAGCAATGGGTGAGTTTTATTTTTAAACGTGATTATGAAATTGAAATGTGTAAATTTTCCTAAATGCCTACCTTGTAGACTGCGAAGTGATAATTCATGTGTTTGGTATCACATTTTTTGGGCTGATTCTTCATTTATGGTATAATGTGATGGTTAAAATGATGGATTGTTATTTTATCTCTAAAGTTCAAATTGTTGTTGGGCTGTTATGTTTGTGAACTTTCAGTCTTTATTCGATCATTGAGTTGTTCATTTTTGTATATTCAAATGTTGTGATCACTGAATTTTTAATCCCAATTCAGCTGCGAATACCCCTTCTAGATTCAAACCTTTGTTGAACGGTTGAATTTAGACCGTTATATTAATGTTGAACATTCATACTGAAGATGAAGTCCCCAAACAATAAAATTCATCATATTTTTGAAAACTATTAATATCATTGACGAGAGGTCTTCCGAGCAAGCGTTCATCCTCCTTTTTGACCTCTTTCCGTTCACGCTAGGGGGAGCGCACAACTAAATCTGTACAATTTTTTTAGTCATTCCATTATGAAAATTGATGTATAGTTAAGTGAATAAATTTATTTATTTTCTTTTCTTCATCCCAAACAGTCATTGATATAGTTGTGCACCCTAACTTTGTGCTTCTAATTATCTTACGTGGAAATTTCAAATCATTCCCAATTTTTTACAGCAGCTTACTTGGCAAGTCCCTTGCTTATAACTAAAGTTTCAGGGCCACATAATCAAATATCATGCCACATCAACATGCTTTTTGTCAAGGTGTCCAAAAAGGCCCAAAAAAAAGTGAGACCAACACTTGTGCATTCACATCATGTTTTATTGAGTGCTGATGTGGAATCACATGTTTAGTTGCTTTTTAGATCAAAGGAATATATTTTGTTTAATTATGAGTAATCATCATCAACACTAACAATTTTAAAGTCACAACTATTGACCTAATATTGATAAAAATATTGAACATTATGCAAACAACTACTATCACAACTATTGAAACATGCTCAGGTACTGGTCCACTCCCCTATATGAAAGAAATGGAAAGCACCTACCTAATATTTGTTATTTTGTCAATACAACTTGCAAACATTTTCCTGCATCAACAATCAGAGCATTGAGTTCACTCATCAAGCAACGAACTATTGCAGTCCTCGAGGTCAGTAATACTATATTCTCTCCTATAACGGCTTCCTCAACTGACATTTTGAAGTCACCGGGATAGTTCTCATTTGGCTACGTTTGACCTTCAATTCTAACACGTTCACAAAATTCTGTCAGACGAAATAATTTTTAATACATTTAAGCTCAATTAGGAATAGCTTATAGAGTTGGTGAGTTGTAATTTTAATTTTTTTTAATAGAAAAGCGACAAAAAATTAAATAGCTCTGCTATCCCATCAGTCCTCTTGAAAACAGAGGAAGTCGGGATTCGAATCGCCAGCTTAATATGTTCGTAGTCGGTGCTGTATCATTTAACGCTCTTTCAAAAGAACAAACGCACTTCAACCTAAAAAACAATCCGAAATCGGTGATCGATTCAGCTTTCGAGGTCCTTCATATAAGGAAAATTTATCTGTTCACTCAGTCATGCATTATCTGACAATTTCATAGAACACGTGACATACAGGTAGAACATGAGGGCTGCCGAACATGAGAGGGCACCCGCCTTTCCCACTGAATAAACCAATCGAAGATCACGGATCCCAACAAAATTGTCAAAAAAAACCTTTTTCATCCAAGCTAAATATGGGAAAAGCAATTTAAAAGTGTTAGAATCTACTTTGGTTTCCTCAAAATTCAATAGTTAATGTCAAAAACTTGACTTTAGTGCAGGGGAAGAATGCCAATCCAAACGACAAACAGTTAACAGTTTATTAGACCCTGAATTAATCTAATTGATGATGACAATTGAAAACTATAAAATATTAAGTAATTCTAGACTGAATTGCATTGAAATGACTGAGATATGATTAGAAGTTACTTGGAAATTGGCTTGATGTTAAATTTACCTGCTAAGACATTATGATAGAGATTTATATTAATGATGCAATTTGCATTTTTGACGGTCTACGATAGGATTATAATGTAATTTGGTTTCTGGTCACCAATAAATAAACATTGTCATGCTCACAATTTTACTCTTAGGACAAGAACACAACCTACTATATTTTTTAATAAACATGTAAAACACCACACTTTATTAGCTATGTACACACATAACAAAATAACTACACACATCAAGCAAGGTTGAATGAGCAACCTCGCAGTCAATACGCCATCCGAGAGTGGGGTGTGAGAATAAATTGCATTCAATTTGGTACTTAATCCTAGGAAATAGTACTAGCACTTGCACTCCAATGAGGTGCAATACTTACACCGATAGGCTGAGCCCATATTATTTACGGCTGTGAAAAGTAGTGAACAACATGAAGAAAGCAGTGATCTATCTCACCTATCCCTCTCTACCTCTTCCTCCCTCCCTTCCCCCCTTCTCTCTCCGTCTTGCTCTCTCCTTCCCTCTCTATTTCTCTCTATATCACATATCCCTCTCTACCTATCCCTCCCTCCATGCCACCTATCTCTCTCTCTCCTTCCCTCTCTACTTCTTTCCCTCTCTCACATATTCCTATCTACCTCTCTCTCCTTCCCCCTCTAAATCTGTATATCTCCCCTATCCCTCTCTACCACTCCCTCCCTCCCTCTCTCTCTCTCTCTCTGGCTCTCTCTTTCCTTCTCTACTTATTTCTATCCCACCTCTCTCTATCTCACTTATCCCTCTCTACCTCCCTCTGTCCCTTTACCCTCTTCTCTCTCTCTTTCTTTACCCTTCCCTCTCTACTTCTTTTCCCTCCTCTCTCTCTTTCTCTATCCTTCCCTATCTACTTCTTTACCCTCCTCTCTCTCTTTCTCTATCTCACCTATCCCTCTCTACCTCTCCCTCCCTCCCCCTTTCTCTCTCCCTCTTGCTCTCTCCTTCCCTCTCTATTTCTCTCTATATCACATATCCCTCTCTACCTATCCCTCCCTCCATCCCACCTATTTCTCTCCCACTCTCTCCTTCCCTCTCTACTTCTCTCCCTCTCTCACTTATTCCTCTCTACCTCTCTCTCCTTCCCCCTCTAATTCTCTATATCTCCCCTATCCCTCTCTCTCTCTCTCTGACTCTCTCTTTCCTTCTCTACTTCTTTCTATCCCAGTTCTCTCTCCCTCCCTATCTCTATCTCACTTATCCCTCTCTACCTCACTCCGTCCCTTTACCCTCCTCTCTCTCTTTCTCTATCCTTCCCACTCTACTTCTTTTCCCTCCTCTCTCTCTCTCTCTTTCTCTATCCTTCCCTTTCTACTTCTTTACCCTCCTCTCCAATTCATCTCTCCCTCCCTATCTCTATCTCACTTATCCCTCTCTACTTCTTTTCTCTCCTCTCTCTCTCTCTTTCTCTATCCTTCCCTTTCTACTTCTTTACCCTCCTCTCCAATTCATTCCAAAAACAACACTTCCTATACAACTTTAGTTATATTCCTCAGTGATTATCGTGCCCAACATATGCCCATGTGTGAAGTCTCCAAGGCTCGATGAATGTTTCCTACATAACCTTTCACATCACGGAGACAAACAAGAGTGTACAACATGACACACAATATATCCTGATGGGGTTTCCGGTCTAGAGAAGATCTCGGTGAGGTTCCCCCACGTAATAGCCTATCGACTAATTATTTTTATAGTATATATAAATTATCTTGTAGTTAAATAGTTATTTTATTTATTATATAAATTTTATTTTTGTTATAAATTTATTATATTATTTTAAGAATATTTTTATTTTATTTATTATATAAATTATTTTATTTATTTTTATTTGTTTTTATTTATTTATTTTTATAGTATATAAGTTATTTTGTAGTTAAATAATTATTTATTTATTATATAAATTTAATTTTTATTAAAAATTTATTATATTATTTTATTTAGAGAATCATTTTTATTTTATTTATTATATAAATTATTTTATTTTATTTTTATTTATTATATAAACTATTATTATATAAACATAAAGAAAGGTATTTGTATGGAATGACGCACTGCTATCATTGGACAACAGTTCTAAAAGAAAAACTAAGGGCTTTCCCTGTGTGTAGGGAATCGCGTTGACTGTAAAAAAATTGATGTCATCAGAGGAGGTGGTTGCTCCTTGTGGGAGATGTCACGTCCATTATTGGTTTTCCTCGATTCAATATTTTCTAAATTCCCAACTTTATTTCACGTTCATTATTGAAGATTATTTTTCCAGAACTTCCATATAGGAAGCGACAAATCTAAACATAGCACTCAGACATTGCAGCCTGCTTCTGATTTAGGGCAAGAAATTGGTGGCAAACGGCTGTACACAGTGTAATTTCCAGGCACTATCCGGGTTTTCAGCGTCAGATTGCTAGAAATCTCGATGGGGTTCCCCCAATATAATAGCCTATCAACTAATAACTATGATAAAACAAAGGGTTGGATCTAATGTTCGTTCTATTTCTTGACAACAATATTATTGGTTAACAATGTTAAGACCTTGAAATGTAATTACTAGTTGGTAACTTTTATCTATATGAAATAAACTCTATGCACTCCAATTAACCATCTAAGTCTAGTTCCAAATTTACTTTAATTTAATACCTTTGATGGATCAGATAAAATTCATGTCTTTACATTTTGAAATAACATCATTAGTTTTACTAGCATAACCTCTCCTATTATGCATATTGACCATCACATGCAACACACAACTGACACTATTGAGCAGCATTAAATTTCCCCCTTTATTATTATTAATAATAATAGTTATCATTTGATAAATAAAAATTTCTCTAAATAAGCTTATTAACGTTCATCAATATTAACATTACACATTATATCAATATTGGCATTTTTGTGGTATTCATTGGGGTTGCACATAACGATTTCATCTATTACTAGCATTAGAAGTATAGTTAATAATATTTATGCTTGTAACGTTGTTCTTTTTACCTTTGTTAATCACATTGTCAACACTAGTATTATATTTCCTTTATTAATTGTATTAACATTAATACTACCCTTAATATTAATCACATTTACCAATGTTACTTGTAATATTAATCTTAACTTTGTCCTAAATAGTAAAATTAATATTACCCTCGGTATTATTACCATTATTATAATTTCTATTAATATTACCGTTTATTTAAATGTTAATGCGACTAGGCATTAATTACTATTATTGATAATACTAAGAATGTTGAAATTAATTGATACACACAACAATGTTGAAGCCAACGACGAGCTCTCAAACCCTAGCTAGCAGATGATCCTCTACCTGTGGGTCTAACAATGGCAGTGATAGGTTTGCAAATGGTGTTGAAGCAAGGGAAGATGAAGATGATGCTATGGAGGAAGGAACTACATCAAGGAAGGTTGAATGAGCAACCTCGCAGTTGATACGCCATCCGAGAGTGGGGTGTGAGAATAAATTGCGTTCAATTTGGTACTTAATGCTAGGAAATAGTATAACTATGATAAAACAAAGGGTTGCATCTAATGTTCGTTCTATTTCTTGACAACAATATTATTGGTTAACAATGTTAAGACCTTGAAATGTAATTACTGATGGGTAACTTTTATCTATATGAAATAAACTCCATTCACTCCAATTAACCATCTTAGTCTAGTTCCAAATTTACGTTAATTTAATACCTTTGATAGATAAGATAAAATTCATGTCTTTGCATCATTAGTTTTACTAGCATAACCTCTCCTATTATGCATATTGACCATCACATGCAACACACAATTGACACTGTTGAGCATCACTAAATTTCTCCCTTTATTATTATTAATAATAATACTTATCATTTGATAAATAAAGAATTCTCTAAATAATCTTATTAACGTTCATCAATATTAACATTACACATTATATCAATATTGGCATTTTTGTGGTATTCATTGGGGTTGCACATACCGATTTCATCTATTACTAGTATTAGTAGTATAGTCAATAATATTTATGCTTGTAACATTGTTATTATTACCTTTGTTAATCACATTATCAACACTAGTATTATATTTCCTTTATTAATTGTATTAACATTAATACTATCCTTAATATTAATCACATTTGTATCAACGTTACTTGTAATATTAATCTTAACTTCATCCTAAATATTAAAATTAATATTACCCTCGGTATATTACCATTATTAAAATTTCTATTAATATTACCATTTATTTAAATGTTAATGCGACTAGGCATTAATTACTCTTATTGATAATACTAAGAATGTTGAAATTAATTGATACACACAACAATGTTGAGGCCAACGACGAGCTCTCAAACCCTAGCTGGCACATGATCCTCTACCCGTGGGTCTGACAGTGGCACCGATAGGTTTGCAAATGGTGTTGAAGCAAGGGAAGATGAAGATGATGCTATGGAGGAAGGAACTATAGAGGATGATGGAAGGTTTACTATCGCTATCGAGGCTTGTGCTAGATATGGTGGCTCTGATGTGGGAGTTGAAGAGGTGGGTTTCCATGCTCATGAGGGTTGGCATCTTGATTCTTGTGACAGGTCCAGGCCTTTGTTCTCTTTGAGGATGGTATTTCCAATGATAATGAATAGTTGAGTAATCTGACTTAAGAGGAATATGAACTCCTACTTGATATTCTTTTAGAGGCTCAAAGAAAGTCATGGGGTTGTGAGGTTTTTGGGAGGAAAGTGGAGGATGGTGCTCCTTTTTCTAGGTTGCGTAAGTGCTTCCTTATTCACCCAATCCCTATTCAATGAGATTGCATGTTGCAGAGGGTTAACAAAGTGGAGGATGCCTCCACTAGTGAAGTTCCTTCTTCCCCTGATCTGTGTAGGGAGGTAGCTTGCAGTTTGCAGAGGAATGAAGTTTTGGTTTGTGATGGTTGTAGTGTTCTTGGGCTAGTTATTACTTCTCCAGACTGTGTTGTGTTGGCTAAGTCTCGTAAGGCTTCTACTCACTCACCCTCTGCAGTTATCCCTGCTCCCAAACGTAAGGTTTTGGAGGATCTGCATGCAAAGGAGATCAAAATAGATGTTTCTCACTCTCTACTTATTGAGTCGTTGGATTGGCTCTTGACTTCACTGGTTTGGAGATTTAGTGGTAATCATCTCAATATTGTTTTAGACAAAAGATGGGGTCTTAGGGTTTGGCATCTAAGAGGCCAAGTTAAGGTAACTACTATGTGAAAAGATTGTTTTCTTTTTTCCTTTTCTGATATGGAGGAATGCATAATGATTCTTAGTGAAGGCCCTTTGTTCATGGGTATGAATGGTCTTTTCCTCACAAAGTGGTCTCCTACTTTGAACACGCAGAATGACTTCAAGTTACCTATTTGGGTTCGTTTTCCAAGGCTACCATCATAATACTGGAATGAAAAGGTTTTTATGATCATTGCCAATTCTTTTGGGAAATTTTATGCTACAGACTCTATTACCAAATCAAAGTGTTTTGTGTTTTCCATATTTTGCGTGTTTGTGGAGAAGAACAAGATGCTTCCCACTCACTTTACCTTATCTTCCAAATATGGTTCTTGGGTACAGTAAATGAAATTTGAAAACTCTCCTATTATTTACAATACTTGTGAGAAAGAGGTCTATGCAGCTTCTACTTGTTTGGCTAATAAGGAACACCAATTTTTCTAGAGGAAAAATAAACAAATGACTTCTATTATTGAGCAATCTTCTTCTTCTTACATGAAGGATTAGATGGTAGATTGTAAGGGAAAATCTCATATATTTTTCCACTTTTACTAAATATATGAGGATGCTTGATGGATCTTTTAGTGTCTTTATGGATTCTCCTTATAATAGAAAAAATAGATTGGGTGAAAAGGATCCTATGTCAAAGAATAACCAACAAACTTTGGACCGTTTCTTTAAACCACCCTAATTTTGATTTTGTTTTTAACTATCAAGTTGCCAATCCTTTGGTTCTATTTTATGGTCTTTCATTGTAGTGTCTCTATGTTTTTCCTTGTTGTTTTCTAGTGGGTAAAGTTCTATATTTCTCTTTGTACAAGGGTCAGGCCCCTTTCAAAACCCTACTTACCTAATAAAAAACAATGTTGAAATTAAATTTAATATTAATTTCACAATTTATTATATATTAATATTAATATTACCATGTTGACATAAATTTAAAAAAATACTTACACTACTTATTTAATGCTCGTATGTATATTATAACTAATAAGTGGCTATGCTAATGTGAATATTTATATTTAAATTTTTTTCTTAATATCACAATAAAACATTATTAACATTTATTCTTGACATTGAAAATGTAGTAAAATTCCTATTGGTTAAAAAAATTATTATTTTATATAACTTAATTGGCTTTTACATTTAGAAAACTCTTATTTAAATATCTCATAAAATAACCTAATTAACTTAGAAGGGTCAAAATTTTAATTTTATATTTTACTAAGGTAATTTGAATAATTTGCAAGGTCTCATAGTGCACATATAAATAATTGCAAAGTGAATTTTAGTCACAAATTGATGTTGAGGGGTTCTAGCCCCATTTCCCCCACCATGCACTTTTTTTGATTAATTAATTATGTTTAGCTAAAGTAACTATTAATTTAACTAATACTAACCATTCCATGGCCTCTATGATGGAGCGAGTGGGAGCATTGGGTAGAAATAGGAGCGAGGGTGGGGATTCAAATTATGCATATGAAGGAGCTAGAGAATCTGATGAAGATGCAGATTTTCCCTATTTTTTGATGGATCCTCCTCATTTTCTAACACTGGGAAATCATTTCCTTCTCTCGACTACATTTGGGGAGGTGTTTGGGTCTATTTCAAGGTTTCTTTCTCTACTGTGTTTTCCTGGCTTTGTTGGAGTGTCTACCTTGCCTAGAGCTATAAACTATCTTGGTCTGATTTAGCTTGTTTGTCCTTTTGTGGTGCCTCCCTTTGGTATTGCTTCCTCCGGTGTCTGGGGGTCTTTGGTCTATGGTTGTGGTTAGCAGGTGATAGCTGGAGATGTTCTTTCATTCCTAATTGGGACTTGGCTGCATTTAGTGGTGTGTGGGGTCCCCATTCCTTTAGAGGGGTTCTTTGTTTGTGGAATGTAGGTCCCTTTTGGGTTTTTATTGGCATGTGGCATCTTGCTGTGTTGGTGGCTCTTGGAGAGGGGTTTCCATTTTTTGGTATGGTTCTTTGGTTTCTTTCTACTATTTGTGGGTTTCTACAGCCTTGTTCTTTTTGGCAGCATTCCTTTTGGTCCTCCTTGTTGAGGTCTTCACTATTCCTCTTGATCCCCAAGAGGCTTTTGTTACTTTCTATCCTTTTGGGGTTTGGATACTTTATTCTGAAGTTTTTCTTTAGCTTGTTGAAGCTTCATGGCTTCTCTTTGTTTCAAGCTTTAGGCCTTGTCTTGTTGGTTTGGTTTTCTCTATGCATCGATTGGGTTTCAAAGCTTCTATTCATGAGGGGGGTTGTTTTCGGGTTGTTGACTGAGCTATCCAAAAAATTTATTCTCAAGGCTTAGGTGGATGCATTCTTTTTGCTGTAGGCTGGGTTATTTTTTACTTCTTATTTCAAGCATCTTGAGCCTGTGGTGCCAAAGGATGTAATGTCAATCCTTTATACTGTCACTATTTTTTACCATGTTTTACAGGTTGTGTCTTCTTTTGAGGTGGAGAATGCTCCTATGGAGGTGGAGCTGATGGTTGTAGAAGTGGAAAAAATATTGTTCCTCTCTTATGAGCTCTCATTGAGGTGGAGTTTGTGTGAGGTGGAGTGTAGTGGCTTTAGTTGGAAGGGTTCTCATTTTATCTTTTCCTATAGAGGGGATCTCTCTCCTATTGTGGTGGAGCTTGAGTTGGAAAATTGGGTTGGATGGTGCTAAAAGATGGTTGATGCTTCTCGGTGCTCTTCTATGGTCTCAAACTCTATTTTTCCTAGTTGTTATCTTATTGAGGTAGGGTATTTGGGAGAAATGATTGTTCTTGAAGGGTGCTTTGGTATCCCTTATTGTTTTAGCTCAATGTTGAGTAGTTGGTTTACTATGGAATGTCTATTGTAGGTTGTGTTTAGTGCCTGGATGACTTAGAAAGTTTCTTTTAAATTATTGGGTTTAAAGTCCATGTGAGCTCTTGGCTATAAAAAGGATTTTCAGCTCCTTCAAAGTTGTTTCTCTGCAGTTTTTTTTATCGTGAGTATCTTTTGGTAGATTACTAATGGTGAGTTGTTGATTGTCTATGTTCCTATCTTTTTCATAGCTTTTATTTTTCTGTTTGGGATTTATGGTCCTCTCAAAACTGGTATGCAAGGGGTTTCTGGTCCTCGAAGAACCTGTTTATTGCTAATAAAAAAATATTAATTTAACTAATTGAGTGTGCAATTATTTCCATCCATTATATTAGATCAATCATAACCCTTAGATCTTAGAGAAACTTCGCGTTAACCCTAAATCAGAAGAAGCCTGCAATTTTTTCTTTTCTCACTCTTTCCCTTTCATTTGTCTTATCGGTTTGGAGGGATGAGACGAGGAGGCTCTAATGGAGTTTGAAATCACTTGTCCCTCCATTTTTATTTGTATGTTTTAATTAATTTTATTTCTCCATTTTCCCCATTATGATTGTGTATTCTTCTTCCATTAGGGTTTATTCTTCATTCTCTTCTTATCAGTTAAATTCTCAAATATTATAGTTTGAAACCATCCCTTTTTTGTGTTATTGGTTTCAAGTACATAGATATATTCGTAATGATTTCAAATCCATTATTTATTTATTTATTTAATTGCTCATTTGTTGCAAGAAATGGGAGCTACTATGACATTTTCTTCTATAAATTCCAACAAGTTTTCTGTAGAGGGTTTTGAGTTCTTTGTTGCAGGAAATAGGATTATTATATTTTTTTTTTTCTTTTATACACTATATTTTTTCTTTATTTATAAAAAAAATTCAAGAATGGAGGGGTTTTACCCCCTCCCCCTAGTCATGCCCCCTTTCTTGGGAGGTTGCAACCTCTAAAGCGCTCACAACCCCCATTGTAGGTTGTAGCCTACAATGGGGTTGTTCCTTCCTAGGGCCTTATTATGCAAGCCCATGCCTCTGCTTAGGCCATGCCCTTTCACATCATTTTTAATATTTTTTTTCCATTTTTATATTTCAAATCTTAAAATAGAAAATTCATGGTATATATATATATATATTTATATATATGTGAAGATTAAATTTAAAAATTTTAAATTTAACAATTTTAACAACTATAAAACACATATTTGTAAAATATTTTATTTCATTGCTTTTATTAGGGGAAAAAAATATTTTGATGGAACTAAAAACCCATTACAAATAGGTTTTAAAGGGACTTGAAATTCTATCCAAGAAAAGCATGTAGCTAAAAAATTAATCGGCATACTAACAATAGCCCAACAACACCAAATAGAAAAATAAGACTACAAAAGCTGCTAAAAACATTTTTAATGGACCTTGGACCCTTTCCAACTAGGTTTTTACTAGGACCTTAAACCCTTATCAAAACATAAACCCTAATTGAATTAGCTAGGTAGCAACAAACTAGATGTTCAAATAGAACATGTTTGAGCCAACACCACCTAAAACAATTAGGCACCAATGATAAAACTTCTTAGAAAACTAGTTTCTTGAGCCAAAATAATTAACTTGTCAGATGAAGTAGACAACCCACAACATGAAACCTGCCTCTCCACCTCTATAGGAGAAGAAACTAAGAACATTATTTTCATAGCAACATAATATTATTTTATTTCATTATTTTGTATAATATGAAATATATTATATAAGGTAAACATATAAAATGAGCATGTATTTAAAATAATGTATATAAGAAGTAGATATATAATGTATATACATTTCAAGTTATAGCATAAATTGAAATGCTTTCTTTTATTGTCAATCAAATTTAAGGAAATATTTTGATAGCAAGAATAGATACAATCATCCATCTTAATCTTTTGTTATTAGAAAATTGAACCTACTATATTCTTTCTTTCTTAGCAATAATTTGTTTTTTTGTCCAACCTTCAAATTTTACATGAAACTATAGTTCTACAGGTAATTCAAGAAAACACATTTTATTTACATTTGAGAGTTGGAATCAATACATCTTTATTTTCTATAATATCATGAAATTAAAAATCTTTTCTCTTTCAAGCAACACAAAATATACTATGAGACTTTCTTAACCTCCACATTTAAAATAAGAAATTTCAACAAGTAGAAGGGGTAAAGTAAATTATCTTCTCCAAATTTAATAAATTCAAAGCAAGTCATGCCAATGAGAGAAGAAAAGCTCTCCACCCATCCTTTTTGACATCATCAAGCCATTCATGGCTCTAGCCAACCCCCGAGTAGGGAGAAAGCACCAAAACACATGAATCAAATAAATAGTCCAACTTCCAACAACAAGAGGAAATCTAAACTGACTTTACATAAAAATCCCCATAGACGTAATTTTGCAAAGACCCACTATGTATTGGATCACTCACAACTCTCTAAAAATTAAAACTACATGTTTCAAAAAATAAAACTCAACAAATTTATAGCCATTTCCAACAAGGATTTAACCAAAAAAAAAAATCACAACCAACATTTTAACAAGGTAAAGAATCACAATTATCATGGCATAATAGAGTCAAGCACTTAGTTTTTCTTCTTTCTCATTCCATTTTATGGTTTCTTCATCTTCTTCTTCCTTGAAAACCCTCTTCCCAAGCTCTTCCTTTCTCTTGCCAAAAGAAAGTTAAAACTTTTTTAACTCCACCCTCTTTTATTCCCAACAATGAATAAAGTAAAATAAGATAAATGAAACCCTAATATCAAATTTCATCACAATCATAAAAGGAGAATAAAAAGGGGTGAATACTCATTTATTTGACAATTTATGACCTCCAAGAAGTTTCCAACCCTTGTATATTTAAAGCCTTTAAAAACACTAATATCAAATTTAATATTTAAAGGAACTTTTAATCCATGATTTTCCAAAGAATTTTTTTAAGTAAACTAAAATAACAATAACCCAAAAATATTTAAAAGACAACTCAAAATATAAAATCCATCACATTAACTCTTCCCTTAAAACATCAAGCAAAAAATGCAACTTTCCCTTCTCCCCGATTGACACTTATTTCCTGTACAACAAACACAACATTGGTAGATATATATATTCAATATGAACATGTTTAAACATCATCAATAATCACGTAATTTATCTAATCTCATTGTGATCACTTTTGTAATTTAGTTGATAAAAATAAATCCATATAATCAATTCAAACTCATCATCAAATAAAATTAAATCATCACCATTGGTTTAACGTTTCCTAGTTTTATCTTGAAATTTTTTCTTATTATCAAGAAGGAAAATATATATATGTATTCTAAACATATAATTTACCACCTATACTTGAAATTGATCTCTAGTTCAATTAACGTTACCTTGTCTTGCATCCATATATGATTGGTGGCATATATATTCAGTTGTTATGACAACTCTTAAGATCTCAAATAACTAACATATGTTATATATTCATCAAAGGAATTCAACTAATTAGTATATTTATTGAACTAAATTTTAATACCACATCAATACTTGTATTTTACTTAACTAAATTGATTCATTATATTTTGTTTCTTGAAAATGACCCATTCACAAGGAATCACCCACAATCTTAAACTATATCAAACAATTATAGTTCCACATTTCCATACTAATAATTAAATAATTTATGTCAACCATTTATTCCAAGCTTAAATAATCCATAGTAATTAGCATTACTCATAGCATTTATTAGCATCATTATGATTTAGATTATCTAATAAAGTGCAAGAACTAATAATCTCCAATATATTCAATCCATAAGAGGATTATCCAAAGTTCTAACAAAAATAACCATGTATTCTACATAAGTTCAAGGAGAGAAGAATTAATCCATATGACCACTATGGTTGATAACACAAATACATCCACAAAATTGCAACATGCATCAAATTTATTTAACCTATAATGGAGCACATTCAGAGGAATAACATAATATTAATAGTCACACAAAGCTTGGCCTTACATTCCCCTCCCCTTAGAGTAGACTTCCTCCTAGAAGTCTCTAAGGTTTGGGAAATATAATCCTAATATGATAATGAACATAAATTGTTCAATATATGTCAAGTCTTATTAGCTATTTTCCTAAAAATAGTCAAAGTATAACTATGAAGTATATTTTTAAATAGTTCCTCCTCAATGTTAACAACCCTAAACTAGAAAGAAAGTACCATGCCATAGACCATATTATCCATTCAAATCACGACACACAATGTTTTCACCTTTCACACAATATCTTAAATTAATAACATAATCATCTAAAGCAAGGCTACACACATGTATATAAGGTCCACACCAATACTGTATAAGTCAATAGTCTCATTCATCAATAGTTAACATATAATGTTAATTTTAACTGAAACATCTTTAAAGCAAGTCACACTCCATAATAATTTTTATCCAAGGAATAATTAACATCATCTCATTTATACATATCTCTACCACTTAGTACACAATTTCCCAACATCACATCCAGTTGTTATTAACACATACATCAAAAATTACTACACAAGGTTCACATCGCAAGGCTCACACAATAAGATTTATGAGGATGAACTATGTTGAATGCCCATGAATAGTCCACATCACCATATTAATATAGATTTTGTAGCCTAAAATACTAAGTAAATGTAGAGTTGATGCACCATCATTGTGTACCCATATCATCATATAACCATGTATGCAACAAAGCCACATACCATAAATACCATAGTCATAATAGGAAAGATGGTCTCGAGGCCCTTCCTAAGGACCCCTCCATACATTTCCTAACTTACCTTCCCCTTGTTTGTGTAACAGATTTAGCCTCCAAAGATAAGATACAAAAGAAATCACTCAAATAAATCTAGGGGGAATGGATTATGCCATCCCATACTAGTCCAATTTGTAGCCCCATCCTCACAATAGATTCCCTGAGCCATCTACTCTTGTATACAACCTACTATGGATCCCACATTGATATGGTAGTTTACGTATATCACATTACAACATAGAAGCCAATAGTTGTAAACCATAAGAAGGCCTCAAAATAAATAATGTAAAAACATAAACCAAAATCATGATAAAATCCCATCAATAAAATGTAAAATTCAACAATCAAACTAAGAAATGATGCAAAATTTTAATTAACAAAGAACAATTAAGTCCTTGAGGAAAAGAGGACCAAGTGAAACTCAAATGGCTAAGTATCCTAGAATTAAAATTCAACAATATTTGCTATAGTGTAGGAAAGAGTATCTCTTTTTCCCACTTAATCTCGAAATAATTAGTAATAAATTGAGCCTAATGTTGCCTTAATCTAGTTTTGTAATATGCTTTTCATATTCACATTAAGTTTAGGTCCCTTTTAAAGTAAACGAACTTAATTGTGACCTATTTAGGGTGTTTTAAGGTGTACCTTTACACTTTCACACTAATATAGGGATGTATTAATTAATTGAGGTTATTTTACCCTTATTGGACCCTTTAATTCAAATCCAAGCCTAATTAGATGTAAATTCTAAGGGATGAAAACTAACATTCCTAAATTCCATTATACAACAATTAATTTTGGAAGATGTGTGTCCTAGGTATATGACCTAGGATCCATTCACCATAGGGTGAATAGGTCCTCACTTAGATTTAGGACCCTTATTTTGCATAATGTTTAACATTTTCTGATTTGTGTCCTAGGTAAGTGGCCTAGGACCCATTCACCGTATCGTGAATGGGTCCTCAATTAGACCTAGGACCCACCTGTGGAATATGTTTCTAGTAGTATTATAATGATTTTAAATCTATAATTCAATGTAATCTTTCAATATTTGAATTTTAGGAATTAATGTTAAGATATGTATAAATACTAGCAGTTCCGTGTAGTAACACACAACAATGGGACGATAGGTGGGGAGTGACATGAAAGGCAAGTGATGTGCATGTAGTGTTTGTTGAAAAACACTAGAATGTAAATGGCATGAGTGGGCACAGTAGCTATATGCAAATGTAGATAATATAGTTACACATTAGGGAATCCAACAAATAGTACAATGGATCACTAGATATATTATAGGTGATAATTAAAGTGATCGAGTGGGAACAATATTTTTTCCCATTTTTACATTACAGTTTAGCATCATTATTTTATTTTAAATTATAATGGGGACCGAATGAGGGTGTTAACCCTAATGGGTTGAAAGGAGAATATGTATATAAAGGATAAAGTGTGTAAGTAATAGTTGGTGGAAAAGTAAGTTTGTAGAATATATATATACACATATAGAGGTTTGGTTGAAGAACAATTGTATTAACATTCAATTAATTATTTGGTGATAACATCATTATTATTGGTAATTGGTTTGGTGCAGTAAATAATAATATTATGTAGTTAAGTTGTTAATTAAAGAGAAATATTATTATTAAATTTGAAATGATTTCATTAAGTAATAGCAATATGATTAAGTTTTATTAGTTAATAAAAATATAATATTATTATGGATACAGTTCAATGTCTAAATTGATGACATTACTAATGTGCATTTAGTTGGGAAATAATAATGTTGACATAATATTAGTTTAATTCATCATTATATAAGCCCACCCAATCATTTAGCCATTGTATCAATTCTTTATGATACAAAGTAAGGGTCTTTTCTTAGCTAGTAACAAAGAACCCTACATCAATAATAGTTAAAACAATCTAAAATAATACCAATATCATTAAGTTTCATTAGTTAATTAAAATATAATATTATTATGGATAAGGTTGAATGTCTAAATACTTGATGGCATTACTAATGTGTATTTAGGTGGAAACTAATAATCATGGCATACTATTAGTTGAATTCATGATTATATAAGGACACCCCATAATTTGGAAACTACATAAATTATTTATGATACAAACTAAGGATCTTTTCATAGCTAGCAACAAAGTACCATAGACGAATTTTGGTTAAAAAAATTTAATTATTTGTGTGATGTAGAGTATAAGCAAGAGAAGAATAATCAACAATTACCAATGGAATCTAACATAAAGTGTATAAGATCAACTATTTTACTCCATTGTAACCATAAGCTTAAACATATGAATTTTTTTCTGATTGCTGCGCCAGAAAGATAGCAATCTGTACATACAAAATATAAAGTAAAAATCAACACAATGAGGCTTTCTCTCCACCCTACCATATTGGGTCATGGAGCCTCATGGACCCTCACCAAACCCC
This sequence comes from Sequoia sempervirens, assembly GCA_007258455.2. Classification (NCBI taxonomy): domain Eukaryota; kingdom Viridiplantae; phylum Streptophyta; class Pinopsida; order Cupressales; family Cupressaceae; genus Sequoia; species Sequoia sempervirens. The sequence goes on from VDFB02000003.1 coordinate 196,265,599, forward strand.
CAAGAAAGAATATAGACTGGCCACCACTATGATTAGTGGTTAAATGAATATTGGGTATTATAATCAATATAGAGTACATTAGGATATGATTGTCTATTTGACCATTGTTGTTGATTTTATAGTTAGTATCATTATTTGGGTAGGTTGTTTGTAACACATTAGTTCATGAAACACTAGATTATTGTTGGAGCATGGTCTGCAAGAATAATAAAAAAGCGTTAGTGTAATAAACATGCTTTAGTGGCACACAATTAATAAATAAAAAAATATAAAGACTTATACAATTAATTACAAAGATGATGCAATCCAATTGCAGTAGAACACACTAAGTAAATAAAATCCAGGAACACCTTATGTAGGGAATGGATTGAAGTTCGGACATACAAAAGAAGGTCTACTCTCCACCCTACCATATTGGGTCATGGAGCATCATCAACTATTCTCCCATGGCAAAGAGAGTTCAAGAACTAGGATGTTGATTCATAACCATAGTTATAATCACTTCATCTTGATAGTTAGTTTAAATTCATTCACAAAGGTCATCCATCTGTTTACCATATAAACTGGAATATCAACACCCAAGCTCTTGATTTATCTCTCCCAAGGGAGGAAAGCAATCAGATGATTGACAAGGTAATTTAAGAATTCAAGCACAAAACACAAAGCATAAAGGGAGAGGAAGAGGGAATTGACAACAATCAACACAACCCTACAAAAAATTGAAACAACATCTCCTTTTTTACAACACCTAAGTCATAATAATTAAATGCTATAGCTTTGGAAAGAGAACAATAATCAATAATGCCAATGGAATCTAACATAAAGTGCATAAGATCAACTAGTTCACTATGTTGTAAGCATAACCTAAAGCATATGATTTTTTTATGAATCCTATGTCAGAGAGATAGCAATTTCTACATAAAAAATATAAAATAAAACTCAACACAATAAGGCCTACTCTCCACCCTACCATATTGGGTCATGGAGCCGCATGGACTCTCACCAAACCCCCAAGCAAGAATATACATTTCCCACCACTTTGATCAATGATGAAATGAATATTGCTTAGTGCGATCAATATAGAGTACATTAGGATTTGATTGTGTAATTGACCATTGTTACTAATTTTCCAGCCACTATCATTATTGTGAAATGTTGTTTCTAAGACATTAGTCCATCAAATATCGCATTATGGCTAGAATATGGTCTTCAAGAATTAAAAAAAAGTGTGAAGTTTAGTATGCTGATTATGCAAAAATAGAATGAATTGCATTGAAAAAACTATTTTATTCCATTATAGCCATCGTGAGAGAAAGCTAAAAATTGATACCCACATTCCTATGCAAAACTTTTACTGCAAAGGCTAGACCTTCTAGATGCAATGCATTGAAGTCTGGACACACAAAAGGTGCCATGCTCCCCACCCTACCATTTTGGATCATGGTGCATCATCGGCTATCACCAGACCCTTGCAATTACTTACCGTAAAGTTCAACAAGTTTTCATGATGATGCCAATGAACAACAATGAACAATATTGTTCAAGTGAGAAATTCAGTTGCATACGTAGCAAATATAAAATGGAAGAGAACAAAATGAGGCCCACTCTCTAATATTGGGTGGCCACTACTATGATGAATGGTGAAATAAATTTTCCCATTCTCTTAGCAAGTCTTATAATCACTTCATCTTCATAGTTTTTTGAAATCTCATTCATTTTCTTAGCATGTATACTGGAATATCAATATCCCACTTCTTGAACTCTCTCTTGTAAGGGAGAAGCATGCTTTTTGGAGCAACTACGAATATGAAGATATTATAGGACTAAATAAGAGCAACTAGATGATGGGGGTGGAAAAATAAAAATTATACACCTCTTCCTGCTTCCTTCAATTACATATCTACCCACTTGCTTTGTCTTCCCTCTATTCTTTCTCCACCGCCTACAAAAGATGAACACAAATTTATTAGAACCCACAACTTTTGCAACCATGAATGCATGCAAAGAACACAAGATAACATCCAATCACCTTCAAACAAATTCCATAGCCAATGAACACACTTGCACCTCCACAGAAGATTTCCATCCTCACTCACTACTACCTTCAACAACTATAGAAACCCAGAGAATGAAACCCAACAATATGAGCTATCGATAACTGCACAGACATTCATTTTGTTTGTTGAGGACTGTAAAGTAGTTGTTACTTGCATGATCACCACTATGAAGAAACCATACAACAATTAATGTTGATGGTGTTTCACTGGCCTCCACAGCTATCTTCAACAACAACATAAACCCAAAGAATGACACCCAAAAATACGTTATTGATAACTGCATAGACATTCATTTTGTTTTTTGAGGACTTTAAAAAAGATGTTACTTGCATGATCACCACCACAAGGAAACCATACAACAATCAATGATGATGACATTTCATTGGCCTCCTGTGTAGTCATGCTATTTTGCTGGCCTCCTCTATGGAATGATATAGCTTAAGCAAGAGAGGGAGCAATTATCAACAATGGCCAATGCAAGCTAACATAAAGTGTATAAGATCAACTATTTTAGTACATTGTAACTACAACATAAAAGATGTGAATTTTTTGTGAATCCTATGTGGGAAAGATAGCAATCTGTACATAAAAAATATAAAATAAAACTCAACACAATAAGGCCTACTCTCCACCCTACCATATTGGGTCATGGGGCCTCATGGGCTCTCACCAAACCCTCGAGCAAGAATATACATTCCCCACCACTCTGATTAGTGGTGAAATGAATATTGCTTATTGCAATCAATATAGGGTACATGAGGATATGATTGTATATTTGACAATATTTTCATTGATTTTCCATTCACTATCATTATTCTGAAAGGTTGTTTGTAACACATTAGTTCATCAAACACTGCATTATGCCTAGAATATGGTTTGGAAGAATAATAAAAAATTCTAAAGTTTAGCGTGGTGATTATGCATAAATATAATGAACCACATAACATTAAATATTTTATTACGTTACAACCATCGCGGTGGAAAGCTAAAACTCACAGCTACAGTCCTATGCAAAACAATTAGTGCAAAGGTTAAACCATATATAACCTATGTATATACAAAGTGTGAATTCTAGTCCAATGATCATGCTTTATTGATAGACGATATGTAAATCAAAAATATATCAAAGTTGTATATTTTATAATATATAATTTTCTCTCTACTTGCAATGGGATGAATGGAGTGATTATAATTTAGCTATACCTTGTGTGTGTGGCAGAATGTAATATGCAAAGAAAAAAAAAAAGGCCTGATTTCCACCCTACCATATTGGCTCATGGAGCGTTGTGCACTCTCACCAAACCCCCAAGCAAGAAAATAATCTTTCCACCACTATGGTCAATGGTGAGGGCAATGCTTTGACCACCAATGACTCAATACAAGAGCTAATCACATGAAAAGGCCTACAAAGGAAAATCATTTTGGTTGGTAGACAATAAACAAATGACAAAATATAAATACTTATAGAATTAATTACAAATGAGATGCAATGGAGTTGTAGTACAACAAAGTAAGTAAATAAAATTTAGAAATTCCTTGTGCACAAAATGGATTGGAATCTAGACACAAAAAGGGAATCATGCTCTCCACCCTACCATATCAGGTCATATAGCATCATCGGCTATGACCAAACCCTCGAGCAGTAACATTAATTGTCCACCACTTTGGTGAATGTTGAAAGAAATGCTTTCACACCTGAGGAAATCTGTAAATTGGAAATCAACATTATACATTTTTTATAGTTTGACATGGAGTTGTGAAATGATAAATGGAAAAAAATATACATAGGTTTACATTGTATATAGATGGAATACAAGTGAAGGTCGTACAACATGCAAATGTGGAATCCTAAAGCCATTTATCATTTTTACGAAGCCCTACATCTTGTATAGGAATACAATGTAGCTATAATCTAAAATCATTTCAGTGGCATAAACCTACATAGAAGAAAACTATGAAATTTCGTACTGCGAACATGTTTTATCGGCAAGAAATATCTAAAACATGAAATTTAAGTGGCTTTATAATTTATAAGAAAAATATATGTAATAGGAAAATTACATGTCACATTTAAAAAATGATAATGAACTGAGTTTAGAGACAGTGCATATTATATATGCATAGAAGTGAAGAGAAAAAAAGAGGGAATTCACTTAACATAAAGAAGAGGAAATTTTGATGATGATGATAATGAATAGTTTTGTTGGAGAAGATCATCTTGTTTGATTTATAGTGCATGGTAATTGTTGGTATGTATCCTATAGTTTCTAGAAAAATACAAAGGTAGGTCTACACAGTTCAAGTGAGCAATTCAGTTGCTTGCTATTCGGTGCAATGTTTTTGTATGCCTTACCTCAGAGACAAATGTGAGCCTTTATGAAGAGGCACATATATACACTTTCTTGATTGCATAAAGCACAAAAAAATTGATTGGAAAACCAATGGGTAAAAAAAACCTAGGCTAGCGAGCAATAGACCACAAAAAGAAAACAAGATTATGTTAAGAATTTTATTCCATTGCAAACATAGCCAAAAAATAAAGGCCATACAAAGAAGCATAGAAAGAAATTCATGTTGAGAAGCCCATGCAAACTGTTGGATTTTTTTCAAAGAGAAGCACTGGAAAAAAATTATCACGGGGGAGATGCTGCAAAAGCTGATCCATGAATGAAAAAATATTGGTTTGAATAAAATATATACTCTCTCCCAATACAACCTTACCAAAAAGAGAAAAATATACCCTAAGTCAGAGTGTACAACAATCAACTATCCCTTACATAAAATAAGGAAACCTGTATAACTTGACTTATTTGATTTGCATGCGTAGAGGGAACAAGTGTCACTTTGCATAGCTTACCATGCACACATTATCTCATGTATGTGATACATATATTTCCAATGGTTGCAATAATACTTTGCATTTAAAACTCACCAAACTAATTAAGCAATTTGTGGTAGTTTCAATGATGCATTATTCAACACTGGGTTGTGGATTGAGCTGCATAACGTACATAACAGACATTATTGCAGAGAACCATATGACATCCACATCCAGCATGGCACTATCATTAGGCATCGTAAAGCAGTTGCAAGAACACTTGGTAAGCATTATATGGATACCCAAACATGATAGTTACATAGACAAATACATTATATACACATATATCTACACAAAACTCTATCAATATATTCTATACACTTAGAACATTGTAAATAAGATGAAAACAACATTATCTTTAAAATAACTCATAGATAGTTGTAAATATTGAATTCGTGAACAAATATCTACACACATATGTACTAGGAAGTTGTACAACATAGGGAAATCTCAATTACATGCATGTATATTTATCTATATGCATACATAAATGTAAACATACAACTTTGTCCACAAGTACATATATGAGAAGGTGTAGACAACGATACATCTGCTAAAAAGGAAAAGAATTCGATATAAATAAATAGTATACAATTAAATCAGAAATATACACTTAAAACATAACCAAATTATAACCAACATTAATAATAGAAAAGAAAACAACCAGATCCTTTTTACTTAAACATTATAAATTATACTTCATTGTATTAATATATAACCACTCAAGCAAACAACAAAGCAATAGCAATAGAAAGGAAAGGTCTTTTTCATGTGACAAGTAGTGTAAGGGAACAAAAAAAACTAAATTTCCAACCAACATGAACTATAAGAAATATGCATAGTCACAATTAGCCATGGTTGTTTTGGTGTTCAAGGTAGTACGAAAACTATCTCCAGAGACTGCTGCACGATAGGAGAAATAGTGGACAAATCTTAAAGTAACAACTTGCACTCGACTTCAAAGTTAAGCTTTGCAACCTTCACTATTGTTATTTTTAGTCTTGTTTCTAAATTATAAGTTTGAGTTTTTATTAGAACAGTGAAAACAAATGATGTGTAGGTGACAACATTGATAACCAACTCATCCCTCATTTCAGTGGTATACTCATATTGCAACATGTAAAGCTATTTTGCTGACATTTTTAATAGACTTGTAGCCTCATCAAAAGCAGTTTCCCAAAGCTATCATGTGTGGTCTTCGATCTTTAGTTGCAATAAATATCGAAAGTCATAGTCAACTATTGTTCTCTATCATTTTGGGAAGAACCATGTATTTTGCTTATATTTTTTACACTTTTTCTTGCAATTCCAACCATTCACCTCCAATAGGCATGCATCATAATAGAATGCATCAGTTTTTATAAATTTTATTGTTTCCTTGAGAGTATCTTGCAAATTCTCTATCAAGCCAAGGCAGTGGTCGAGCATATATGCAATAGAGACAATGCAATTTTCTAGAGCAACCTTTTGAGGGACTTCCCGAGGGCCTCAACAGTAGGTGGATCAATATATCCTATTTTGATCAATGGTTGTCCTTTTGGTATGTCAAGATTTATATATAGATGAGTCCATATGGCTATGTTCAAAACAACTCCATAGAAGTACCCAACACGTGCATTTTTAACAAGGATGAGTGATGAACCAAGGGTGTACAACTTCTCCAACTCATGACCCTTTGCTTCCCAGTTTGAGCCCTACAAATTAACATCAATTGAAAAGGATGAAAAATCATTAATTTTAACAATCCTCCAAATTGTTTGGGACTAATCCTTTCTTTGAATAGTTGAAACCATTCCCACATGCACTACAGTTCCAATAACATCAATTAAACTGCTATTAGTGTAATTTTCAATTTCATTTAATGGGGTAAACTTAAATACTTTGTCTGACACAAAGGACTCATCATCACAACATTTTAACATTGAACTTTGATCGAGAATAATTTCCATCTGGTTGTTCAACTTATTAAATTTTTTTTCTGCTTGTCTAACCGATCCCTTTGACACATAATAAGTACGTCCCACCTGAACCCTATCATAATGCATGTCTGCAATCTCATTAAAGCATGTAATCTATATTTTTTTCCCTCATCATTAATGATATCAAAGTTGAATACCTACCCCTCGCGCCCTTGCTTGCTATAATGGTGCATATCCCTCTTTGTTGTTACACAATCTTTTATTGTCCATTTGGTTTAGTAAACATTCAACCCTTTAATAGGGATGATTTTTGTAGGAGCATCTTGTTGCCTTGGGGATGCATTGATTCCAAAGGTGGAGGCTCATTTGGATGGGGAGGGCGACTCGTAGCCAACTTTTTGTTCTTCTTGATCTCTAAACAAATATTTAGGTTTTCTAATTAGCTAGAAATCTATCATTTTCACATCTAGGGACTATATGAAAATTGCACTGGAATGAAACGAACATTAAATACTTAAAAAGATAGCCCCCACAAACAAGGAAGTAGGAAACTACAAGTACAAGCAAGGAAAAACTATATCAAACCTTGATTCCCTTAGCTTTCTAGACAAATAATTTGTCAAGCACGCAATCAAACCTATTTTCAATTCACTTGTGAGAAGAATGTCATTGTATTTTGCAGAAAAAGTTCCCATCTACGTGTGGGTACCATAAGAAATGACGACTTTGTACTGATCGAATGGGCTTTTATCACCTCCTATTTTTTAGTAAGACATTAGTTGGAGGACTAGAGATGGGATAACATCTCTAACATCTATAAATCATAGCACATCTCTTGTTAAGGTTGGATTCACATTTGTAGCCTACAAGACAATTAAACTCAACATAGTGGCAACAATGGGATATTTATAAGTATGACTCAACTCTAAAATCAAATAGTAATATTGACACATTTGGAAACTAAGAAATTTTCCCCTCTAACATATAAGTTACTCCAAAATGTCCAATAAATTGAAGGTGAAACAAGAAAGACAGTTTAAATATAAATAAGTTAGAACATATATCATAGTAATTTTTAATTCAAATGAAGTATATTCTTGGTTTGTTTGGTGCACTTGAGAAAATGTCAAGATAATTGGAAGCAACAATAAACTAAACAAAAAACACACTTACAATACTACTGCTTGAGGATTTTTCACCAGCCTCGGAAGAGCTAGAGGCTACCGAAATTTTTGCATCTGCTATTTTAGAATCAAAGAGTTGCAACGCTAGTGGCTAGCTAGAAGGTCTGTGACTTCAAAACACAACATGGGCACTCAATTTTTTTACACGGGAATTAACAATATGATAGTAAAGGATTAATAATAACAATGACTTCAATGATTCAAATAATACTTAGCATACAATTTTTTATTTGAAGTTCATTGTTTCAATTTTAAAATCCCTCCCTTTTTTTTCTAGAAACACCATGAGTATGAAGGAAAAGAAATAATTAGGAAAAATGCTTCAATGTTGGATATAAAAATTAATATGAAGTATAAAATTTGAAGTATGCCATTTTCAAGATTCAAACAATAACTATTTTGAGAAAATAATAAACATTTTGAAGAGTACCTATGTACATTGCTCACATCTACTTTGACATACATACAAATCTACACACAAAAAAAATTAATATTGTCTCATTTATGGTTTCTGTTCTATGTAAATGGTTGCAATATATTAAAATAGTCTGTGTTGTTCCCCAAAACGCAATCTAATTGTTGTTTGCTAGCTTTGGCTATATTCCAGTCTTTGCAATGCATAATCAAATACTTAATATTATATAGTTTATATTGTTATCCAAAATGCATTCTTCACTATCAGATATATATACATATATATATATGTATATGTATATATATGTATGTATGTATATATATATATATATATATATATATATATATATATATATATATATATATATATATATATATATATATATATATATATATATATATATATATATATATATATATATATATATATACATACATATACATATACATATACATATACATATATACAATATTGATTCATTAATCATTCACGTTTTGTGGCGAGGGTTTTGATTCACTTTGTTACTACAAGTTTTTTGTGTTTTGAGGGTGTTCCATATGGGTCGTTGTGAGATATTTTATGTGGCAATGGTTGGAATTGAATAAAATAGTAAATGTTAAGCAATTGATACTATTTTGTGCAAGTCACTATTCACTATTGTTGTTTGGACAAGGCTATATTGTCTCATTTTTTGCCTCCAATAAGTGTGGCCAGGAAAGGAAGTTGGTGGATTCTGTTTTGATTTTTATATTAAAAGAATTTGTCACATCAATAGAGAAGGCCAATGAAATGGCACTGACATTAATTTTTGTATGGTTTTCATGTAGTGACAATAAGTATAAGTAGTAGCTGGCTTTTCAAGCAGTCACAAAGATAAAAAATTCTTGAACAATGTTTGAAAGAGCATTTCCTTATAACTATATTGATTTGTTTCTCAGAGGGTGCTGCTAAGAAAAAAGCTATATTGTTTCATTTTTTTATAACACATTGTTGGGTATCATTCTCTAGGTTTAGCTTATTCTTCAAGATAGCTATTGACAATGGGGAAATCATGCATTAAATACACATTCCTAGTTGTAATTTATTTAGCCTCAGAAAAGTAGTTGTGAGAGTGATGGACTACATACTAAGTGTCATAAGGAAAACTTAATAGGAACTTCTGCATATATGGTTAGAGGCTATTTCTTATGTTTTTAGGTAATGATGTTTGCAAAAGAAAATTGAAATTGTCACCTGTGATAATTTTTTCCAACCCTTTTTTTGGGATAAGAAGGTAGTGGTTTGCATGGGTCTGTGAATACAAATTTTTTTGTCAGCTTCTTTCTATGACCTCCATTTTTTGGCAATGGTTGCAACGGAATAAAATTATTAACATATTCTAGTTTTCTTTTACGATATGTTTCTCACTAGCCTAGGTTATTTCTATCCATTGGTTTACCAAGCACAATTTTTTTGGCATTTGTGCGATGAACAATGCATATATATGTGTATATATAATAGATATATATACTTACATAAAAATATATGTATATATGTACATATATATACATATATACATATATATGTACATATATGTACATATATATACATATATATATGTATATATATACATATATATGTATATATATATACATATATATATGTATGTATATATATATATATATATATATATATATATATATATACCTACATAAACGTATTCACCAACATAAATATATTCACCAACAACCTATCAAAAATTGAAATAATACAGCATCTTGAGCTGCACCCTCTCAAAATGAATTTCTTTTGGAAAACAACATTAACTCCATAATATCGACTATTTTATTATGCATTGTAAATGAAAGTATATCTATATACATATAGATATACTTATATATATATATTGTGAGGGTTAGAAGCAGATATATAACAGTTAAATGTAGATTTGATCGATAAAATAGAGAAATAAAACACAGAAAATTATAGCAGAAACAAGGAAACACAAATAATTTAACCTGGTTCACCCAATCTAGGTTACATCCACAAAACTGTAGTCATCCAAAATGATTTTATTATCTAGTGGAAAAATTATTACAATCTTGCAAATAATCACCTTTTTCTACATACTGTAACACCCATCCCAACCCCTTTTAACAAGCCTTTTTAGAAGCTTGCATAAATTAGGGTTTTACAAAGTCATTTTTTTTCTTTTTTGGTGATTTTTCCTTTTTCGCTGATCAGTCACCACATACCAACAATCTCCCACTTGGAGACTAATTAGGCTCCAAACCAACACAATCTCCCACTTGTAGACTGATCCTAGACGACACTGTTGCACTTACAACTTCCACTGAAATTAGTACCTTAGACCTTGGTACTCTATTATACCTGAATTCAACCTTGAAGGCCAACCAAAGCTAAAGATGAGCTCAACTTCTCCCTTGTCACCACCTTAATAAACATATCCACTAAATTGTCATTTGTATGTATCTTGTCGAGCTTGACCTATCCATCCTCCAACACAGACTAAATGAAATGATATCTCAATTGTATGTGTATATTTTTAGAGTGCAAGGTAGAATTCTTTGCAAGATGTATAGCACTTTGGCTGTCTATAAACAAGTAATTTTTATCCTGTTGTTTTCCCAACTCTTCCATGAAAAGTTGCAACCATATAATCTCCTTGGCCGCATTTGTTGCATCAACGTACTTTTCCTCTGTGGTGGATAAAGCAACCACCTTTTGCAACCGAGAAATCCAACTTACTACTATCCCACCAACTATAAATACATATCTTGTGGTACTCCACCTAGTATCTATATCCCTTGCCAAATCTGAGTCAATATAGCCTTTCAAATTAGTATTAGAGCCCCCAAAACATAAAAATTTATTAGATGTACCTCTCAATTACCTAAGAATCTATTTTACTGCATTCCAATGCTCAACATCGAGATGACTCATATACTTGCTAACAAATCCTACAACATGTGCAATATCTAGTCTTGTGCATACCATGGCGTACATTAAACTACTTATAATTGAAGCATATGGTACCTTGGACATTTTTTCTTCCTCTTCTTGTGTCTTTGGACACATATCCTTAGTCAACTTAACATGACTAGGAAAAGGTGTGCTGACAACTATTGAATTTTCCATATGAAATCTCTACAACACCTCATAATCAACCTAAGATAAAAACAATTTTTTATTTTTCCTATCTCTTGTAATCTTCATACCAAGGATTTTCTTTGCTACCCCCAAATCCTTCATAGCAAATGAATTTTCTGACTATCATTTTAACTCCCTTATATGATCCATCTTAGACCTTGCTACAAGCATATCATCAACATATAAACATAAGATAATGTAGCTATCATCATCTAACCTCTTAAAATAAACACAATGGTCTGAATTACACCAATTGTAGCCTTTCTCAGCCATCAAACTATCAAATTTAATCTACCATTGCCAAGGTGCTTGCTTCAAGCAATATAGACTTTTCTTCAATCTACACACAAGTTTTCCTTACCTTTGACCTCAAATCCATGTGGTTGTTCCATATATATTTCTTCTTCGAAATCACCATGGAGAAAAGTTGTTTTAACATCAAGTTGTTCTAAATGCAAATCTTCACCAACCACAATACTTAAAATAGTACGAATAAAAGTCATTTTAACAACAGGAGAAAAGATTTCATCAAAATCAATACCCTTTCTCTGTGCAAATACCTTTGCAACTAATCCAGATTTAAATATTTTCTTACCTCCATCCTCCTCTTTCATCCTATAAACCCATTTTTTTGGTTAAACCTTTTTACTTGCAAGCAACTTGCATAATTCCCCAGTCTGATTTTTCAACAAGGAGTCAATTTCTTCTTCCATTCCATGCTCCCACTAAACCTTTGTATCCACCTGCATAGCTTAATCATAACATTCTGATTCACCAGCATCAGTAAATAAAATAGAATACAAAAAGGGAGAAAATCTTTTTGGAGGTCTACTTATCCTTCAAGATCGTCTAAAATTCACTGGAGTTTTTGGTATTTGTAGTTGATGTTGTTGCAGAGCATGAGGAACCACTAGAACATTGTTGTTTGGTGTATCATCCAACACTACATAATCAATTTCTTTCTTCTCATGCTACTACAACTAATCTTTGTACAACACTTTCTCATTGAATATGACATCCCTGCTTCTTACAATTTTTTTATTTTCAAAATCCCAAATCCTATAACCAAATTCATCAATGTTGTAATACCCCCATGTTGTTGACATTCTTTGCTACTCTTTGATACTCTTATGTGTTGGTTTGATACTAGTTTGTGATGGTGAGTAGTTCATCGACTTGGTTGTGTGTGTATTCATAGTTTGGTTGTTTTGCTACACTTGACACTATTATGATGATCTATGATAGTTTATATGGTGGTTAAATTATTTGATTATGCTATGGTTTTCTTTAATATTATATATGTCAATGTTGTGATTCTATGATCCTATGTTTTCTGATGTGGATGTTAGTGAGTCTTGGTGAAAGGATGGAGTAGCATCACTCGCTTGTGATTGTCTTGCTACCTCACAATTTCCTTTCACGGTGTCTTTGCAATGGATAATTACATGTTACTTGATGTTTATTTGTATGCATAAATTGCAGGAATAAATTCTCGATTCCACTTGTTTCGACAACATAGGGTGAGCATTAACTTAACCCAATAGGTACAATGTTGAAAAAGGGAGTTGATAAGGAAGTGTCCCCATCCCAAGTCTGTCATCCCATTGTGAGTTTTGTTGTGTCATGATTTAGGTTTTGTCCTTGTATTTGTATTGTTTGATTGTTGATTATTTATTTTATTTATGGTTAGTGGTTATTTAATTAATCTTTATTTTATAAGATTAATTAATGTTGTTTTATTGCTTTGATTAATTCTAAGTTAGTAAAATGTTGAATTTTAAATATATTGTAAATTAAAAAGTTATTTAATTAATTAAAAGTGTAATTAATTAATTTAAATAAATAATGATGATGATAATTATATATTATCTTTTTCTTGATATTAAATTACAAAATCAGAACAAAATATCTTGTGAGGATAACATCATGTGAAAATAATTAATTTTTAATTAAAATTGTGAGATAAGTGTGAAATTTTAAAAGCAAGAAAACAACCAATGAATGTGGAGGATTTTTGAGGAAAAAGATGAAGAGCTTTATTTATTTTTATTGTGAGGGTTTTTTTTTTACACACGCAAGGGTTTTCTTGGTTTTTGGTCTGAAAAAGAAAAGAAAAATAGGTTTTTTGTGCTTCTTGGTAAAAATTGTTCTATTTAAGAAAAGAAGAAAAGGTTCGGTTCATAAATGAGCTGAAGGTAGGAAATTGAGAAGAAGCTGTAGAGGGGATTCTACTTGCAAAGAGGAAAAAAGCTATTGTGTTTGGATTGTACATCGAATGAAGGACTCCAAGTTCTTGTAATTTATTATTTCTTTAGATTTAATATTCTGTGAATAAAATCTTGTCTGCCATGATTGGAAATTAATTTCTTTATGTTTTGAAAGAGGGTTTCTGTGATTGAAAATTTGTGTTGTTAAATCTTTGAATTTTTCTATTGAAAACTATAGTTAAACCTTTCAAATTTCTTCAATATAATGGGGTTGAGAAATTAATTGTTTTGAAAAGAAAATCATTTTTTTAGTATGTTGAATTTACATGCCCAGATTTGTTTGGGGTTTGATTAAGAAAATAAAATAGTTTATTTATATTATTGTTTTGAAACTCATGATTCAATATGTATGTATACCTATATATATATATATATTATGTTCTAGTTTTTTTAAAAATATATATATATATATATGTATTTATACATATTCGCAAAGTCTGGGACTTTTGTATGAATAAATTACAATACAAATTTATATATAAATTTGTGTTTCACATTTTTCATTTGTTTTGGGAGTCGAACAAAATATATTTAAATATATATATATAGGGCGTCATGTTTTTAAAGTTTATTTTTCTATTGTTTATAGTTGGGGTGGGTGGTCGGCCAAGGATGTACCTCCCACAGCCTGTGGCTAGCTTTACACAACCACCACTAGCTATGCACAACAACCGAGGATGTTGGGAGCAGTCCAATAAGGACTACGTACAATGGTCCCCACACTACTTTATATGGGAGTGTCATGCGCTTTAAACTGTGTAAATTCCTTTGCATTCAACTTGTTTTTAATTTAGATTTTTGTTGTATGTTTTGATTATATATATATTAATATTGATATTAATATCAATGTTAATATATATGTATATATACTACTGTATATATTACAACGCATTATTTTAATTTTTTTTATAATGATTTAAATATATGATTTGATATATATGTTTTATTATATATATATACGTATATATGTATATATGTATATATATATATATGTATATATATAAGTTGTTATTTATATACTGTGTTTATGGATAAAAATTATATAAATTTGTAATGTTATAGTGTAATTGAGCAAATTTGAATAAACTATGTATTTTAATTAAATTGAATTTTCTTGAGTATTGATTGTTTATTTGGTGAAATTTGTTGTATATTAAAATCAATTTTATGGAATTAATTTATGTAATTGTTTCTCTCGAGATCATTCATTTAATCAATTCTGGCTTTCTCTTATTTAGGGTTTATGTCATGCGGGATACCCTAGAGTTATTGTTAAGGACTTCTAGAGGTGGGAATACTGATGTTTATTTTTGATCTCGTATTCTAATGTTTGGCCTATGTTTTGACTATTGTTGTGATTTGAGTTACACATGCATTGTACCATTTTATGGATGTGTTTCATATGTTTTTGGAAAGATGGTTATGCCTCATCGATGTTCCATTTGTTGGTTCGATATTTCTTGTTTTTACAATCCTTTTGTGTTGGATATTTTGTGTTTGGGTGTCTAGGGAGAGTGGCTCTAAGTGGGGGCCGACACACAAAGGGGTTGTTAGGGTAACCTGCATAGAGTTAGAGTAATCAGTGATAACCTAAGTAATTAATTAGGGGTTGGGTATTTAAACATTAAACAAGATAATTATGATGCCTCATCCGCCTGTTAGTGCTATCATAGACTAAAGGAGACTAAGAAGGTTGTGGTTGGCTATCAGGAGAACCATAGATGGAGGCGGAACCTTGTGATAGGTTGTCTGGATAATTGATGTGAAGCCATGTGATGACACTCTCCTCTAGCATTCCATTTGAGTTGTTTTTATTGAAGTCCTCTGGAAGTGGTCTTTTGTTATGTCTTTTGGTGATTTATCATTGTTTAGTTTTGTGAGGGGTCTTTTGATACTATCTTGTCTTGTCTATAGTTAGTTTTGTGTTATTATTGATGTGCTTGGTCGGGGATCCTTCCTTGTTTACTCCCAGCATGGGGGTGGTTGGGTGGAATGTGTTATGTACCCCGTTGGGTCCCCTTTGGATACAATTGTACCTTTCAATGCAAGGTTTTACAGATGTTGTTGATCCAGGATTCATATGTTCTAGATGTGTATTTTTACTACAGATGTATTTCATTTATTGATGTATCACTCCCACGTGTGATGGGAAGAATTTGATGTAATTTGTATATGTGGTCATTATGTTGTACTATTAGATTGTTGTAATGTATATTCATACCATGTAATCATTTGTGAACTACAATTTGTAATTACTAGTCATGTTATGTGGTATCTATGGAAATATATATATACTTAATGTCTTCACAATCTAGTTAATTGTGATTTGATGGTATGGTTTTATATGGATTACTTCTGTTAATGTGGTTATCCTTAATGGATATTTTAAATGGTGATATGAGAATGAATGGATTTACGTTATTAGATATTTAATGTTTCATCTATTATCTTTGTTATGGTTTAGTTTAGTAATGTCACCTCGTGTACCCCAAGGGATTTAGTTGTGCAACTTAGAACATTGTTATATTGGAATACTTAATTATAATTATTATGTTCTTAAAAAAAAATTGATGTGTTTTTACATGTTCCTTTGGGGTTTGCGTGACGGGGCATTACAACTTGGTATTAGAGCCAAGGTTGCTAACATTGGGTTCTCTTGGTCATTTATGTCCATTAGGAAACCTTTGTGTTAACTCTTGATCTCACATAACTCTAATTGTTGTGTAGGATCATGCATTGAGGTAGAGGCTATGGCTAAGGAAGAGGCCAAAGTGGTGGCCGTAGAGCCAACTACCAAAGTCCATCACCACTGAGTTCCTATGGTTTAGAGCACAAGGAACGAAAGAGTCCTCAACACAATTCATCAGGTGGTGGTCAGAACCCAGGAAAACTTGGTTTAGATGGACAGTTGCAACACCTTCTAGGGGAGATTCTTGATTGGTTGGGACCCAGGTCGGAGGAGAAGCCACAAGTCGAGAGAGAAAGGGAAAGGTCGCCAAAGCGAAGGGAAGTAATGGTAGATCAGGATGTAGTGATAGCTAGTCATATGAGAGATTTGATGAGAGCACACCCACCTATATTCTATGGTTCTGGAGGAGGTTTGGAAGTGGAAACATGGTTAATTTATTTGGATCGATGCTTCATGAAGCACCCCTATGTTAGCAATACCAAAGCTTAGTGCACAGTCATGCATCTGAGAGGCTTCGCATCCACCTGGTGGTGGCTGGAAGAGAAAAGTTACATCTAGATATCAGTATGGTCACATGGGAGCTATTTTTGGATAGGTTCATAAATCATTTCCTTTCAGATCATTGGAGGCAATGTAGGGCAGATGTGTTTCATGACCTTAGGAAGATGTCGATGTCCGTTGAATAGTATGAGCGACAATTCTATGAATTGAAGCAATATTTAGGAATCAACCATGATGAGGGAATGTTGGTTCAACATTTTGTTCAGGGCTTAAACTCCTAAGTTAGTGGTGGAGTTAGAGTCTTTGAGCCAAAGAAAATGGAGGTAGCAGTTGAGAAGGCACATCTAGTAGAAGAAAATTTGGCTATGGCATTGGGAGGACACACAGGAGTTCAGATTGGCAGTGTTCCATCATTAGGTTTTTGTTCTAGAGGTGGATAGCCTCAAGTTGTAGGGTCTTCTAGAAATATTCAGGCACCCTCTAAGGGTGGTCAGCAGCAGCAACAACAATCACAACCCAAAAAGAACAAACTACATACTTAGCAGGTTGATAGATCTCAGAATAGGAGGAACCGAAGTTGGCAGCGTAATAAACCTAATCATTTTTTGAAGCCTACACAAAGCACACAACCAACATCTTCATTCACGAGGCAGTTTTTAGTAGTCTATTGCACCATCTGTTGTTAGAGGATTTGGGTGAGGCATAGGTTGTTTCTCATGTGGGCAGCAGGGACATATTTCCAGGCAATGTCCACAAAGGAGTACTATAGGATTTAGCCAGAGACCAGCTGCTTCTGAGACAATAGTGGGTGATACAAGTAGAGAACATCAGGTGTTTGCAACACTGCACAATCATCAAGTAGAATATCAGGGCACTATGATCAAGACATTGGGTGTGTTGCATGACACTAGTATTTCCATACTCTTTTGATTCTGGTGCATCTGACTCTTTGATATCTCCTTCAGTAGAAGAGCGATGTAGATTGGTGGCATCTAGGGAAGGCATAAAGTGGCAAGTTGAATTGGCCTTAAGGTCAAAGGTTGTTTTAGAGAAACTTGTTCAGGGTTGTAGTTTGGAAATAAGGGTATTAACAACTTGAGAGGTTTTTCTGCCAGGGTTAGTTTTTTGCAGTTGTAGTGAGTGATTTTGATTCAGAGGATAGTCAATGGGTTTCATTGGATGATTACCCTCTCCTTAAGGGGTTGTATGATGTTTTTCTGAGTGAGATACCAGGTATGCCACCAAAGTAGGATATAGATTTCAGGATTGATCTGGTACCAGGAGCTGAGCCTATATCTCAGGCTTCGTAATGGATGACAACACATGAGCTTCAGGAACTCCATCTGCAATTGGAGAAGCTATTGGCTAAGGGGTTTATCTACCCAAGTGTTTCCCCTTGGGGAGAACCTATGATATTTGTAAAGAAGGATGGTTCTCTCCATCTGTGTATTGATTACAAGTAGTTGAACAAAGTAACGGTGAAGAACCGATATCCCCTACCCGGAATTGATGATATTTCTGATTAGATAAAAGGAGTGAATATATTTTCTAAGATTGATCTCAAATTAGGGTATCATTAGTTGCAGTTTGCAAAACTAGATATTCATAAAATAACATTTCCCACTCGATACAGACATTACGAGTTCACTGTGATGTCGTTGGGGTTGAAAAATGCACCTTTAGTCTTCATGAGCCTAATGAATGGGGTGTTCTGTATGTACTTTGATAGATTCATCCTTGTGTTTATTTATGATATTTTGATTTATTCCAAATCTATGGAGGAACATGAGTAACATCTGAGATAGGTGTTACAGTGCTTAAGGGACAACCAGTTGTATGCCAACTCAAAAACTTATGAATTCTATAAGACTGAAGTTGAGTATTTGGGTCATGTCATTTCAGGTGAGGGAATTTTTAATGATCCTACAAAGATTTATGCTATTGTAGATTGGCCCACACCCACGAATGTCTCAGAAATTCATAGTTTCATGGGACTTGTAGGTTATTATTAGGGGTTCATCCAAGGCTTTTCAAGGGTTACGTATCCCATTACCTCTCTCCAAAGGAAGGGAAAGAAATCTCTTTGGTCAAATCAATGTCAATTAGTATTCCAAACTCTTAGGGAAAATCTAACCAGTGAGCCAATTTTGGTAGGATCGGATCCTACAGGAGAGTTTGTTGTATGTACAGATGCTTCCTTGGAAGGCTTATGGGTCGTTTTGATGCAAGAAGGGCGAGTGATTGCATACGAATCCTGAAAACTTAAGGATCATGAATTGAACTAACCCACACATGATCTTGAGTTGGCCGTTGTGGTTCATGCTCTAGTAAGATGGAGACAGTTCCTTTTAGGGAATTGGTTCGAGTTGCATACGGATCATCGTAGTCTACAGTACATCTTTACATAGCCGAACCTGAATGTAAGATAGAGAAGGTGGATGGAATTCTTGTGTAAATATGATTTTGAAGTGAAGTATATCTAGGGAAAAGAGAATGTAGTGGTATATGCTTTGAGCTGACGTAGATATGAGATTTGTGTAGTGGCTCTCAAGGTTGATTTGAGAAGTCAGATCCTCACTGCTCTCTCCTCAGACAATTGGTATCAAGAGGTGAAATTTGAAATCGAGTCAAGTAGAACTCTGGAAGGAAAATTTGTAGGATACTCATTGGATTTTGATGGTGTCTTGTGCTATTCAAGCTGAATGTATGTACCTCCTGTAGAGGGTCTTCATACCCTAATCTTGACTGAATCCCATCAGGCACCTTATTAGGCACATCCTGGAGTTAACAAAATGTATGTAGATCTGCACTCACTATATTTTTGGGCAGGATTGAAGTGGGATATCATTGATTTTGTGGCTATATATCTAGAATGTCAGAGGGTTAAGGCTGAGCATCATCATCTAGCAAGTTTTTTGTAGCCTCATCTTGTTCCAAAAAGGAAGCGGGACATTATCTCTATGGATTCCATTGTTGGCTTGCCTATGTCTTCCAGGCGGCATGACGCTATCATGGTCACTATGGACAAATTGACCAAAGTAGCCCATTTCTCTCCTATTTGATCTTCCTATATTGCTTCTGTGGTGGCCACGGTGTTTATGGAAGACATAGTTCGATTGCATGGGATACCATGAAGAATCATTTTTGATAGAGATCTAGTGTTCACATCTGCATTATGGACATTTTTGCAGCGGTCCTTAGGGACTCAATTGAACTTTTGTTCTGCCTACCATCCTGAGACAGATGGTCAGACTGAAAGAGTCAATCAGGTGCTTGAGGATATGCTCCACATGTATGTCATGGACCAACAATCATTTTGGTAAGATTATCTCCACTTAGCTGACTTTGCCTATGATAATGGTTACCATAGTTCGATTGGCATGGCTCCTTTTTAGGCTCTATATGGTCATCCTTGTTGTACCCCTTTGAGCTAGGATCAATTAGAGGATAGGGTTCTCCTTGGACCCAAAATGCTTCGAGATATGGAACAACAGGTAGCTCACATCCGAGAGCATCTTGTTGCAACTCGGGATAGACAGAAGAAGTATGTTGATGCACACAGAGTTGATTGGCAGTTTACAGTTGGTGATCAGGTGTTTCTTCAAGTACATCCACGGAAGAGCCCTATTCATTATGGAAAGGGTTCTAATCTTGCACCCTACTTTGTAGGGCCATTTGAGGTGTTAGAATGGATTGGATCTGTTGCCTACAGCCTAGGCTTGCCACCTAGTCTGTCATGGATTCACAATGTTTTTCATATTTCAGTCCTTAGACCATATTTTCCTGATGTTAATCACATGCTTGATTGGAATGCTCTACACGTCAAGGACGGGCAGCTCGCTCTCGAGCCTGTGGCTGTGCTATAACATCAAAGACTTTCCCTCAAGGGCAGAGATATTGATTACGCACAGGTTCAATGGGACCCGAATGACAAGACTTCAATGACATGGGAGGATGCATCCCATATTAGAGAGGGGTATGTGCAAGATCATGATGGGCCCAAAAGTGGCAATATTATGGGTATTTGTAGAGTATGTGGTTGATGAATTTTTTTTACCCAAAATTGATGAAACAAAAAGGGTTTTTAGAGGAGATCCTCAACTTTCCACCAATATAAATTATGCTTTAATTTGAATTTAATAAATAATTATTATTTATTTTCTATTAGAATTATGACTAAAGTCCTTATCGATAGGCTGATTGAAAAACATCTATAGCTTTCAAACGGTATCACATTTTTTGAATCTGAAACATGCATTACATTCTATGTTTCACATACTATAGGATTAAAAAAATAAAAATTAAATTTCATGAGTTTTGACCAAGTTAAGGTGGTCAGACATACAAGTTTCTATTTTTTAAAAAATTTGTAATAAAAAATTCATAATTAATTATTTACTTGGAAAAAAATTACAAAAAAATATGCATCACATCTGGACATGAGTCCTCTACTTATATATAAAATCTTATAAAAAAATATTATCATTCAATTATGGTGAGGGTGGTCAGACAGACACCTACTTATTTTTTCCTTGAAATTTAAGTACTACTGCATTGAAATTTCAAATCTTCACCGAATAGATTTTATTTACTTTTAAATAAACCTAGTATTTTAGAAACTACGTTCAATTTTCTACAGATTCTATTCTTACATATTTTTGAAATAATATAGATAACTTATTCAAATTTTTATGTCAAGTTGCCTAAAACTGATTTTTCTAATTTTTTTGCCACTTAAGGGCCTATTTTATCCATGATGATCCTACACATACCCAGAGGCTTACCCATATTTATTTATTGGCTTCCAGAAGTAAGCCATGTTTTATGGGGGGAGGATCTAATACCCCCATGTTGCTGGTACTCTTTACTACTCTTTGACACTCTTATGTGTTGGTTTGATACTAGTTTGTGATGGTAAGTAGTTCAGTGACCTGGTTGTGTGTGTATTCATAGTTTGGTTGTTTTGCTGGATGTGACATTATTATGATGATTTATGATACTTTATATGGTGGTTAGATTATTTGATTATGCTATAGCTTTCTTTAATATTATATATCTCGATGTTGTGATTCTATGATACTATGTTTTTTGATGTGGTTGTTAGTGAGTCTTGGTGAAAGGACACAGTAGCATCACTCACTTGTGAATGCCCTGCTACCCCGTAATTTCCTTTCATGGTGTGTCTGCAATGGAGATTTACATGTTACTTGATGTTTATTTGTATTCAAGAATTGCAGGAATAAACTCTCGATTCCACCTATTTCAATAGGACAGGGCAAGCATTAAATTAACCCAATGGGTACAATGTTGAAAAAAGGAGTTGATAAGGAAGTGTCCTCATCCCAAGTCCATCATCCCATTGTGAGTTTTGTTGTGTCATGATTTAGGTTTTGTACTTTTCTTTGTATTTTTTGATTGTTGATTAGTTATTTTATTTATGGTTAGTGGTTATTTAATTAATCTTTATTTTATAAGATTAATTAATATTGTTTTGTTGCTTTGATTAATTGTAAGTTAGTAAAATGTTGAATTTTAAATATATTGTAAATTAAAAAGTTATTTAATTAATTAAAAGTGTAATTAATTAATTTAAATAAATAATGATGATGATAATTATATATTATCTTTTTCCTGATATTTAATTAGAAAATCAAAAGAGAATATTTTGTGAGGATAATATCATGTGAAAATAATTAATTTTTAATTAAAATTGTGAGATAAGTGTGAACTTTTAAAAGCAAGAAAAGAACCAATGAATGTGGAGGATTTTTGAGGAAAAATATGAAGAGCTTTATTTATTGTTATTTATTTTTATTGTGAAGGGTTTTTTTTACACGCACAAGGTTTTTTTCTAGTTTTTCATCTGAAAAAGAAAAGAAAAATAGGTTTTTTGTGCTTCTTAGTAAAAATTGTTCTATAAGAAAAGAAGAAAAGGTTTGGTTCAGAAGTGAGCTAAAGGCAGGAAATTGAGAAGTAGTCGAGATTCTACTTGCAAAGAGGAAGAAAGCTATTGTGTTTGGATTCTACATTGAATGAAGGACTCTAGGTTCATTTAATTTATTATTTCTTTAGATTTAATATTCTATGAATAAAATCTTGTCTTCCATGATTGGAAATTAATTTCTCTATGTTTTGAACGAGAGTTTCTGTGATTGAAAATTTGTGTTGTTAAATCTTTGAATTTTTCTATTGGAAACTATAGTTAAACCTTTCGAATTTCTTCAATATAATGGAGTTGAGAAATTAATTGTTTTGAAAAGAAAATAATTTTATTTGTGTGGAATTTGCATGCCTAGATTTGTTTGGGGTCTAATTAAAAAAAAAAAAGTTTATTTATACTATTGTTTTGAAACTCATTATTAAATACGTATGTATAACTATATATATATATATATATTTTATGTTCTAGTTGATTTTATTTATTTTTTAAAAAAATATATGTATTTATACATATTCACAAAGTCTAGGACTTTTGTATGAATAAATTACAATACAATTTCTTGTTTTGGGAATCGAACAAAATATATATTTTTTAAAAATATATATAGGGCGTCACATATTTAAAGTTTTTTTTTCTTTTGTTTATAGTTATGGTGGGTGGTCGACCAAGGTCGTACCTCCCATGACCCGTGGCTAGCTGTACATAGCCACCACCGGCTGTGCACAATAGTTGAGGCTATTGGACGCAGTCTGGTGGGGACTGTGTATGGCGGTCCCCACACTGCTTTATATGGGAGTGTCGTGTGCTTTAAACTGTGTGTAAATGCCTTTGCATTCAACTTGTTTTTAATTCAAATTTTTGCTGTATGTTTTGATAATATATATATATATATATATATATATATATATATATATATATATATATATATACTATTGTATATATTACAACACATTATTTTAATTATTATTTTTATAATGATTTAAATATATGATTTGATAAATATGTTTCATTATATATATATACGTATATATGTATATATGTATATATGCTTTTATGCCTATATATATATAAGTGGCTATTTATATATTGTGTTAATGGAGAAAAAATATATAAATTTATAATGTTATAGTGTAATTGTGCAGATTTTAATAAACTATGTGTTTTAATTAAATTGAATTTTCTCGAGTATTGATTTATTTATTTGGTGAAAATTGTTGTATATTAAAATGAGTTTTATGGCATTAATTTATGTAATTATTTCTCTCGAGATCGTTCATTTAATCAATTGTGGCTCTCTCTTATTTGGGGTTTATGTCATGTGGGAAACCCTAGACTTATTTTATGCCTCAACAAGAGCTTAAGTTATTGTTAAGGACTTCCAGAGGTGGGAATATTGATGTCTATTTTTGATCTTGTATTCTAATGTTTGGCCTATGTTTTGACTATGGTTGTGATTTGATTTACACATAGATTGTACCATTTTATGGATGTGTTTCATATTTTTTTGTGAAATGGTTATGCCTCACATATGTTTTGGTTCAGTATTTCTTGTTGGTACAATCCTTTTGTGTTGGATATTTTGTATTTGGGTGTCTAAGGAGAGTGGCTCTAAGTGGGGGCTGGTGCACAAAGAGGCTATCAGGGTAACCCATGTAGAGTTAGAGTAATAAGTGGTAACTTAAGTAATTAATTAGGGGTTAGGTAGTTAAAAATTAAACAAGATAATTATGATTCCTTATCCGCATGTTAGTGCTATCATAGACTAACGGGGACCGAGAAGGCTGTGGCTGGCATGTTTTCTGCCTTGTCCTCACGAGAGGTTAACAATTCCACGTGAGTAACCCTATGGAGCGGTACCTTGAGATAGGTTTTCAAGAGAACCATAGATGGAGGTGGCACCTTGTGATAGGTTTTCTAGATAATCCATGTGAAACCATGCAACGACACTCTCCTCTAGCATTCCATTTGAGTTGTTTTTATTGAAGTCTTCTAGAAGTTCTCTTTTGGTATGTCTTTTGGTGATTTATCGTTGTTTAGTTTTGTGAGGGGTCTTTTGATACTATGTTATCTTTTCTGTAGTTAGTTTTGTGTTACTGTTGATGTGCTTGGTTGGGGATCCTTCCTTGTTTACTCCCAGCACAGGGGGTATTTGGGTGGAACGTGCTATGCACCCCGTTGAGTCCCCTTTGGATATAGTTGTACCTTTCAGTGTAGGGTTTTGCAAATGTTGTTGATCCAGGATTCATATGTTTCAGATGTGTATTTGTACTACATATGTATTTCATTTATTGATGTATCACTCCCACATGTGATGGGAAGACTTTGATGTCATTTGTATATGTGTTCATTATGTTGTACTATTAGACTAATGTAGTGTATACTCATACCATGTAATCATTCGTGAACTACCATTCGTAATTATTGGTCATGTTATGTTGTATTTGTGGAAATATATATATACTTAATGTCTTCATGATCTAGTTAATTATGATTTGCTGGTATGGTTTTATATGGATTACTTCTATTAATGTGGTTATCGTTAATGGATATTTTAAATGGTGATATGAGAATGAATGGATTTACGTTATTGGATATTTAATGTTTAATCTATTATCTTTGTTATGGGTTAGTTTAGTAATGTCACCTTGTGTACCCCAAGGGATTTAGTTGTGCAACTTAGAACATTGTTATATTAGAATACTTAAGTATAATTCTTATGTTCTTAAAAAAAAAATTGTTGTGTTTTTACTTGTTCCTTTGGGGTTTGTGCGATGGGGCATTACAAATGCCATATCCAAAAAATATACATTTCTTTGATTTTGCATGAAGCTTGGTTCTATTTTTAGTATCTACATGTGAAAATGCTTCACAACCAAAGGTATTGAGAAAAGAATAACTCACTTTCTTACCCATCCATGCTTCCTCTAGAATACCACAACCCAAAGGATTTGAGGGACCTCTATTGATTAAATAAAAAACAATGTTTACAACCTCTGTCCATATATTTAAAGATAGCCCAACATGCAATCTTATAGTTTGTGCACACTCCATTATTGTTATGTTCATGCACTCAGCCACTTCATTTTCCTATGGAGTCCTTGGGCTCATTTTCTACCTACGAATACCATTAGAGGAATAATAATCTTCAAACTCTTTGCTGCAATAATCACCACCATTATCAGATCTAAGAAATTTTAACTTTTTACATGTCTCATCTCAACCAAGCTTCTCCATTACTTAAAAGTTTCAAATACATTAGATTTATGCCTAAGGAAATAAATCCATACCTTATTTGTTGCATCATCAATTAAAGTGACATAGTACTGAGAGCCATTGAGAGAAGATACTTGATCTGGTCCCCATACATCTGTATGCACAAGCTCCAATTGCTCATCTTTCTTTTCCTTCCCATCTTTGAGAAAACTAAGTCTCTTATGTTTTCCATACACACAACTTTCACAGAAATCCATATTAACACATTTCAGACCTAGCAAAACATTCTTTGAATGAATTACTTTCATTCCTTTTACACTCATATGCCCAATTCTATTATGTCATAGTGCTAATTCATAATCCACAACAACTATTTGATTTTTTGCCTGCTGAACTTTAGCAATTGTTCTTGAAAATTTATGTTTATCTATAGTAGCTGAAGTACAAGGAAAAATATGACCTGTACAAAGATATAAGGTGCCTACTTTCACACCTTTTTCTACCACCAAGGCACCTTTTGTAACCTTCCAATTTTTATCACTAAATGTAACAACACAACCTTCATCATCTAGTTACCCTGCTGAAATTAAATTTCCTTTTAACTTTAGAATGTTCCTTACCTCATGTAGTAGCCAATGATTCCCATTTTGCAACTTAATCTTGCTTCTTGCCTTCCCAACAATCTGATAGGGTTCATTATCTCCCAAATAAACCAGCCCAAAATCCCCTTGGACATAATCAAGAAAATAACTTTTATGGGGCGTAGCATGAAATAAAGCCCCTAAATCTAACACCCAAAAATCATCAGCATTATCAAGGGAAAGAATCAAAGCATCCTCATCAAATTTATTTCTTACCACATTTGCCTCTTTATTTCCTTCCTTTTGGTCTCCTTTATTTTTCTGAGACGAGCAATCTTTCTTTAAATGACCCGGCTTACCACAGCACCAACAATCCCTCTTGTCTCTAGATTGAGACCTTTTTTCCTTTGATTTTCCTCATGACTTCCCACAATTTCCAAAATTGTTTCCTCTCTCCTTTGTTCTATCCCTGCTTTCTACATTCAAAACACTGCCTGATGTGGATGTTCCACTTGAGCTTATCCTATGAATTTCCTTGCTTCAAATAACACCAACAACATCATAAAATTTCAATGTATTTGAACCAGAAACATAATTACTAATAGCCATGAGCAAGCTATTCCAGCTTTCAAGCAAAGAAAATAGAATCAAAATATCCCTAACTTATTCCTCAAATTTTATATTTACATAAGTTAATTGACTGGTAACTGTATTAAACTCATTTAAATGATCAACAACTGACCCACCTTCTACCATTTTCATATTAAATAAATGCTTCATAAGAAATACCTTATTCAAAGTGGAAGAATTTTCATATAGCTTCCATAGGGTTTCTATCAACTCTTGAGTTGTCTTTGCTATTGTAATATTGAATGCCACTGATTGTGCCAGGTATAAAAAAATGGTTCCCAATGCCTTTCTGTCTAGAAGATTTCATTTCTCATCACTCATTCATGTTGGTTTCTTGGTTGTTCCTCCCAAAACCCTCCATAAATCCTTCTGATAGAGATAATCCTCCATCTGCATCTTCCATAACTGATAGTTGTACACATTGAATTTATCTACCTTCAATTTACCCTCATCTGCCATTGCTCCCACTCAACCATGAGACTTTCCTGTAGAAAATAATCAAACACAACCTAGCTCTGATACCACTTGTTAGGGTTAGAAGTAGATATCTAACAATTAAATGCATTTTTGATCAATAAAACAGAGAAATAAAACACATAAAATTATAGCAGAAAAAAGACAACACAAAGAATTTAATGTGGTTCACCCAATTTGGGCTACATCCACAAAACTGCAGCCATCCAACATGATTTTACTATCCAATGCAGAAATTATTACAATCTCACGAATAATCACCTTTTTCTACATACTATAACATCCATCCCAACCTATTTTAACAAGCTTTTTTAAAAGCTTCCAAAAATTAGGGTTTTACAAAGCCATTTTTTTCTTTTTCGGTGATTTTTCCTTTTTCATTGATGAAGAGAAAAAAAGGGAAAAAAAATTTCTCGAGGGTTGCCGAGGTGTACATTATAGCATGATCAGTTGCTACATACCAACATATATATGTATATATATGTATAGATATACTTACATAAATATATATGTATATATGTACATATATATATATACTTATATACATATATGTATATATATATATACTGTATATATATACATATATATATATATATATATATATATATATATATATATGTACATATATATACATATATGCACATATATATATACATATATATACATATATGTACATATATATACATATATATGTATGTATGTATATATAGATAGATATACTTACATAAATGTATTCACCAGTAACCTATTGAAAATTGAAATAGTACAGCCTCTTGAGCTCCACCCTCTCGAAAAGAATTCCTTTTGGAAAACAACATTAAGTCTATAATATCAGCTATTTTAGTATGCATTGTAAATGAAAGTATAAAGCTAAAGCTAGACAATAACAATTAGCATTGGGCTATGGGAAACATTGGTTGGAATTTTCAGCGGCCTTCATGTTTCTAGGTCTCCAACACAGTGTAGTAGGTGTTGTTTTGTTTTTTTTTTTCAATTAAAAAGTGTTTGGAACGATGATAGAGGAGGCCAGTGAAATGCATCAACATTAATCATTGTATGGTTTCCATATAGTGCTGACTGTGCAAGTAACATCTATTTTTAAAGTCCTTAGAGAAAAAAGCAAATATCTGTACAATTTTCAATAACGTATTGTGCATATACATACATACATACATACATACATACATACATACATATATATATATATTTATACATATATACACGTACATATACATATATATATGTATAGGTATGTGTAGGATCATGACGGGCCAAAAAAGTGGCAATATGATGGGTTTGTGGCTGGTGACTTTTTAACCAAAATTGATGAAATGAAAAGGGATTTTAAAGGAGTTTTCAACTTTCCACCAATATAAATTATGTTTTACTTTGAATTTAATAAGTAATTATTATTCATTTTCTATTCAAATTATAACTAAAGTCTGATTGATAGGTTGAATGAAAACATCTATAGCTTTCAAACGGTATCACATTTTTGAACCCAAAACATGTGTCACATTCTATGCTTCGCATCTATAGGATTAAAAAAAAAATTGAATTTCATGAAATTTTGACCAAGTTACGGTGGTCATAAATATATTTTTAAAAGTTGTAATAAAAAATAGTAATTAATTATTTACTTGGAAAAAAATTACAAAACAATATGCATCACATCGAGACATGAGTCCTCTAATTATATCTAAAATATTATAAAAAATATTATCATTTTATGGTGGTTAGGGTGGCCAAACAGACACCTACTTTTTTTTCCCGAAATTTAAGTACTATTATATTGAAATTTCAAATTTTCACCAAATAGATTTTTTGTTTAAAAATCTAGTAGTTTAGAAACTACATTCAATTTTCTACAAATTTTATTCTTACATATTTCTTAAATAATATAGATAACTTATTCAAATTTTTATGTCAAGTTGCCTAACTCTAATTTTTTTTAATTTTTTGCCACTTAAGGGCCTATTTTTTCCATGATAATCCTGCACATATTCGTATATACAGATACATATATAAACACACACACACATATATATATACATACATATATATATACACACACACACACACATATATATACACAGAAATATATGCATATATATATACACATATATATAGATAGATATATGAGAATTATCACAACCCACACCTTTTGCAACCATCAACGTATGCAAGGAACAAAAGATAACCTCCAACCACCTTCACAAAATTTCCATAGCCATGGTAGGTTGTGATAGTTCTATGTTCATTTTTAGCTAGCCATGGACAAAGGATGAAGGGAAGAGAAACCAAGTGGGAAGAGGTGTAATTGAAGGAAGTCAGAAGAGGTGCATATTGACAAAATTGTTTGTGGAGTATTTATAAAACAGTTTATGTTATTTTTGAAAGGACATTGTTGATTGTTGCTTTGTAGCTTATTGTAAATTTCTTGGTTTATGGGTTCTATGTAGCTGCCATTGGTGGAAGAAAATACTCTTTCTTTATTACATTTTATGTGTTCACTAACCCCCACCCACTCTTGCAAAAGTTGCACAAAGATTAATCCAAGTTGCACCCTCATAGAAGCTTACCCTCATTGCTCATGGCTCCCATATCAGGACAACAGAACAAGACCAAACAATGCCTTGTTGAAAATCTTTGAGACATTCATTTTGTTCCCCGTGGTGTTCAAGGATAGCTATCATTATGACCATCACCAATACACACAAAGCATATAAATATACATATATAGACATGGTTGGCATGTAGCAGTAATGGTTGGCGTACACACCCACACACATATATTTATATATATTAAGAGGAACCAACAAAGATTAAATGAGAAACCAAAGTAGAACTATACTCATTTCTCAACAAACTATATGTGTCTATATATGTAGATTTTTGTCTCTGTATATATATACATACGTAAATATATATATACATATATATACATATATATATACATATATATATGTATGTATATATACATATATGTGTATATTTATATATGTAAAGTTTGAATAGTGTTAGTAATGTAATTTCCTTACAGACATGGCTACAAAGTTGAAGAAGTAAACAAAATCCCATACCCAAAAAATTGGTGTGTGAAGGCCATGTGAAGACATACTATTTTTTCCGTAACAAAACTTGATTGAAAATTGAAACAATTTGGATTCGGCAACAACAAATTTTTTCTTTTCTATGTTTCTGGTGTTGAATTTGCATGTTTATTCAGGTTTTTTTCATCTTGGATAGCTCTTGAAACCAATATTGTTTCATTATGTCAATTGTTGTTCAAAATACTATATAGTTTAATGGGTTTTTGATGCATGAGCATCTAGTGGTGTGAGGGAAATCTTGCATCACCCAAAAATATGCTTTCCATTTATGTTCCCATTGTTTGCTCTTTGTAGATGTTTTTGCATTTCTGGATACCCTTTTCATCGAATAAGAGTTTCCAACTTTCAAAACTGTTTTTCTGCTTTTTCTGCTCAACTGCTATTTTTAGCAGGTGTGAATTTGATGGTGTGGGAAGACAGAACATTATGGGAAGGTTCAGGATGGAAATATAAGCACTTTGGCAAAAGAATTATGTCAAGATCATTCACAGTTTGAAAGTTATTCAAGTTCCAGTTTCTGCTTTTTGCCTTGAAAAACCTTCTGAGTCCAGTTTGAGGCACTAAACGGTTCCGGATGGGTCTGAAAGTTTGCAAAAACCCCAAAATATATGCCATATCGGATTTTCGAGAGCTTTTCAAAAAGGTATTATCATTGAAAATCTGATAGTCGGATTAAAAGTTATGGCTTCCAGAAGTTGGTGCATATTTTAGAAATGTGCTAATTTTCGAATGTGAATTTAAATTTGAATTTTTGAAAGTGTAATTTTTTGTGCCAAACCACCAAAACTCATATCTCAAATGTTGTTTTTGGCTCCAAACCAAAAAAGGGGTTATTTATGGGCTAGTTTCTGATTTTTGAGTAGCTTTTTGGGGAAATGAGTTCGCATGCTATGAAAAGGGCATTTTCTGTAATTTCTATAATTTTTCTAAAACTTTTGTATCTTTCATGTATCATAGAGCTTGAGGATTTGGGATCCTTTACATGTAAGATTTTCATTATTGAATAATAATAAAGTTTTCTAGTTGTGTGCATTAATTCTGTGTCTCGAGTTTTCTCCCTCGTCAAGTGGTATCAGAGCGAGTTTTCTTCAGCGTGTGAACAAATCACCGATCGTGAGGCAGTTTGCACTAGGTTCATGGTTGTGGGTTTGAGTTCTTCAAGATGCCTCCAAGAGTGATTCCTAGTAGGTGTGGTGGTGGCAGAGGTGGAAGAAATGCTAGTGGAAGAGATCCATTAGCGGCTGAAGTTTTCAGAGCCCTCCAGATACAAATTGATGCATTATAGGAACAAATGACAAGAGGGTTAAACCCGGGAAGGAGAGAAGAAAGTGAGGATGAAGAAGAGGTGGAAGATTCAGACATAGAAGAGGAAGAAGAATCAATTGATCAAGATCAGATGCAGCTAATAAGGGCCATTTCAAAGATTGGAAAAGACCCAGAATAGAAGTCCCCAGTTATTCCAAAAGTCTGAACATGAAAGAGTTGATCAACTGGATCAACGAGCTAGAAGAATATTTTGAGTATGAAAAAGTAGAGGACCTAGATCAGGTTAAGTTTGCACAAACAAAGCTGAAGGACCATGCCAATATTTGGTGGAAAGAAGTTCAGTTGGAGAGAAATCGAAGAGGAAAAGGAAAGATCAGCAGTTGGGATCACAAGTTAGAGAAACTGAAGAAGCAATTCATACCAGTAGACTACGAGTTAGATCTGTTGAAGAAATTGCAAGGGTTAAAGCAAGGAAGTATATTTGTAAAAG
Organism: Sequoia sempervirens; assembly: GCA_007258455.2. NCBI lineage: Eukaryota > Viridiplantae > Streptophyta > Pinopsida > Cupressales > Cupressaceae > Sequoia > Sequoia sempervirens. The sequence continues at coordinate 196,298,367 of VDFB02000003.1, forward strand.
AATACACAGAAGATTTTCAAAAGATGATCATCAGAATGGGCCATGTAGAGGCCAACAAGGAGAAGGTAGCCTGTTATCTTGATGGGTTATGACCGAGCATTCAAGAGGAGCTAAGCCTGGTTAGAATGACCACCATTGAGGATGCATACCAATTTTCTCTAAAAGTTGAGGAGAAGCTGAACAAAATATTTGATAGCAAGCAAAAAGGACGAGAAGGTCAAAGCGGAAGGGGTAATGGAAGATATTTTGGAAGTCGAAATGAGGAAGAAAGGAGAGATGAAGATGTGGGTACCAGTCGAAGCCAGAAGAATGATAACTTCTACCACCCTCATGATCAAAACAATGGTGATCAAAGAGGTAGAGGATGACAAAGATCTGGGCTAGGACCTAAAAGAGGTGGTTTCAGAGGAACTTGTTTCCATTGTGGTGAAGAAGGGCATCGAGCCTATGAATGTCCACAACACGAAGGAAGGACAGAAAGAAGGCTAGAAGGTCGTGGAAGGGTTGCACATGCAGATGAGGATCAATCGGAGCATTTAGATGATGCTGAAAGGGGAAAATCCCTAGTGGTTAGAAGAGCCCTGGTGACTGAAGAGAAGGAACCAAAACAAAGGAAGAATCTGTTTCGCACAAGGTGCAAGTGTGAAGACAAATGTTGTGATGTCATTATTGATAGTGAGAGCATAGATAATTTGGTGTTAGAAGAGATGGTTATGAAGTTGAAGCTGAAAAGGGAAAGGCATCCACATCCATATCAGATTTTCTATTTACAGAAAGACCACAAAGTTTTGGTCAATGAGCAGTTCCTGGTGAAGTTCAAGATTGGGAGCTATCGTGATGAGGTACTTTGTGATATCATCCCCATGGATGCAAGTCACATGTTGTTGGGGAGGCCATGGTAGTTCGATAGGCGTGTTGTACATGATAGCCATGTGAATAATGATTCCCTAATGAAGGATGGAGTCTGCCATAAGTTGAAACCCTTGAAGAAGGACGAAGAAAAGGTATGCAGTAGTGCTAGAATTTTCTTTATTGATTGAAGGAAATTTTTAGAAGGCATGAAGAATGAGCTTATGTGTTATGCATTGATTCCTAGGATGGATAAGCAAGATACTAAGAAGGTGCTAGTAGAATTTTCTAGACTATTGGATGAGTTTTAGGAGATTATTGCTAATAATGTGCCTGAGGGTTTACCACCAATGAGGAAGATCAGTCATCAGATTGACTTGATCCCTGGAGCCAGTTTTCCAAATAGGGCAGCTCACAAAATGAATCCTATAGAAAATGAGGAGTTGAATAGACAAGTTCAAGAGTTGTTGAGAAAGGCTTTGATTCGAGAGAGTCTGAGCCCATGTGCAGTACCTGCAGTACTAACACCAAAGAAGAATGGGGAGTGGAGGATGTGCACAGACTCCCAGGCCATAAATAAGATAACAATCAAGTAAAAATTTCCCTTGCCAAGGATGGATGACCTGATGGATTGATTGAGTGGAGCCCATTACTTCACAAAGATTGATTTGAAGAGTGGATATCGCCATATCAGGATTCGCGAGGGAGATGAATGGAAGACTGCCTTCAAGACCAAAGAGGGCTTGTACAACTTGTTAGTCATGCCCTTTGGGCTAACCAATGCACCAAGCACATTCATATGACTCATGAATGAGGTACTGAAAGAGTTTCTAGAGAATTTTGTTATTGTGTACTTAGATGGTATTTTAATATTCAGTAAGTCCCTAGGTGAGAATTTGATGCATATTCATAGAGTCTTTGAAAAGTTGAGAGAAGAGAAATTGTTGATTAATCTGAAGAAGTGTAGTTTTGTGAAGGAGTTAGTGTACTTGGGGTTTTTTTTCTCGGAAGAAGGTCTCAAGATCAAACCAGAGAAGGTGAAGGCTATTCTAGAATGGCCTACCCCAAGAACTGCTACTGAGGTGAGATATGTCCATGGTTTGGCTAGTTTTTATAGAAAGTTCATTAGGAATTTCAATAGTATTTGTGCACCCTTGACTGAAACAATGAGAGGGGATAGAAAAGAGTTCAAGTGGAGCACTGGAGTAGCGAAGAGTTTTGATCTATTGAAGCAGAAGGTGACAGAGCAACCAGTTTTAACCCTCCCATATTTCAATAAGGTGTTTCAGGTGGATTGTGATGCCAGTGGTTGTGCCATTAGAGTAGTGATGAGCCAAGAAGGTAAGCCCATTGCCTATTTCAGTGAAAATTTAAATGATGCAAAGAGAAAGTACTCTGTATATGATTAGGAATTTTATACAATAGTTCAAGCATTAAAGAAATGGAGACATTATTTGTTACCGAAGGAATTTGTTTTGTTTACTGCTCATCAAGCATTATAGTACCTGAGTAGTCAAGGAAAATTAAATCAGAGGCATATGAAATGGGTAGAATTTTTGCAGAGTTATACCTTTTTTTAATGCATAGGAGTGGCAAGTCAAATAGGGTTGCAGATGCCTTAAGTAGGAGGAAAACATTGTTGACAGAGATGCAGATTGAAGTGGTTGGGTTAAATGAAATTAAGACATTGTATCCTAAAGATCCTAATTTCACAGAGGCTTGGAAAGCTTGCAAGGAGCCTATTACAGTTGACAGGATGAAGTGGCTAGATTTCATAATCTAGGATGGCATGTTGTTTAAGGGAAGCCAATTGTGTATTCTGAGGAGTTCCATGAGAGAGAACCTGATAAAGGAGAAGCACAGTGGAGGAATGGCAGGACATTTTGGTTGGGATAAGACCATTTCCATTACCAGTGAGCATTATTATTGGCCTCAATTATCACAGGATGTGAAGAAGTTTGTGCAGAGTTGCAGGGTATGTCAAATGGCTAAAGGAGTGAGCCAAAATATTGGGTTGTATCAGCCCTTACCTATACCAGAGAGGCCATGGGAGGATATAAGTATGGACTTTGTTCTTGTTTTTCCAAGGATACAGAGAGGGAATGATTCGGTATTTGTGGTAGTTGATAGGTTTTCAAAGATGGCACATTTCATTCCATGCCAGAAGACCCATGATGCAGTCCACATTGCTGACTTGTTCTTCATAGAGGTGATGAGGCTACATGGTCTGCCAAAGAGTATAGTCTCAGATCATGATACAAAATTTCTTGGGTACTTTTGGAGGACCTTGTGGAAGAAGTTAAAAATAGAGTTGAAGTTTAGTTCTGCACACCATCCACAAACTGATGGGTAGACTGAGGTTGTGAATAGTAGTTTGGGTAACCTATTGAGATGCTTGGTAGGAGATAAACCCAAGGGATGGGACTTGATCTTTCCCTAGGAAGAATTTTCTTACAACAATTCTATCAACAAAAGCACTGGTAGATCACCATTCCAGATTGTGGGTGGAGGTAGTCCCAGGACCGCTCCAGAATTGAGGAAAATTGACCAAGAGAAGAAGACTAGTGATGAAGCCGAAGACTTTGTAGAGCACATCAAGAATATACATGAGAAGGTAAGAGAACATATTAACAAGATGAATATGTATTATAAAGCTAAGGTAGATCAAAAGAGGAGGTATAAGGAGTTTCAGATTGGTGATGAAGTGATGGTCCACTTGAGGAAAGAAAGGTTTCCAGTGGGAACCTATAACAAATTGAAGATGAAGAAGTTTGGTCCTTGTAAAATTGTGAATAGGAATGAATCAGGGAATGCATATAAGGTAGAGTTGCCAGATGGAGTCAACATTTCCCCTGTGTTCAATATTTTAGATTTGACAGAGTATCATGAAGGTGGCACAGAGGAAGTACCAACAATGGAACACTGTGGCATTCCAACACCTACTTCAAAGGAGGAGATTGAAGAAATCCTAGATAGTTGTGTGGGAAGGAGTAGTATAAATAGATAGTATGAAGAATATCTAGTGAAATGGAGAGGAAGGCTTGTGGAAGATACATCCTGGCTGTCTAAGGCAGAGGTTGACCATTTGGGTTTTCCTCAACCATCTGAGACGTGACGGGGTCACTTCTCAAATTACCCTAGGTGTCTGATGCAAGAGCATCTAGTGGTGTGAGGGAAATCTTACATCACCAAAAAATATTCTTTCCATTTATGTTCCTATTGTTTTCTTTTTGTAGATGTTTTTGCATTTCTCAATACCCTTTTCGTTGAATAAGAGTTTCCAACTTTTATAACTGCTTTTCTACTTTTTCTGCTTAATTGCTATTTTTAGCAGGTGTGAATTTGAAGGCATGGGAAGACATAAATTTATGGGAAAGTTCAAGATGGAAAAATAAGCACTTTGGTGAAAGAATTAGGTCAAGATCATTCACGGTTTGAAAGTTACTCAAGTTCTAGTTTCTGTTTTTTGCCCTGAAAAACATTTCAAGTCTAGTTTGAGGCACTAAACGGTTCTAGATGGGCCCGAGAGTTTGAAGAAACCAAAAAGTAGTTGCTATAGGCTTTATTTTGTACCACATCATCTTTTCGAGAGCTTTCTTAAAAAGGTATTATCATTGAAAATTCGATGGTCGGATTAAAAGTTATGGCTTCCAGAAGTTGGTGCATATTTTAGAAATGTGCTAATTTTTGAATGTGAATTTAAATTTAAATTTCAAATTGAATTTTTTGGTGCCAAACCGCCAAAACTCATATCTAGAATGTTGTTTTTGGCTCCAAACCAAAAAAGGGGTTATTTATGGGCTAGTTTCTATTTTTTGGGTAGTTTTTTGGGGAAAAGAGTTCGCATGCTGCGAAAAGGGGATTTTCTATAATTTCTGTAATTTTTCTAAACCTTATGTAGCTTGCATGTATCGCAGAGCTTGAGGATTTTGGATCCTCTACATGTAATATTTTCATTATTGAATAATAATAAAGTGTGCTAGTTGTGTACATTATTTTTGTGTCTTGGGTTTGCTCCCTCATCAGTTTTGGCAAGTGAGAAAGTGTTGGCTAAATTGTTTCATTTATGGCTTCCATTTTCTATGAATGGTTCCAAAATAGTGAATTTGGTATTTTTTTGGTGAATCTTGATATCAAGATTTATTCTATTTTGTGGGTTATGCTATGTGGGTGACTGTTAGTAATATTGTTTCATATATGGTTTCATTTATATGCACATTATCACCTACATTAATTATAGTATAAAGCAAGACCAATCTTTCATCTCACACTTTATATACAATTGGCTAAACAACAATACACTCACAACTAGTGCAGGCACATGCAAACCATACAACAACTAATCTCGAAACCAACCAACATTCAAGAGACCAAGCATCCACACAACATTTTCCTTTAGTTGACTGGTTGAGGAGGCTACAAATTCAAATCTTTTGTTGCCTATAATAATTCCTTTCTTTAGGCTATATGATATATTATAGCCAACAAAAAGTTTGAATTCCTAGCCTTCTCATTCAGGCAAATGAGGGAAAATTCAATCTAGATGTTTGTTCTCTTTATCATTATGATCAAGATAGTTGCATATCGAGGAAAAAATATGATATACACATTTGTTTAGACATTGTAGTCTCTACATAAATAAATATTTACATCTATACATATAGATATTTATATATCTACCTATATGTGTGTCCTCTTGATTCATCCTTAAGGTGTTTATTTGAAGATTTGATGGGTAAATTTTTCCCTCTTAACACCTTGTTATCCTAATCAAGCACCATATGGAGCATCGCTGTAACTTATTTTGATAAGAATTATATATGTAAGAAGATATTATTTGAAAAGAGAGACAAAGCATTCAAATTTATTGTTTTTGACAAGATAGTTATCTAATTTGAAAGAAATTTGTTATTTCTTTCATTCTTGAAAAGGAATTCCTATAACAATGGGATTTGTATTGAACATACCAAAGAACATTAGTTGTTGGCTAAAAATATGGAGGACAACATTCAACATAGATTGTATAATAATTACTATTTCATTAGATTGTGACCATGATGACTAAACAAGAACCATAAATCAAACAATATTGGTTTCAAAGTGAAAAATCCATGCAAAAAAAATAAAAATCTTGTAGCACCTCTTCCCACTTGCTTCAAAAACACCTCTTCTTGCCAACTTCCTTGCACAAAAATGGGAAAAATATTATCATAGGTGACACTTTTCTTTTGCATTTCCAACCATCCACCAATACAAAAAACACAAAATAACCTCCACCCACCTTCAAAGAAGCTGCACAAATCCTAGTGCAACTTGCACCTCACAGAAGCTTACACTCATCACTCACGGCTCCAATATCAGGTATAGCAATAGAACAACATCAAACAATGCCTTATTAAAAATTCCCCAGACACTCATTTTGTTTCTTGAGGCATTTAATAGCACCTATTATTATGACCATCCCCAGTACACGCAAAGCATACAACAATTAATGTTGATGTGAACCAACATTTAATTTCTGCAACCTTCTCTATCCACGTGGCCCAACAAATGTCACCCTATTCCCAAAGTAGCAAACAACCACCTTTTCCACCTTTTCATGACCATCATAAGGCAAAAAATTCGGGTGGATAATGAAAATTCTGCCCAAAGCTATAACCCATCTACCACCCTTTCCTAGACTGCAAGAAGTTTGAAACACGGGGATGCTAACCAAAATTCCAAGCAAAGTTGACACAAATAGCCATATATAAATATGCATATACATATACATATATATATACTTATACATATATATACATATACATATATCTACATATGTGTACGTACCTACAATACATGTTGTACACATACATACATATACATATATATACATATATGTATGTTACATACAATAAATGCTATACAAATGCATACATATACATATATATATACATACTATACATATACACATATATATGCTACAAAATACCAAATGTTATGAACATTATATCTACATATATACATACAAATCTATATATACATATATATGTATACACATAAGCTGTATATGGACCACCCTTTTGCACAAAAGGTTTTTTGCATAGGTCTATAATGGTGATTTTCAGCATTCCATGGCAATGGTTGCAATGAAATAAAATAGTTAATGTTATGCAATTCATTTCATTGATGTCCACCTTAGGCTATATTGTCTCATTTGTGACTTCCATTTACCGTCTATGGTTGCAACACAACAAAATAGTCAATGTTTTGGATGTTATATATACATATACATATACGTATACCGCGCCACCGAAGCCGCCTTATGCATATGCCCTCCACCGCCACTCGATACATATGCTCGCACGCCGCGCACATGTATATATATACCGCCGCCCATCGCTCGCCGCCATAGACTTTTGACGTAATACCGAGATCATGATGGGTGAAAAGTGACAATATGATGATGTAGATTATCAATGGTGACAACCTTTTACCCAGAATTGATGAAACTTAAAAAGGGTTTTCAAGGGAGTTGTAACTTTCCCGCTTAATGCTAAAATTATTTCTTTGCTGAATTTAAATAAGTAATTATTATTCTTTTCTATTCCGTGCGAAGATAAAATTCTGATGATTGGAATTGAAAGAAAAATATTTATAGCTTTCAAATAGTATCATAATTGCACAGATGTCTAAAAGCATCATTCTGTACATAATATAGGATTAAGAAAATAAAAAATGAATTTTAAAGGTTTTCAGTTAAGGGTGTTGGGACATATAATTTTTCATGTTTTTTCAAAGTTAATAATAAAAAATCATAATGAATTATTTACCGAAGAAATTTACAAAACAACAAAAGTCCACATCGGGACATGGAGTCCCTCTACCTATATCTAAAACCTTATAAAAACCATTGTCCATTTTGTGGAACATAGCATAATTAGTCCAGACGGACCTAGTGTCTTTTCCCTAAAATTTAATTACTATTTGCATTGAGAGTTTCGATTTACCCAAAAGATTTCTTTAAAAAGCCTGTTTGACCAAATTCATTTTCTGATTTCCTATTTTTACATATTTTTGAAATCATGCAGGTAACTTATTCAAAATTTTTCATTCAAGTTGCCTAACTCTGATTTTTCTAATCTTTTTGCCACTTAAGGGCCTTTTTTCCATGATGATCGCAGCACACACACACACACACACACACACACACACGCACTGCACACATCCGGCACGAAATGCACAACAACAAACTAAGCTAGAAAAAACAACCTAGGTTAGCCATAAACAATCGACAATTGTGGGTTTTGCATGTGGGTGATTGTTGGCTATATTGTTCCATTTATGGCATTGGTTCTATGTGAGTGATTGCAAAATAGTTAATCTAGTGTTTTTTTACTAAATCTTCAGATCAAGATTTCTTATGTTTCATGGGTTTTTGCATATATGTGACTGTTAGCAATATTATTTCATTTATGGCATCTGGTCTATGCGGATGGTTGCAAAATATTTAATCTATTGTGTTTTTCATGAATCTTCGCATTTGGGTTACCATTGAAACCAATATTGATTCATTTAGGGTTTGTGTTTTCCTGGTGAAGGTTTTGAGTTCATCCGTTACTAGGAGCTTTATGTGTTTTGTGGGTTTTCCATGTGAGCCACTGTTGGAAGCCATGCTTTTGTTAGTTGTACCCCAATGAAATAGTGAATGTTATACAGGTTGTGTTGTTTTAGGGTATATTGTTGCCTTTTTGATAGGGTTCTGTTGAAAAGAGAGTATATAGTTTCTTTGCAGCAATATTGTTTGATTTATGGTTCGACTTTTGCGCAGATGTTTTTGTATGGATTTATCACTGTGTTTTTTACTTTTTTGCACCTTTTTCCATCTAGGTGATTGTTGATAACAATATCATTTTTTTTCTTTTTTTGGTGGTGATGGTTGCAATGTAATAAAATAGTTAATGTTATGTAGTTCATGGTGTTTTGTATAAGGCATTGTTCACTGTTTCGATCTTCCTTACGATATTTTGTTTCATTTATGGCTTCCATTTACCACACCAACCCTTGTCTTGTTGTTCATCATTCCTATTAGGCTAGGTATAAATACATATGTTTGTGAAACAAGTTTCTATGTATAGTTATCAAAAATGTATTGTTGGATGTCATTGTCTTGGTTTATGTTGTTGTTCAAGGTAGCTATGAGCGATGATGGAAACCTTTTGTGAACATGCAAGTGCATTCATCAGCTATGGAATCTATGTGAAGGTGCTTGGATGTTATCTTGTGTTTTTAATGCAATAAAATAGTTATTGTTATGTAGTGCATGTTGCTTTGCATAAGGCACTATTCACTATTGTTGTTTATGGCTTTCATTTACCACATTAGCCCTTGTCTTGTTCTTCTTCATTCCAATCAGCCTATGTATACATATGTATGTTTGTGAAAAAAATGTCTATTCAGTTATCAAAAACGTATTGTTTAGTGCCATTCTCAGGGTCTATGTTGTTGTTGAAGGTAGTTGTGAGTGAGGATGGAAAGCTCCTATGAAGGTGCAAGTGTGTTAATCAGTTGTGGAATCTATGTGAAGGTGGTCGGATCTTATCTTGTGTTTTTTGCATGCATTGATGGCTGCAAAAGGTGCAAACATGTATCTATCTAAAATCAGATGCATACAATATTCATTTCTACTACTTAATATGCTTGTTATTTCCATAGGTTAATCACGATTTCTATTTGATCTATGGTTCCTATCCAATGGTGATGGTGCATAACAACAATAGTTTTACTATGTACCAAACATATCCACAAAATAGCCGCCATCAACAAAAACCCACAAAGATTCACAAAAACAAACCCAAGTTAAAATATACTCATTTCTCAACACAACCCTATGAAAAAATTAAAAAAATATAGCCTTCTTAACAAGACATTCTCACAAACTAACAATGACAAACCATATACATAAATATAATCAGCAACAACAAATTGAAATATATATAAATATATGTATATATATACACATATATATGTATATATACACATATATATTAATATTACAATACCCCCAATATACCCTAAGGAAGAGAACAATAATTAATAATATCTAATGTAACAAAACATAGAATCAACAACAGTAATTATTTTATTCTATTTCAACCATAACCAGAAAAATCAAACAAAATTGGTTTCAACAACAATCCAGATGGTGAAAGCAACAACGTAGCTCGAGCCATACAATAACAATTGACAAAAACTACACGACCTCAACAATTTTATCCCATTGCAAACATGCCCACAAAATGCAAACATTAAAGAGAAACCCGTCGAAAGTTGACCCATATAACTCATCCATGAAATATAATTTGTTTTAACAAATAATTTTCTCTTCTATAAACAAAATCTTATTGAAAATTGAAACAATATAGCCTTTTCAACATAACCTAGTCGAAAATGAGACAATATAGGCTGAGCTAGATAGTAAGAATTAACAAAAACTCCATAAGGTCAAGAATTTTTCCCCGTTGCCAACATATCCACTAAATGCAAGCCATAAAGAGAGACCCACATAAAATTAATATATATATATATAAACATATGTATATACATGTGTAGATATATACGTATATATATACACATATATATTGATGTAAAAATATACCCAATATAGCCTAAGGTGGAGAACAATAATCAATAATACCTAATGTAACCAAACATAGAATCAACAACATTACTTATTTTATTCTATTCCAACCATAACAAAAAAATGAAAGCCATAAATCTAACAACATTGGTTTCAACAGCCACAATATAGCCTGAGGTATTCAATAAAAATGGACAAACACTCTATAACCTCAAAAAAATTATTCCATTGCACACATACCCACAAAATGAAAACATTAAACAAAAACCCTTCGAAAATTGATAGTAACAAACCCATAGAAAACATAATCCTTTCTCAACACAACCTCCTTGAAAATTAAAATAATACACCCTTTTCAACAACACCTTCTCCAAAATAAAACAATACAACTTAAGCAACATAACTATAATCAACATTATGCAATGGAAGCTAACACAAAGCATATCGGATTGACTATTTATTCCATTGCAACCATAACCACAAACCATAAGCCATAAATCAGAAAAAATCACAGTACGAAATCCATCCAAAACCATACATAGAAAATGCAAACCATAAATCAAACAAGATATTTGAAACAATCAACAATAACTTATGGCAAATCAAGATAGTTATAATTGACAAAAACTGCATAAGGTCAAGGATTTTTCCCCATTGCCAACATATCCACTAAATGCAATATAAACACAAATATATATATATATAAATATATGTATATATGTACACATACATATGTATATATATACACATATATTTATATTAAAATATACCCAATATAGCCTAAGGCAAAGAAAAATAATCAATAATACCTAATGTAATCCAAACATAGAATCAACAACATTAATTATTTTATTTTTTTCCAACCATAACCAGAAAACGAAAGCCATAAATCAAACAACATTGGTTTCAACAGCCACCCAGATGCAGAAAGCAACAATATAGCCCGAGCTATACAATAAGAATTGACCAAAACTCCATAACCTTAACAATTTTAATCTTACCTATATATATTGATATTAAAATATACACAATATAGCCTAAGGCAGAGAACAATAATCAATAATACCTAATATAACCAAACATAGAATCAACAACATTAATTATTTTATTTTGTTCCAACCATAATAGAAAATAAAATCCATAAATCAAATAACATTACTTTGATCAACCACCCACATGTAGAAAGCCACAATATACCCAAGCTATACAATAAGATCAACCAAAACTCCATAACCTTAACAATTTTAATCTTACATATATATGGGTATGTTCAAGATCATTATGGGCCAAAAGTGGCGATATGATGGGTATGTGTAGGGTATGTGGCTGACAAGCTTTTAACCCAAAATTGATGAAATGAAAAGGGTTTTAAAGGAGATTCTTAGCTTTCCACCAAATATAAATTATTCTTTACTTTGAATTTAATAAATAATTATTATTCATTTTCTATTTGAATTATGACTAAAGTCCTAATCTATATGGGATTGAAAACATCTATAGCTTTCAAATGGTATCACATTTTTTGAATCTGGAACATGTGTCACATTCTATGTTTCACATATTATAGGATTAAAAAAAATTGAATTTCATGAAGTTTTGACCAAGTTAAGGTGGTGACATACCAGTTTTATATTTTTTAAAATTTGTAATAAAAAAATTCGTAATTAATTATTTACTTGGAAAAAAATTATAGAAAAATATGAATCACATTTGAACATGAGTCCTCTACTTATATCTAAAATCTTATAAAAAATATTATCATTTTATTGTGGTTAGGGTGGTCAGACATACACCTTTTTTTCCTCTGAAATTTAAGTACTCTTGCATTGAAATTTCAAATTTTTCACTAAATAGATTTTAGTTAAAATAAACCTAGTACTTTAGAAACTACATTCACTTTGCTAAAGATTCTATTCTTACATATTTTTGAAATAATATAGATAACTTGTTCAAATTTTTACTTCAAGTTTCCTTTTATTTTTCTGAATTTTTCACCACTTAAGGGCCTATTTTTTCCATGATGATCCTGCGCATACCCATATATTGATATTAAAATATACCCAATATAGCCTAAGACAGAGAACAATAATCAGTAATACCTAATGTAACCAAACATAGAATCAACAACATTAATTATTTTATTCTGTTCCAACCATAACCAGAAAATGAAAGCCATAAATAAAACAACATTACTTTCAACAGCCACCGACATGCAAAAAGCCACAATATAGACCAAGCTATACAATAACAATCGACAAAAACTCCATACCCTCTACAATTTTATTTTGTTGCAAACATAGGCACAAAACCCAAACAATAAACACAAACCCTATGGAAATTGACAGTAACAAACCCATACAAAAAACACTCCTTTCTCAACACAAATTCCTTGAAAATTCAAAAAATACAACCTTTTCAACAACACCTTCTCCAAAATCAAACAATATAGCCTGAGCAACATAGCTATAGCCGACAATGCCTAATGGAAGCTCACAAAAAGTAGATAGGATTGACTATTTTATTCCATTGCAACCATAACCACAAACTATAAGCCATAAACCAAACAATATTGGTTTAAAGACCAACCCAGATGAAGAAACCCACAAAATACAAAAATGACAGATAGGAACCTATGGAAAACCATAAACACAAAACACGAACCTTAAACCAAACAATATAGTCTTTTCTCAATAGCCCCTTATCAAAATTAGAAGCAATCAACAATACCTTATGGAAAATCTAATGAAACAATATGGAAAACAATTTTTTGCATATGCACATCTTGCTGGTTGTTTCAAACAAACCTCTTTCCGCTAGCTTTCTCTAGGTTGCCTTGTTTCTCCAAGCCTGTAAACATATGCAGATAACGGAAACCATAAATATAAACACACAAAAAATCATAGTATCAAATCCATACAAAACCATGCACACAAAACACGAACCATAAATCAGACAAGGTATTTAAAACAATCAATAGTACCTTAAGGAAAATCAAGCAATATAACCACCAACCACAAATCAAACAATATCACCAAGAGTTTCTTCCACATGCACCTCTTCCCACTTCCTTCAAACACACATCTACTCACCAACTTTCCTACAAAAAAAAAGGCAAATTATTATAATAGGAGACACTTTTCTTTTTTCATTTCCAACCATTTTCCCTTGCAAAAAAAAAAAAAAACCTCCACCCACCTTTGTAGAATTTGCACAAAGCTTATTCCAACTTGCACCTTTATAGAAGCTTACCCTCGTCGCTCACAACTCTCATATCAGGTATAGCAAAAAAATGACACCAAACAATGCCTTATTGAAAATTTCCCAAACATTCATTTTGTTCCCCAAGGCGTTAAGCAACAACTATTATTACGATGATCTCCAGTCCACATAAAGCATACAACAATTAATGTTGACGCAAACCAGTGTTTAATTTTTCCAGCCTTCTCTATCCACGTGGCCTAACAAATGCCACCCCATTCCCAAAGCAACCAACAACATCCTCCACCACCTTTTTCATAGCCATCGAAAGGCCAAAAATCTGGGATGCTGACAAAAATTTCAACCGAAGTTATAACCCACCCACCACCTTATTCCCAACCGCTGGAAGCTTGAAAAATGGTGAGGCTAATGAAAATTCCTAGCAAAGTTGGCACAAATATCCTATTGCAAAACAAGTTTATTTTACTTAGTTGAACATAATATAAATTTCAAGTCTTCAAACATTCTAGCAAGTTTATGAGAAAGTGTGATCAAGAGAATTTCTAAGGTAATCAAGAGTAGATTTATTGAATATTATTACAACAATAAAGATTCCATTGTCATGTCAAAGATTTATTGCACCATGCATGTTGTTTGAGCTAATGTGGTGATGTGGTGTTCAAGATCAATTCAAATATATTAAAAGGCATTATTTCACATCAAGTTTCATGATCAAGATCTACATCCATTGAGCCCACTCCATTCTAGTTTGTAAATTTTTTATTCAAAGTTTCAAATAAGGTATCATTGTTTCATCTCTTCATGTTTCATGGTTTCATATTTCATTGTTTCATCATAAGGTTTAATTACCAGAATGGGATTTGACCAAGGAAAACCCCTATTCCCTAACAAACAACATTTTTCTCTCATTGATGTGTGATTCTAGGTTTTAGGTTGAAGATCATTTGAATAGAAAAATTGAAGAAAGATGCAAAGTTGTCAAATCATACAAATTGATCTAGATGATTTATTTCTGGTTGTTCGACAGTGAACAACTGGAATATGGGAGTGTAGACCTGGCAGAACAAAACTTAAAAACTAATTTTCTAAAGCCCTAGCCAAGACCCATTTTCCATAGGGAGAATGAGTCCTCAGTGAGGACTAAAAAAATACTTTTGGTTAAAGGTACACAACATTTTCCCTTTTCTAGAGTTTCCTTTTGAATACTATTTGGATTAGATTTTATTACTATTTATCATTTGTACTTTATAACACACATTTTGAATGAAACTACGAAAACAGGTTCATCATACCCCCATTGTTTCATTTTAGAAAACACAAACATATATTTTTTCTATGTTTCATTTTGGTGAGCTTGAGTTTGATCATTACATTTTTATTTTTTAGTCCTTTTTCATCCTATTTTTAGATCTTGCATCCATTTGCATCTCTTTCCATTTAATTAATCTCATTTAGGGTGTCTGTTTCTCATTTCACTATGCATTCCATTTAATGGATTTTAGGATTGCATATTTTACATTCGGGTATGTGCAAGATTATCATGGAAAAAATAGGCCCTTAAGTGGCAAAAAATTTAGAAAAATCAAAGTTAGGCAACTTGATGTAAAAATTTGAATAAGTTATCTATATTATTTCAAAAATATGTAAGAATAGAATCTGTAGCAAATTGAATGGTTTATAAACTACTAGGTTTATTTAAAAAGAAAAAATATTTGGTAAAATTTGAATTTCAATGCAATAGTACTTAAATTTCAGGGAAAAATATAGTAGGTGGTCTGCTTTTGACCACCTAACCTCAATAAAATGATAATATTTTTTATAAGGTTTTATATATAAGTAAGAGGACTCATGTATGGATGTGATGCATATTTTTTGTAATTTTTCCAAGTCCATACTTAATTATGAAAATTTTATTGCAACTTTTATAAAATATAAAATTCATATGTGTGACCACCTTAACTTGGTCAAACTTCAAAATTCATTTTTTAATCCTATAGTATGTGAAGCATGTTTCAATTCAAAAATGTGACACCGTTTCAAAGCTATAGATGTTTTAAATCAGCCTATCAATTAAGGCGTTAGTTGCAATTCAAAATAGAAAATGAATAATAATTATTTATTAAATTCAAAGAAAAAAATAATTATATTGGTAAGATGAGAATATCCTTTAAAAACACTTTTCATTTCATCAATTTTGGGTTAAAAAGTCATTGATACATACCATACACATACCCATCATATCGTCACTTTTTGGCCCATCATGGTCCTGTACATACCCATTCTTGAAATATGAAAAATACAAAAAAAATCATTCATATTGCATATCATTTACATAGCATTACATCATATCGATTTTCATTTGAAAATTGAAAAAAAAACTTCATATCAAACTAGCTTTTCTAGGCCGTCATTTTGTCACATTTTGCACTTCCATTTCACATTGAAGTTCATAGAAAATTAGAATTGAAACTTGCTGTAACAAACTAGAATTTGAAATCCACTAAAAAACACTTGAAAATCTGTAAGAAAACTTGTTTCAAAACCATCATCTAGGACCCATTCGTCCTAGGGAAAATGAGTCCTTGATTAGGTCATATTCTTATTTTTTGGGCATTAAAATATTCATTTCAATATTTATGTTTGCTACTTTTAGATTTTTGTTACTATTTGCAAAAATTTTGTTACATAAATTTCATCATATCTAGCTTAATTTGGTAAATTTAGTGCATTGTGTGATTACAAATTTGTATTTACAAGAGGGTGATCCCATAATAGTGGTTTACAATTTTTAAAAATTTGGACATTGAAATTATTATTTTAACTAAATCTTCACATTGAGCACCTATAGCTAAGCAAGCTGAGGAATTTGAAGATGGTGAAAACTAGAGTCTCATCAAATTTTGTCTGTAGATTCTAAAAATATTTTTTTCAAAATTTTTGGAATCAAATTGCACTTCTTTTTCCATCTCCCACGAAAATAGATTTTTTTCAGAAAACAACATTTTTAAAAGTGACGCACACCGTATAAGCATAAATTTTTTTCCATGAAGGATAAAATTCTAATTCTTTCAAATTTAGATTTGTAACTCTGATATCTAGTGCTTCCACTTGTTAGATAGTTTTTTATTGAATATTTTTTCCTTAATCAAGATTCAAAGTCAAACGAATTACAATTCAGACACAACGCTGCATTTGTATAACCGTAACTTTTTTTGTATATGTCAAAATTTATTTTATTTTTTTCTGTTGGATCAAGGACTTCAATATCTGATGCACTCATATTTTTCAAGTTTTTTTTTTATAATCTTCTATTTTTCCACATGTGAAGAACAAAGAAATTCATTTTTGATGAAAAACCTATGTTTAATAAAACTTAAAAACAAATACATAACAAAACCAAAACATATTAAAATTATATTCATTGGATAGCTTGTTCTGAGGAATACCATAATCATTTGAAATAAATTTTAAATGAATTCATTTGATCCCCCAAAATCTAAATCAAAAGTGATTTTTTATCAGCATTTTGATAGGTGTAAAGGAGACACATTTATAGGTATGGTTTAAAACTAGCGAGGTTCTATCCAAGGGGGTTTGATCTAAGGTGATTTGATCAAACCCTCTTCAATTGGAATCCTTAAAATGGAACTTTTAAGGCTTAAATCATTATATTTTCTAAAAATATGTGATTTCATTAAAATTTGTTCCTCTCGGGAATTGTAAACCACTATTATGACAGAAGACTTCATTTTTAGGTTTTTGGATAGTGTAAGAAAAAAATTACCTTGTTTAGAATCTAAAAATTGCATTTTAGGTCATTGCATTGCATTTTACCCTCTTTCCATTTAGTGTGTGTATACCTAGTTTGTGAAATCTGGTATGAGCTTTACAACTTGGTTGCTTATTGGAAATATTGTTGTAAGATATATTTGGAGACTCATGTTATCCCAGAATATACCATTCATTGTGGATCTTGGGTTTTCTAACTCTCTTTCTAATAGTGTTGATAATCTACCCCCTATGGATCATAACATGCATACTTCTTTTCCCATGACTTCCTTTCCTACAACCAATGTGCAAGATATTAAAAATACCATCCCTACCATTACTAGTTTTACGCAAGGTTTAGGGAATACTCAAAGTGAAGGTGGAACTTCAATTCCTCATTCTACAATACCCATTTCCATTCCTACATACACTAGTAGTCAAGTTACCATAACCATTCAACCTACTAGCAATGCCAAAACTTCCTTAGGTATTTCCGCTGAGAATCCTTTTAGATTTGTTCATTCAAATACAATATCTCCTCAACTATCCTCCCTAACAAATTCACAATTAACTTTCCCTCCACATACATGCACCAGTTCACTTTATTCCCCTCCATATTACAATAGAAACAATGATCCCATCATTAACACACTTTTGCAAAACCTATCAGCCCTTCAACAACAAATCACCATACTAAATCAAAAAAACAATGGTCAACCTTCACAATACTTCAAAACCAACCCATTATCCCTAGAGATATTGAAAACAAAAATTCCACAAGGTATAGAAGTTCCTAGATTCAAGAAATATGGTGGGAAAGGAGATCCTGTTAGCCATGCTACAACTTACATAGCCCTATGTAGTGATTACATCTTTGAAGATAAGATTTTGGCTAAAATCTTCCCTAGATCCTTGAAGGATTCTACTTTAGAGTGGTTTTTATCCTTACTAAATAATTCAATTGGTTCATTCAATGGGCTTACTGATGCCTTTTACAACCACTTCTACATTCACATGGGTCCTAAGATAACCCTAGGTGATTTGATGACCTGTAAACAAAAGGATGATGAGAAAGTGGCTAATTTCATAACAAGATATCAAATTCTTTATGCATAAATAAACATTAATATTCTTGATGTCAACCTTCAATGAATGTTTGTTGCCAATTTAAAAAAAAAATCCAAACCAAACTTGAGATGTTGAAATTCCCCATCCTTCACATAGTTATGTATATCCCTTCATGACTATCATAATTTGGCTTATGTTCATGATGTGAAAAATCCCCCTAGCCATCCAGAAAATTCTGAATCCACACCTCAAAATAGTTACCCACCCTACAAGAAACAAAATAGGGACATTTTACAACTTAATTCCCCTCAACAAAAGCAACAAGCTGATAACCAAGTGGCTACTATAAAGAAAAAAAATCATTTTTCCTTTGGGGATAGGAATAGAAAATTTACCCCTCTACCCGACACCCTTCATAATAATAGGTTGTAGCTCGTGGAGAAGAATATGATTTCCTTACCTCCTATAATAACTCCTGATCCTAATAAACCATTACCCACAAACTATAGATCAAATGCTTCTTGGCATTTCCACCAACAAAATGGACATGATACAAAATATTGCAAGGGTCTTAAACATCTTGTGTAAGACCTCATTGATTCTAATCAACTTCAAATCAGAGTTGTGAATG
Source organism: Sequoia sempervirens (assembly GCA_007258455.2). Classification (NCBI taxonomy): domain Eukaryota; kingdom Viridiplantae; phylum Streptophyta; class Pinopsida; order Cupressales; family Cupressaceae; genus Sequoia; species Sequoia sempervirens. Next base: position 196,317,521 of record VDFB02000003.1, read on the forward strand.
ATCAAGGTAATAAGTATGTAGCTCCTCCTAATCAAAACATGGAAATCTTTACAAATCCCATGCCAAAACACACAATTTCATTTGTTAAACCTAGAGAAATAAAGAATGATGTGATGAATATTGACACAAATGATGAAAACACAAAATATGACAATGAGTAAAATCGTTAGGATCATATGATTGGAATCATTGAAGTTTGACCTCGTACAATCCAAACCAAAATGCCCCATTGATATTCCTTTCTCAAAAAAAAGACATAATAAAATATGCACCCGACGGTCCTCTTTACATAGCTAGAAGAATCAATGGAAAGCCTACCAATGGGATATTAATTGATCCCATCTATGAAGAGAATGTAATAATAGAAGAATTCCTATTTGTGCATGAAATTTATCAAGATACATATGACAAATTGAAAGCATGGATCAAAATGCATAATGGTTTTGATTGTCTTGCGATGGGCTCAATAAATCTCCCTCTAAAAGTCAGACCAAAAACAATATTTAAATGTCTCATTCACCATAATCCCATCACCAAACCATTTTTGTGTGAATTTAGGCTATCCATGGCTTTACTTCATGAATTTCATCCCGTAAATTTTGCATAAATATCTAAAGTTTCCCTTCCATAATGAAATATTTACTATGCATCATAGTGTATTTAATCTTGTGTCTTCCCGTGGGAAATTTTCATTGCATTTCTTTTGGCCTGATCCTATTGATCCTATTAGACCTCATGAGGACTACTTTTTCAAAGCATATCAAAAGTTTAAGGTGAAGCACATAACCGAATTATCTCTTATAAATATGCCTCAACCCATGATTGAGTCACCCATCCTTGACAAACCAATGGTTGAACAAAAATACCTTCCAAACATACAAAAGAAACCTATGAAATATAATGCTACCATTTCCCATAAGAGATTGTGAGAAGAGTATGTGCAGTATCATGATAGAAAAAATAAGCCCTTAAGTGACAAAATAAAAATAAAAATTAGAGTTAGGGAAATTGACATAAAAATTTGAATAATTTATCTATATTATTTCAAACATATGTAAGAATAGAATTTGTAGAAAATTCAATGTAGTTTCTAAACTACTAGGTTTGTTTAAAAAATAAAAAATATATTTGGTGAAAATTTGAAATAAGAAGTAGGTGTCTATCACCACCCTAACCACAATAAAATGATAATATTTTTTTATAATATTTTGATATAAGTAGAGGACTCATGTCCCGATGTGATGCATATTTTTTGTAATTTTTTCCAAGTAAATAATTAATTATGAATTTTTTATTACAACTTTAAAAAATATAAAAAAATCATGTGTCTAACCACCATAACTTGGTCAAAACTTCATGAAATTCAATTTTTTTTTTTTAATCCTATAGTATGCAAAATATAGAATGTTACACATGTTTTGGATTCAAAAAATGTGATACTGTTTGAAAGCTATAGATGTTTTTCAATCAGTCTATCAATCAGGACTTTAGTCATAATTCGAATAGAAAATGAATAATAATTACTTATTAAATTCAAAGTAAAGAATAATTTATATTGGTGGAAAGCTGAGAATCTCCTTTACAAACCATTTTCATTTCATCAATTTTGGGTTAAAAAAAAGTTGTCAGCCACATACCCATCATATTGCCACTTTTTGGCCCATCATGATCCTGCACATACCCAGACAATGAAAGCAATGCCATTGTGACTCCTAAAATCAAAAAAGTTTACAAAGGTAAAGAGAAAGTGGTTGGGAAACCTCTCATGGTTCCTTTCGTTCCTCCCCTAAGGGAAGAAAAGAAACCTATGGTTGACAAACCCACTACTACACAATCACAAATTGAAAAGAGATTAAAATGAAATCAAAATGCTAGAGAGCATAGGCATAGATGTCGTGTTATTGCTCGTATGTTACAAACTAAAGAAGAAAAGAGCAACATAGAAAATCAAAATCCAAACTTATCTAAAGCAATGGATGATGACTCTATACCTTCTCCACAACATAAACAAGAACTTTCTATAGAAATTATCATTTGACCTCCTATTGTGATTAATTTAGATGATGACATTGATATCGAAAAGATTGATGAAAAAATGCATAATGAGGTGAATTCATTGTTCTCTTATTCCATGAACTTAAATGATGATAATAGTGTTGAACTTGGTTCTTGTCCTAGTTTGACACTTGCCATTGTCCCTTTGGCTAGTTTTCCACCTTTCATATATACTAATCGAGATTGGGATGGGGATGACCTGCTATAGGTTGACTCGCATGCACCTTACTAGTATTTTTATTTATTTTATTTTTTATGTTTTTTTATGTGATTGTATGTGTGTAATGTGATCGCTTGTACTATTTTGTTTAATGTATCTCTCTCTTTTTTTGTATTCCTCTATATGTACCTACATTCTTCTCTATGTCATAAACATTTTATCTTTTTCGCTTGTCTTGTGTTTTCCTTTTGGGGATGATGCAAGGTGTTGAGAAATTTAGGTCTCTTCCATGTTGAACCAAAAGGATTTTTCTATGTTTTCACTCTTTTTTTTCATAATTCTAGTTCTATGAGTATTTGGGGAATGATGACATTTTTGAGCTCTATAACAACATTGTAGCAAAGACATACTGACCTTGAATCCATAGATACCTTATGTATTTTTGGGGGAAATTCCTACCTCCTTTTTCGTGATGTAGCTTTATTTTAGAAACATATGACTTGGCTTAGGGAATTCATGAGGAATCTCTCATGTATTAGTATTAAACATTTACTACTTTAAATAAATTTCTCGTAGCAACAGTGTTAGCAATCACTTTAAAGTGGTGGAATACTTTGATAGTATCTTTCGACATTTTTCATGTTTCATGGTGTGATTTTATTTATTTTTATTGTGATGCATCCTTTTCTTGGTGGTGTCATTTCGTTTTATGTCCTCAAAGAGTATGATATTTCTTAGTGTATGACTTTCCTCTTAGTGGTGATGTGACACACTGCATTCCCTAAGTTGCGAAAATTTTACTCTTTACTTGTCCTCTCTTGGATACATTAGGTATGGTGTTCCCTAAGAAGACCTTACACGAATGCAGCAAGATCACCTTGAAAAAAAACCATATATATAATTTTCATAAGTGTTTTTCCTAAGACAACTTGCTAACCTTATGAAGCTTGAACCCTAATAAAGGCCACCAAGCATAACACACCTTACTTTCCTATGAATCCTTCCCCATGTTCATAGGTGTTTGGCATATCACAACTTGTTAATCCCTATGAAGCTTGAACCCTAATAAAGGCCACAAAACATAACACACCTTGCTTGCATGTGGAGCCTTCCCCATGTTCATAGGTGTTTGGCATGATGCAACTTGTTAAGCCCTATGGAGCTTGAAACCCTAAATTAAAGGCCACCTAGCATAACACACCTTGCTTTACTGTGGAGCCTTTCCTAGCATCATGGCACCTTATTGAAGTTGTGAGGAGGATAGCTTTGATATGGTATGGGAGCCTAATATGATTCTCTCATTTTCCACCCTTTTGGAAGACTTGCCTAATGGATAGCCTAAAGTTCCACTACCTTAAAGTGAATGAAAACTAATATCTTAGATGCATTCCACATCACGTTGTATAGTCTAGGCTTGATCTTCTTGATCTTTGATGTTGTATGATTATGTATCTTTGTCATTGCTGCATACATAAGTGGTTGTAATGTCTACTTTAGTGTGATTTTGACATGAGGTCATACTCTCACTAAAGAGGGGGAAAAATATAGTGTAGGAGAAAGTATTGCTTTTTCACACTTAATTTGGAAATAATTAGTAATAAAATGAGCCTAATGTTTACTTAATTTAGTGTTGTACAATATTAATTTTAGGGCCCTTTTAAACTAAATGGACTTAATTGTGCCTTATATAGGTTGTTGTAAGGTGAACCTTTAAACTTTCAAACTAATCTAGGTATTTATTAATTAATTGAGGTTAATTTTCCTTAATTGGCCCCTTTAATTCAAATCCAAGCCTAATTAAATATAAATTCCAAGGTATAAAACCTGGTATTCGTAAATGCATTATACAACACTTAATTTTCTAAGATGTGTGTCCTAGGTAAGTGACCTAGGACCCATTCACCATAGGGAATATGGGTCCTCACTTAGATTTAGGACCTTCATTTTGCATAATGTTTAACATTGTTAGATGTGTGTCCTAGGTAAGTGGCCTAGGACCCATTCACCCTATAGTGAATGGGTCCTCACTTAGACCTAGGACCCCCTTTAGAATATGTTTTTGGTGATATTTTAATGATTTTAAATCTATAATTCAATGTCAGCCTGTGATATTTGAATTTCGAGAATTAATATTAAGATATCTATAAATACAAGGCTATTTCACTTAGTTTCATCCTAGCAATTTCAAGTCTTCAAGCATTCTAGCAAGTTTATGAGAAAGTGTGATCAAGATCATTTCTAAGGAACTCAAGACTAGATTTATTGAAAATTATTGCAGCAATCAAGATTCCATTGGCATGAAAAAGATTTCTTGCATCATGAATGTTATTTGAGCTGATGTGGTGTTGTATTGTTCAAGATAAATTCAAGCATACACAAAGGCATTGCTTCACATTAAGTTTCATGGCCAAGATCTATATCCATTGAGGCCACTTCATGATAGTTTGAAGATTTTCTATTCAAAGTTTCAAATAAGGTATGATTGTTCCCCAATCTATGGTAAATGCTAGTTTGTATTGATATTGAGGGTTGATAAAGATATGATTATATCCAGAAAATCCATCCATGAATGAAAACAAAGCATGTCCCATGGTCAAGTCCATTATCATGTCAATATTAGGAAGGGTAAAGTCATCCTTAAAATATTCTTTATTCAAATCATGAAATTTTGTACTCATCCTAAAATGATTATTAGGTTTTTTTATTGTGACAATGTTTGAGATCCAAGGAGAATAATCCATAGGATGTATAAAACCAACTTCAAGGAGTTTTTTAATCTTGGCCTTAACTAGGAAGGCTATCTTAGGGTTCATCTTTTGTATCTTTTTTCTAATGTGTTTAGCATTTTCAGTGAGGACTATGTTGTGTTTTGTGATCTTAGCATCAATTCCCAGCATATCCGAAGAAGTCTAAGCAAAAGGTTTGAGGAATTCATGAAGTAAAGTTGCATGATCTTGTTCATCTTCATCCAATAACTTCCATACCTTTATCACTTTTTCTTCATTATTATTTTACATTGGTATATCAATGGTGTCTCCCAAAGGAAGCACATTTTGTTTCAGAAATTTAGGGTTGTATTCTTCATTATCTTTATCAATCTCAGTGTTTTCCTTTTCTTTGTCTTCTTGTATAGAATTAATCGCATCAAACTTAACCCATTTCTTTCTAGGAGAAGTAAATGATTTCTCATAAACTCCTAACATATCTTTCAATGCTTCATAATATTCAAAGTATTCTAAGGATTCCTTGCAAGTCACATTAATCAACTGAAGATGCTTCAAGGTGAGGGTTGTTTAAGGGTTACATATGATGGTGTTTATGTTTAACAACAATCTTTTGTTTGTTTGTGTTATCTTAGAAGGAAAATATACCAAACCAATTTTGTCTTCTTGTGTGTTAGGCTCTACAAGAATAGAGATTCCTTGTTCTTTCTTTCCACATCATTTTCTTCTATAACCAAGTTGCTTCATGAACTCATAGCATTTCCCATAAAGGCTCTCCATCTCTTTCACGATTTTTGGTTGTTGATAATCTATCTCATCAATTTTTTTTGTATAACTTGTGTCATCTTCAAGGGTAGATGAGGTAGATTCTTGTGAGTCTTCTAAATTTTGCATTGTCATTACCATAGGTTGCTTTTGGTTTTTCATTTATTTTGTTGTGATTATGTATTTTCCCATAAACGAAGGTGTGATGTCTAACGAACCCCAATCATCTTCTAACATATTCATCACTCTTTCCATCTTATTTTTCTTTTCTTTTAGTGGATCTATCTTTGAAGTTGGAATTAGTGTGTTTAGAGGATTTGTCTTTCCTTTTTCAACTTGTAAGCAACTTTCGGGCTCGGGGTCTATTTCAACTTGGTATACTTTATTTTTATAGACATACTTCATTATACAATGAAGAGTCGAAGGCACCACATGCATCTCATGAATCAAAGGTCTTCCTAAGAGAAAATTGTATGAAAGATCATGAGGCATGACATGAATAGGAGTTTTTTAGGTAGCCTTTCCAACTGTAATAGGAAAATTAATCACACCAAGTGGTTGCTTCCCTACATTGTCAAATCCTTGAATCAACAAGGAATCAGGTTGAATTCTTGAATTTATCCACACAAAGTCCATCCAAAAGGTTCATAATGCACACATTAAGAGTAGAGCCATTTTCAAAAAGGGTTCTTTTTATTCCTGTCCTATTATAGAAAGCTACTATCATGAAGGAATCATTTCTCTTTCTCTTCTCTAGGGGTGGTAGCTCATGTTGATGAAAGTTAATGTCTATGTTAACTGTATTGATTCCTTGAATTAGAGCTACTACATCACTTGCATTCATATTAGAAGGAAGCACATTTTGTTGCAAGGCTATTTGAAGCATAGTATCATAATTAGGTGAATTTTGAATTAGGTCCCATAGGGATATCTTTGCAAGAGTATTCTTAAGTTGCTCAACAAAATCATACTCCTTTTGGCTATTCAAATGAAAATGAGGGACGCTAGGAAAAATAGAGTTAGGAAAAGGTAAAGATGTTGAGGTTGATTGTCTTGTTTGTGGATTATTTATAGTCTTATATGTATGAGCAATGACATGGTAACTTGATTTCTATGAAACATTATTCTTAGGGGGTTCAAGATTGAAAATAGATTTTTTTTAAGTTTTAGGTTTGTGAGAAGGTGTGTATAAGACATGTTGAGGTTGAATTACATTAGCTTCTCTTGATTTCGACTTATTGCAGCAAGCCTTAGTGGATGAACCTTGTGAGATGAAATCGTCAAGGGATTCATCTAAAATGTCAAAGTTATCACTACTAAAAGGCTTGAGGTTTAGGTTATCTTGGAAAAAGAGATTTGGCATGCTCAAATAACTATGCTTTCTCCAAGTGGTTCATCAATTTATAGGTGTTTTTGTTTTCTAATGAATTCCAAATGTAATATAAGCTAACCAAACTATGAACTAATGTTGAAAATGAAAATTACATTAATATAATTCTATCCAAAATTTCAATGAATCTAAATCAGGCTAGATTTAATAAAATGCATGAAATAAAAACTTAGTAAACTGAAACATAAAACTAATAGCATCAAACAAAAACACAGAAACAAATTTTTTAATGTTGGGAAATGTATTTCCAAACCTGATATAGGAATAAAACACCTAGAGGGGCATATGAGTCCTAATCAAGGTTTTTCAAGGGCTCGAATGCTAAATAATAGTCACCACAGAATACCCAAAATTTGGAAAAACCACATGTATTGGGACTAAATTTCCTAGAGGGACGTATGAGTCCAAAATTAGGATTTTTGGACTATTTTCAACAAATTTTGTGTGAATGTTATGTATTTTTTTTGGATGATGTCTAAGCTAAGTGAAAATGCAAATTTGAGATGAAATTAAATGATGCAAGGTGCAAAAACCTAACCTATATACACTTTCACTAATGCAAGATTTGACAAACCCTAGATCCAAAGTAACTTTAACGCAAAACCTAATGCAAAGCTAATGCAAGCTAGATCTAAGAGTATGATGCATTCCAAATCAGAAAAGAGGTGTTCATGTCAGGTTCACTAGAATGAAATGATGGAAATAGGCTACCCTATTCTTGTGGAAGATAGGGAAAGCTAAGTTTTAGGACCTAGACCTATTTCACTGTTCAAAGTTTTACTCAAGGAAACTTTAGAGATCTCAATTCAGATGTAGAAAGGGGAAAATAGATCTTGAAATATGGTATCTTAAGGTGTGACTAAGGACTAAAAGAGGGTTCACCACATAGATAGGGCTTGGAAAGACAAGTAATATGCAAGATCTAGTTATGAAACTTAATGGTATGCAAGACTTGAATGAATGACCTAGAAATGAATACAAAACAAAATAGTAAGCTGAGAAATCAGATAGGTGCACCTGTAAACTTGAATGTGCTTGGGATAAACTCTAAAAATATATATTTTTTGACTTTAGGGCACATTGGGACTCATACACTAGGTTGGCCATATCAGTGCTGGACTAGGGTTTCTAGGTTGAAACAAAAATCTAGCAGTGGTGGATCTAAATCTTTAGGAATCTAGAAAATTTCCTATATTGGGACTCATACACCACTTATGCCATATCATTCCTATCCTACTTTTTCAAAAATTCAAAGTCTAAATATTCTCTTCTATCCCTACTCTATCTTTTCAACTTTATTTTTGAATCTAAACCTATAAAATGACCCACCAAATAGTCTATATAGTGTTGATTTTCTTATGGGGGTTTTCCTTGGTCAAACTGCTAGTTTGGTAATTAAACCTTGATAGAAACAATGGATCTTGAAAGTAAATGTGAATACAAACCCTAATCTTAAGTTTCTCTAAGATTAGGAAATTTGAAATGTAATGCAACCCTATTCTAATGTGCTAGAATGAGATGCACAAATGAAACATGAAGATGAATGACTCACTTTGGGAGATCTCCAATCACCCTAAGAAGAGAAAATGATGCATGTACCTTAGGATAAAAGTAGAGTGAAAATGGAGGATGGAATCACCTAGGAAACAAGTCATTAGGCTTGGCTTGATGGCTAGTTGCATCTCCCCAACTTAGAATCCATCATGATTCACCATAGGCAACCATAACCAATCCTTGACCATGCTAGAGATTGAATGAAGGTGAGGTTGAAGACCTGAAAAAACACAATCATGCTACTCCAAGACTTCAACCTTTCTTTCTCTTTGAACCAAATATTTTTAGATAGGATGCTCTCTTACACTTCTAGGGTTTTGTACCTGAAAGGAGAGAGGTATCCAAAAGTCTTAATGACTCACTCAAGAATAAACCCTTCAGATTCTAATGCCAAGATAATTGAAATTTTTCTAAGGGGAATGTCCTAGATGCAAATAAATGGAAAAAAGAGATTAACTACTAATGCAAAACTAATAAAATGCAAGATGTTTGAAAACACATAGTGATATGCAAAATGACCTAAACATGCAAATAAACTGTAATACAAATTAATGAAACTGAAGATGTGCACCTGAAAACTGGAAGGGGATGGAATAGAGCTCTAGAATCCTACAAAAGTCACTGTGATGTAATACCCTCATTTGTTGTTTAGACTTGTTATCTTTTTATGCTTTTTGTTTGATACTTTGAGACTTTGATAGTTACTAGTTATTGTTTGGATTGGTGGATTGGATAGTTTAGTAGTGCTGCTACTTCATTTGAGGACATGGATATTATGATATGACATATGGTTACATTTATTTGGTGATGTTTAATTTGATTTCAGTAATACATTGTGATGCTGAGTTAGTTTAGCAATTAAATTTGATTTGTAGGTGTTCTCCAATCTTCTATTAATGCTTTGACAACTTTGAATGACTTTGACCAATTGTTAACAACTTTTAACGCATTGCTCTTTGACACATTTGCACACTAGACTTGCAAAACACGTGCAAAGAGGGGATTTTTTTTTAGGGTTAGAGAATAGGGGTTTTCCTTGTTCAAACCCCGATTTGGTAATTAAACCCTTGAAAATGAAATGAAATGAAAATAGAATGATGAATGAACAAAAGTGATGCTACAACTCACCAGATCCCTAAAGTAGAAATATGAAGACATGCAAGTAGAAGCTCCAATGGATGTAAACTTGAAAATGCTTGAAATTCCTGGGATTCTTAAGTGAATGATTGATAATTGCTTGAATGATAAAGTGAATGAATGGGGATGAAATTAGAGGAAAAACCCTATATTTATACTTGATTATGAAAAAATTCTTAAAAATACCACACCACAGGCCGACCTTAGGTCTTAGAAAATAATATCCCACTAGGATTTTGAAATAATTTTGATTTTTGATCCAAAGGGGACTCATTCACCCCTAGTGGCTAATGGGTCCCACTTAGGAATTTTAAGTGGATGTTAGAAATTAAGTTTATTAATTGATGTTTATCGGGATTATTTTAAAAGATACACTTAAGTAAGCCCTGTAAGTGTAAAATGGGGCCAATTAAAGCATAAGAAAGGGTCAAATTATTAACGAAAAACCTAGAAAAGCATGAAAGTTTGTTACAACACTTTGAAATAAGGCATGTTAAGTGATAAAAAGAGGTTATTTAAGTGAAATATATTAATAAGGTCCTAGAAAAGTGTGAAAGTGTGTTACAACACTTCACAACACTTTTGCAAGGAATCATAAAGTTCTTATTAATTCACAAGGGTCCAAGAACTAATGTGAATGTGTTGACCACATTAAAATATTAAATCAAGGAAAAACTAGGCTAACATCCAGACGAATGACCCAAATGAGTGTGGAAATTCCCAAAGATACGTTTTTCTATGCTACACTCTTCAAAACTTGTAGATATCTCTTGAACACTCTTGCTTGAAATTCTAGAATGACTTAGCTCTTGAATCACTTTCTCTAGGTGAAATAATGACTTAGAAGCTTGTTTATATAGGAATTACACCTAATTTACCATTTATTAGATCTCAAAAGATAACATCAACCAAAATTTTTAATTAAAAACTTGAATTTCCCACTCAAACCCTAAAAAGGGGCCACACGAGACTCATACACCACTTGTGGTGTATCAGTCCCACCTAGGGGGACTCATATGCCCAAGGTGGTGTATGAGCCCCACCATAGTTTTTAGGGGTGGTCCAATGATGGGTTTTTATAAAATTTAATTCTTTTATTGATATTGTGAGGATTTTAGTTGAAATAAGCCTTGAGATCAAAAATAAAGTGTCTTTGGGGCCTATTAATTATCATTTATAGGATCATAAATTTAGGGGTACTAAAATAGGTCTATATTGAGTGAGAAATTGTTCAATCTCCAAGAAGGGAGTACAATTTCCATCATTACACTAAGTATTTACTACATTAATGGGAAGTGGGCCTACATAGATTACAGAGATGCACTACCACTAATTATGTTGTGAATGCGATTTTGGGTCTTATTATTACCAATGAATCCAATTCTCCTTAGGGCCCTATCTTCATCACCTAATGTTAAAAATCATAGCGAAAAAGCAAACATACACTATTTTTTTTTTCACAAATCAATGAAATATAAAATTAGAAAACTAACTAAGATCCTAGGGTTTCATAGATATCTTTTTTTCTTTATCAAACGAGTGCACCCCATTTGTTATCCTATGTGTTGCAATTATGTATCAACATGAAAAAAACAATACAATGCATCCATTAGCTCTTGTGACACATTAGTCAGTTAGAAAGTCACATCTCTTTATTTGTAATAGATTTGTTGCATTCTACATCACATATATGGTCTTTATTCTATCAAAAAGATAGAAACTCACCTTAATCAACAATAACAATGCATCAGTTGTCACCAATCAAATCACAAAAACTCACACAATTATTAACTCCACATCCACTTTAATTTGTTATTAAGTATGAGCATGAAATGAAAATAATAGAAAGCAATATCGACACAAGAAACACCAGATTTATGTAGAAAACCGAATAAGGGAAAAACCACGGTGAGGATTAACTCACAAATAAAGTAATAGAAAAACTTATTACAAAGAGGCTCACTGCCAAAGGGCTCACTACCTAGGAAGGACTCACTGTCCAAATACAAGGCTCACTACCTAAAAATAGGACTCACTATCCAATAGGGAGGCTCACTTCCTACAGATACAAAAATATAACAAAAAATTCACCACAACAAATTACACACATCCACAGCCTTGATCAGAAGATTGCAGACACTGCCAACTCATAGCTTTCAAGAGTCTAACACATTAAAGTAATGATGCCTCAATTCACTTCTGCACACTCTTGCTTCTTACACTTGTGGCATGTTTCATTTATCTAATCCATAACACATTAACTTGAATTTATACCATCTTCAACCTTAAAGAATTTCTCCAAGGTCAGCTACACACACATATTACAAATTCAAATTGGGTTGGCAACTCAAAATTCCTGCTGTGGAAGAGAATGAGAGTGGACCAAACCAACAATTAACCAAGACGTAAGATAATATCTTAGATCAAGAACATGCTTCCTTAATTGATACTTATCCTTTGCATGGTGTTTAGACACCAGGTCAGCTAAACCTAATGAAAACACAAATGAACTTTGAAGTACACACTTCCACAATGAGAAGATAACATGCAGACCACATAACACACTTCACCATACATTGGAACACATCTCAAAATCCTTCAGATTCATCTACAGCAAATGCAACAACCTTCATACTGAGAATACTTTCCGTCAATCCATTTGGATTGTACAAACACACATAGCTACTCTAAAACTAGTATTCTGGAGCACCAAACCATGAACACCTTTGAAAAAACATAGATAACATAATTATAAGCCTTCTACCAGATCCTCAAGACTAGAAAAAAACTAGCAAAGAACTATAGAGCAGAAACATTTATCACAGTCCAAAGACAAACAACTTTTCCAGACTAGTTCATAAACCAGTGAACACGACTTTCACTCTTCACTAAACCAAGATATATCACCAAAAGATTCCCATAAAAAACTTCAAATCTGCACAAGCATAGGATAAACATAGAAGAAATACATAGCACATATCGAAGCACATTTGGAACACACACAATTATTGTTTCTCAAAAACACTTGGTAACTCATCATATTAGTACACCTGCAACATCATAAAGATAACTTCATGTACTCACAACTTCTGTACAGTATCTCAACTATACATGCACAACCTACAAGCACTTGTTTCCTTTCTCTATGAAAACCTATACTATGTCAATATCAATGACAACATTAATGACAACACCACCATAATCATCTGTACTTTCAACAATATCCCCCTTTGTCATTGATGGAAACACATGATGTGAAAAACCACCAAAGAAACAATAGACACTACTTTATTTTCTAGATTAGGCAACCTACACAACATTCTTGCACTCTCTCAACCTTTTCTTTTTCACATGACTCTCTCTACCCATTTGACATCAATGGAAAAGAATAAATAGTCTGATCACCCCACCTTAGGAGTACACCCACATCTGATACTACAAAAATAATACTTCCTACTCCCCCTGAGGAGTAGAACCCAGCCATCAGTCCAGAAAAATGAAGAATTTGTAGATCCACTGGACTGATGCACCTCCATGTGCACCTAGTTTGAAGGAGGGGAAGTAACCCCCAACTTCTCCTAAAGATACTCAAAAGTATCCTTCAGAATATCCTTAGTAAATATAACAGAAATTTGACCCCTTGTAGGTGTATTGAACCATCAATTTTGTGATTAGGGATGCTATGTCTCTTTTGCTCAATTAGGGTCTTTCACGTAAAGGAAAGAGATAGATCCCACACTACAAAATCTAGTGATTCACTCAAACTAAAGTATACAAGATGGAATTATAAATAAATGGGATGATTTAAATGAAAATAAGCTACATAATTGATTGATTATGAATGCAAAACTAATGAATGTGAAGTCTTTAAAAACACATTATGTAATGCAAAAACACCTAGAAATGTGAACAAAACTGAACAGAAATGGATGGAACTGAACGTGTGCACCTGATATATGGATAGAGACTAACAATGGCTTTTGAAATGCTACTAATCCTAATTGTTAGGCCTAGTGGGACTCATTCACCATTATGGGTGAATTTATCCCAGTTCTGGAAAATTGAACTCAAGCCCATTTCAGACAAATGGGTATCCAAAACTACAAAAAACCAAAATCAGGCCTGGTAGTGGGACTCATTCACCACCCATGGTGAATGAGTCCACTTTTGAATTTCTAAAAATCCAAAAAGTGGAAACTGAAGTCCCTGATCTACTCTTCGGCTCCTCACAGGTGTCTGTCTCGTGAAAGTCTGATTTGCAAACCTGAAAGTGACTTTTTGTTTATATTTTTCATTTTCCAATGAAGGGATGACTTGAACAACTTTACAACTTGATCTTCAATTATTTCCAAGTCCTGAAGATGCCTAAATCTTCAAACACACAAGAGAAGAGAGAGAAATCTTGAATGTTAGGGCATGGGGGTTTTTCTTGTTCAAACCCCTTTTAGGTAATTAAACAAAAATTAGAAGAGAATGTAATGAAGCATGCAATAATGGATTTTATGACCTTTCCAAGATGATTGATCTTGAAGTTTTGTACCAAAACATGAAGAATCTACCCTTGAATTTCCTTGGAAGCTATCTTGATGACTTAGAATGTAAAAACCCTAACTTATTTGACTTGAGATGGAAGAATTATGGATGAATAATGAAAAATGTTTATTATTTAGGGTTTAGAGACATATTTATAGGTATTCCACCTTATTTTCCCATAAATTGGATCCCTAAAGCCGACATGTAAAAATAATAAATTTAAATTTCAGTTTTTCCTACTCAAAGGTCAAAATTGGCCCAAATGGGACTTATTCGCCACCTTGGGCGAATCAATCCCACCTGGCAGGGACTCATTCACCAAAGATGGAAAATTAGTCCTAGTGGGGCTCATTTGATAGCTAGGTTATCAGGAGATAATAAAATTAGGTTTATATGATGTCTATGTCGGTTATTTCATCAAATATTTCCTCGGGATGCATAATATGGGGTAATAGGGGCCTATTACTAATGATTTAAAGGTCAATTAGGGCTTGGGACACCAAAATCAATGTGAATGTGTGATTAAATACACTTTACAACACTAAAATGAGGTCCACTTAGCCTAGAAAGACACAAGAACCAATGTGAATGTGTAAACACATTACAACACTAGGTTAAAGTTAATTTTATTTTACAAGCCTTCATTAAATACATTTTATAATGTTGAATTAGGAGAAAATGGGTTTACTAAGTCTAGAAAAGCATGAAATTATTTTACAAAACCTTTACAAGACATCTTTAAATGCATTTGAAAGGGTCCAAGATCTAGTGTGGATGTGAAAAACACCTCACAACACTAGATTAAGACCTCATTAAGTCCATTTTATCATGAATTTTTTGGGTGATGTAAAGTAAGAGGTCCTCTTTTCTACAGTGCATACATATTCCTTCCTGACTTCATTCTTCAATACCTTTTCTCTCAAGAAATGATATTTGATAGATATATTATTTTTCCTTGAATGCATTACTGGATGCTTTGAAAAATTTATTGCACTTGTATTATCAAATAAGATAGAGATAGTCTCATCACATATCACTGTATCATTCAATGTTTGCTTCATCCATAATACCTATGTGTAGCAAGATACTGTTATAATGTACTCAACTTTTTTAGTGGATAAATAAATTGAATCTTGTTTATTGCTTAGCCATGAAACCAATCTTCCTCCAAGAAAGGATGCACCACCACTTGTAATCTTCTAGTCATCTACACAACAAGCCCAATTTGCATCAGTGTAAGCACTTAAAGTGAAATCAGTATCCTTGGGATACCACAAGCCATAATTTGGAGTGCATTCTAGATATCTGAATATCCTCTTCACAACTATAGTATGTGCTTCTTTAGGTTCTATTTGAATTCCTGCAACCAAACATACTACATGCATGATATTTGGTCTAGTAGCCGTAAGATAAAAAAGTCCACCAATCATAGATCTATGCATGCTCTAATCAACTCTAGGAGAATCATCATCCTTACTCAGTTTACATCTAGTCACCATAGGGGTATAGACCATTTGGAGTCATCCATCCTAAACTTTTTTAGCAATTATTTAACATACTTTGATTGAGAAATGAATATGCCCTTGTCAATTTGATTCACTTGAAGTCCAAGAAAGAAGTTCAACTCACCTATCATAGACATTTCAAACTCTTTTTTGCATCTCCTCTACAAATCTCTTGCACATACCCTCATTTCCTCTGAAGATATTATCATCAACATACACAACCACTATCAACATTTTTTTTCCTTCAACCTTTAAATAGAGACTACTATCTATGGAGCCTTTTTTGAACCCTTGTGTCAAATACTTGTCCAACCTTGCATACCATGCTCTCGGAGCTTGTTTAAGTCCATAGATTGCCCTTTTCAACTTATAGACCATGTCTAGTTTATCTAATAGTGAAAATCCCTCTCATTGTTCCATGTATACCTATTCTTCCAATTATCCATTTAGCAATGCAGACTTAACATCCATCTAATACACCTTGAAATCTTTGTGAGAAGAAATTTCCAAAAACATCCGAATAGCCTCCATTCTTGCAATCAGGGAAAATGTCTCCTCAATCTCTATTCTTCAACTTGTGAATAACTATTGCATACAAGTCTTACTTTGTTTCTTACTACGCCATTCTCATTAAGCATATTCTTGAACACCCACTTTGAACCAATTATGTTCTTGTTTTTAGGTCTACAAACCAATTCCCATGTCTGATTTTTGTCTATCTGTTGTAACTCCTCTTTCATTGCTCTAACCCAATTCTCATCTTTGCATGCTTCACACATTTTTTTAGGTTCTATCTTGGAAAGTAAACATAGATTTACCTCAGCTTCCACCACTTTTCTACTTCTCTTTAAACCATCACTTTTATCTCCAATTATCTATTCTTCAGGATGATTTTTCTATACATATTTTGGAGTTTCAGGAGTAGGTTCTAGAGCTTCTTCTTATTCTTCCTTATTCTCTTCTTTTACTTGTCCACAGATAGGATTTTCTGGTCCAACTTCACTTATTTCAATTGGTATCTGCATATCTTCATCAAATTTTACATTTTCACTTTCAATTATCTTTCTCAATATTTTATTGAAGCATTTATAAGCTTTTCTATTAGTTGAATATCCAAGGAAAATACCTTCATCACATATTACATAAAACTTTCTAAAGTCCTCATCATCTCTTTTAATATAACATCTACTTCCAAACACTTTAAAGTACTTAACAATAGGAATCTTGCTAGTCCATAGTTCATAAGGAGTCTTTGTGCTATTACCTCTTATCTGAACTCTATTAAGATTATAGAAAATAGTGTGCATTTCTTCTCTCCAGTATACATTAGGTACATTTTCCTCTTTCATCATAGTCCTTGCAGTCTCTTGAACAATTTGGTTCTTCCTCTCAACAACTCAATTCTATTGAGGGGTTCTAGGAGAAGAAAAGTGTCTCATTATAGTATGCTCTTCACAAAATGTATTAAAATCATTGGAAGTGAATTTTTCACCTCTATTAGACCTTAAACATTTTATTCTCAGGTTCACTTCATTCTCTACCCTAGCTTTGAACACTTTGAATCTATCCAAATCTTGAGCTTTCTCCCTAAGAAAATTAACACATGTCATTCTAGAATAATCATCAATCAAAAGCATAAAATACCTATCACCATTAATAATTCCTATTCTTGTGGGAAAAAAAAAGGTTTGTATGAATCAATTCCATCATCCTAGTAGTTGATTTTTCTTTTCCTTTAAAATTGCATCTTTTTTTTTCCCAACTGACAACTTCTACAAATAGTATTGTTAGGCTTTGTGATTTTAGGTAGATCTCAGACTTCTCTCTAAATAATGCTAATTATATTATCAAAGTTTACATGTCCCATCCTCTAGTTCCATATCCAACTTCCATTAACTTTAGATACAAGACACTAACCATCTACACGCTTAAGCTAATAAATCTTCTCATATGTTCTTCTTCCTCCAGCTACCATAGTTCCAGACCCTCTTTTGATCTCATAGGTGTTATCCTAAAAAAAAAGCTTGAATCCTTTGCTACACATTTGTCCAACACCTAAAATATTATGCCTTAAGCCCTTAACATAATAGAAATAATCAGTATTGTGTTTTCCATCAAAACTAATTGTTTCGTTTCCAACAATATTTGCACCATAATCATCTCCAAACAGAACTAATTCACCTTCATACTTTTCAAGTTTAGTAAACTTACTTTTGTAGCTGGTCATATGATTTGAGCAACCATTGTCAATTACCCGACAATCTTCATCTTGTCTACCATGAAAGATAGTAACCAGAGTACATTCCATCTCATCCTTCTTGTTTTCCAGAACACTTTCCCTTGCACATCTTCAAGATTTAGTAGATAAATATTTATTCTCCAAGGCTAGAAACAAGCACTCATCATTATCACCCTCAAAATTAGATTCGTCATCATAAATCCCAACATCTTCTCTAGCATAGTACAATCTCTTAAACTTCTTATCCTTGTCTTTATTGTCTCTACTCTTCTTGTTTATAACTCTATTTGGACATCTTGAAGCATAGTGACAATTATTTCCACAACTCGAACAATTAAAAGGTAGCATACCTTTGTACTTTTCTGCACCTTTCTTCAATTTCCTTGTAAAGTTTGCTTCCAAATCCTCTGAATCTTCACTATCTAGATCATCTTCTATCTTAGTGGCTTTGAAGGTTGTTTCTATTTTCTTCTTTTCTTTTTAAAATTTCCTCATTTCAAATATGGTCAAGTTGCCAAATAGTTGTTCATTAGTGAACTTCTTAGGATCATACACTTCCTCAGTGACTGAGACTTTATCACTATAACTCTTCGGTAGGGTCATCAAAATATTCTCCATTACATATTCATCTGTTAGAGTACCACCTTGATTTTTGAATTCATTTACTACAATATCAACCCTATGAAAATAGCTTGCAATATCCTCACCTTCTTCCATTTTCAAGTTCTCTTATTTGCGCTTAGCTGTTAGCTTTTTTGACAATTTGACTCAATCATTTCCTTCATAGATATCTTCCAACTTTGTCCAAACTTCATAAGTAGTACTACTCAATCTTAGATAGAGCACTATAGGTTGTACACCTTGCTTTTTTATTTTCCTCATTGGAAAAAATATCATCTGTAGAAGAAACACCACTTGCCAATGCAACATATTTTGTCTCAATAGCTTTTCAAGTCTTGTAACCAAGAGAGATCAAGTAACCTCTCATCTGCACTCTCTAGTCACTATAGTTATATCCATCAAACAAAGTGATTGGAAATTTGAGAACCATCAGATCTACCTCAAGAGGTTAATCTCTTCTTCAAGGAACCAAGGCTCTGATACCAATTGTTGAAAGGTGCAAGATGACTGAGAGGGGGGGTGAATATGTTGTCACCAATCCAATAACAAAAAATCAAACAATTATTAAGTCCACATCCACCTTAATCTATTATTAAGAATGAGCATGGAATGAAAATAATAGAGAGCAATATCAACACAAGAAACACCATATTTACATGGAAAACGCAATAAGGGAAACACCACAGTGAGGATTAACTCACAATATAAGATAATAGAAAAACTCACTACAAAGAGGCTCATTGCCAAAGGACACACTATTTGGATGCAAGGCTCACTACCTACAGATAGGAATCACTATCCAACAAGGATGCTCACTATCTATAGAAATGATAATAGAAAATCCACCACAACAAATTATGCACATCCACAGCCTTGATCAAAAGATTCCAAACACTATCAGCTCACTACTTTTAGGAGTCTAACACATTAAATTACAACTCCCTCAATTCACTTTTGCACTCTCTTTCTTCTCACACTTGTGGCATGTTCCATATATCTAATCCATAACATCTCAACTTTCATTTATACCATCTTCAGCCTTAAAAACTTTCTCCAAGGTCACCTACAGACACCTCCTATTACAAATTCAAATTAGGTCAGAAACTCAACATTCCCACAGTGGAAGATAATGAGAGTGGACAAAGCCAACACTTAACCGAGACCCAAGAAAACATCTCAAATTGAGCACATGCTTCCTTAATTGATACTTATCCTTCGCATGATGTGTAGACACCAGGTCAGCCAAACCTAATGAAAAAACAAATGAACTTTGAAGTACATGCTTTAGCAACAAGAAGATAACATGTAAACCACATAACACACTTCACCATACAATGGAACACATCTTAGATGCCTTGAGATTCATCTACAATGAATGCAACAACATTCATACTTAGAATACTTTCCATCCGTCCATCTAGACTATACAGACACATAGAGTTACCCTGAAACTAGTCTTTTGGAGCACTGAACCACAAACACCTTTGATAGAGCATAGATAACATCATTACAAGCCTTCTACCAAATCCACAAGACCAAAAAAAACCAATGGAGAACTGTAGAGTAAAAACATTTCTCCCAATCCATAAACAAACAACTCTACCAGACCATTCCACAAACTAGTGAACACCACTTTCACTCTTCATTAAACCAAAAGATCTAATCCAAGATATATCACCAAAGTATGCCCATAAACAACACTTTAGATTTGCACAAGCATAGGATCAACATAGAATAAATGCACAACACAACCCAAAGCACATTTTGAACACACACAATTCTTATTTCTCAAAAGCACTTGGTAAGTCATCATATCAGCACACCTACAACATCATAATGATAGCTCCATGTACTGAAAACATCTATACAGTATGTCAAATATACATGCACATCTTGTAATCACTTGTTTCCTTTCTCTGCAACAACATATACTGTGTTGACATCAATGAAAACATTAATGACAACACCACCATACTCATCCATACTTGCAACAGGTTCACCATTCATAGATGGTTTTAACCAACCACCACCACCACAATACAACTCAAATCCGATGTTCACCCCTCAATTCTAATAACATAGCCCACCCATGCAACAACACTAGTTTGGTGTGATAGGTCAAGACTTGCATGGGCACACTTTCAATCCATAACATAACACCAATCCATTCGAGAACCCCTCTCAAGGTTCCACACAATACATCCAACCCAACATAGTCCTTGCAACACCATTGACCATGGATCTGATGGCTCAACAATTGCAAATGCTACAATAACAAATGACCAACATGGACATAACTTGGAGTAGAAAAACCTACTCATTGGAGGACCTATGTCCTTACATTTTTTATAGGAACATTTACATGCCCTCCTTTCCAAAAAAAATAATTATTCCTAAATTTTATAAATGTAAGGAAAAGGGAGACCATGTTGAATATATATGATAGTTTCATACAACCTCTTTAGTCATGGCTGAAAAATATACATACCTCACGCAACTTTTTTCATAGAGTTTGGGAGGCCAATCCCTCAAATGGTTTGTGCACTTACCTCTAGGCATGCACACTTGGAGTGAACTAATGGATGAGTTCATCACACACTTCTCCTATAATATATCAAATGACATTAACATCATCAACTTATGTACTATGAAACAAAAAATATGGGAAGAAATTCCCTGCCTTCCTACAAACATGGAGAAGCTTATCCGGTAAGTGCGCTTTCCATATACTAGAGAAACAAAGTTCTAGTCCAAATTTTGGTGGAGAAGCTCAACAAGGAGGTGATGTTCCACTTATAGATCCATTGTTCAAACACTTTTGAGAAGGTTGTAGAGAAAGGACTCTCCATCAAGAAATCCCTCAATGCCAAAGGGCTCATAAAAATGTTTAAGGAGAATACCAATTATTCTTCTCATAGTTCCAAATTGGTCATGAAACAATAATGTGATGAATGATAGTGTTGTAGATGCTAAGGTTATAAATAAAATGCATCATGTCCTTATTCTGAAAGGATCATCTTTTCCTAATAGCTATAATCCACCTCAAAAATAGGATCCAACAAAAAACACAGTGCATGATACAGAACAATATGGTCCTCCAAGGACTAACAAACCATGTAGAACATACACACCCTTAGGGGAACCAATTGTGTCAATTTTAAAGAAACTACTAAAAGAAAACATAATCCAACTTCTTGAAATTCAACATTATAAACTAGGACAGGTTTCAAACCATCCTGGTAGAACTATGATTCCTTTTGTGAGTACCATCAAAATAAAGGACATAGGACTTAAAAAAAAATTAACCTTAAAAATTCCATTTAGGATCTCATCAAGAAAGGAGTGGTGGAAATTGATAACCAACCAAGATCCTCCAACAAATATCGTAACATCTTTAAGGATCCTTTATAAACCCATGGGTCGATAAAAGCTTCCACATTCAAAATGCACAATAAAGACCAAGAAAATTACACTAGTATGGCTTACGAGTACACTGTCAATAACATCCAACAATCTAATAAATAAGCCCCATCTACAAACATCAAAAATGAGAATTATGAGTATCTCATCACATTTTCCAAACATGATATTCATATGTAAAACCATGGCTATGTTGATGCACTACATATTGAAGCCTCCATCCAAAAATATCAAACCTAATGAGTCTTGATAGACGAGGGAGCGAGGCTAAATATCTGTAGTTTAAGTCTTGTTAAAAAATTGGGATATTCAAATGATTTTGATCATAGCATGCATATAAAGATTAAAGTATATGATGATGTTGAACGAGAATAGTTAGGAACTACCATATTTCCTATACATGTTGGACCTCTTATAGTTGAGATCTCCTATCAAATCAAAGATTTAGAGACCCCATATAACATCCTCATTAGACATCCATGGATCCATTCCATGTACACTATGTCATCTACTTGACATTAATGCATCAAGTTCCCCTACAATGGAATTTATGCACATTATAACCTATCAAAGAGTAGTCCTAGTCTCATATAGCATTACATTAATAACACTATCATATCATCTTCCTCTACAACAACAGAGCCTTTAGTATCACATACATTTGTTGCTCCTCTCACAATCGATGTTAATGTCAAAGACCTTGGATTCAAAAATATGAGTTACAAGAATACCTTCTAGAGGTCAAACCATTACCATCTACATCCCAGCCATTTGATTTCCATGATAATCCCATATTTAATCAAGACTTCTATGAAAATCTACTTTTCTAAGATGATCCTATGGAGGATGTCCCTGCACATCCTTCTTCATTCTAGGATCATACCCTTTAGTCCACTCCATGGGATCCCAACCTTCTCTGTCGATAATCCTAAGTTAGATTATGCATGCATATATATAGATTTTGCTTCTACTAAGTTGTCTTGCCAACTCATTAATGGAAATTGGGTTTCCTTTGGTATTAATGGTACTCTAAAGGATAGTTTCAATGAATATGTTGATGAAATTGCTCAACCTATGGATGAATCATTCACTTTTTTCAATCCATAAAATTCCAACAATCTCCTCCCTCTCCTAAACTTGGATCAAAAAGTTTAAACAGAAAGGCATAAGGCTATAAGAAAGAAGAAGTGTTAATCGAAAAAATATACAAGGCCAAAACAAAAGAGGAAAGATCAAAATAAAAAAAATAGTGCTCAAACCATCAAAAATAAAAAATCAAAAGAAAAAATAAGCATAAATTGATCTTTAATTGTGCCTTTACACCCACAATAACTAGGGCCATGTAAAAGAAGGCCTTTGAGACATTAGTTTTTTTATCCAAAATTTATATCCACATCATTTTCCATAACTCACACAATTTAGCAGATCCACTTCCATTCATGTGAAGCTACCAAATCATAATGAATATTTTGGAAATGTTAGGTAATGTACCTTCAGTGAAAACCCCTTGATGTGCTCTAATTCATTGGTTGTCTAATATCCTCTTTGGGGGGAGTATGATAGTTCATGAAGTGTGCATTCTAATGATTGTACTTTAGTTCCTCCCACCTACAACATACCACATTCTTGATCTATTTTTTCATACAATTTGCATCAATCTGTTGGTTACCAACTTGCATCTCCTAAAGAGTTTCCACTATAATTGTAGCATCAACAATTTCCAATAAATGGTCACTTTGATGAAAATTTGTAAATAGGTGTCTTGTGTGATATCAAAAAATATATATATATATATATACAAAAAAGAGAAAAAGAAAAAAGAAAAATAATTTGTTCTATAGTGAAAACCATTTTGGTGGCACTTTTGATAAGTATCATGGTGAAAACTATGCAAATAGGTGCCATGTGTAGTCAGTGTCCACTCTACCATCTATCACTATGCTCTCAGATTTCCTCCATAATAATCTAAGCCTTGGCTCCTTCATAATAAATATTTCTCACCCCTTCTCATGGACTGAGAATGATTAACATTTAGCATCAGTTACTTATCATATTCACCCTTTCATAATAACTACTCTTGTCCCAAACTGGGGGAAATCCTCGACCTAGGATTTCAAAAGGATCTTACACATGCTATATGAGAACATTATCAAAAAATACAAAAAACATCTAAAATAAAAACAATCCTTTGTTGACAATCGACATCTAAGGCAATAAATAGAGTATCCTACACAAAATCGAGCTTAGGAAATCATGAAATAATAGATGAAACTCCCAAAGTAGTCCTCAACTAGGCTAATCAATTATCTACAAATGTTACCTATCTTATAAAAAATTATGTGTCTTCTAGGATGTTTCATTCTTGAAACTAGACCATGCATCTTACACAAAATGTCTCACTCCTTAAAATAAACACTATTTTTTGAAAAAATATCAAACATGTATCAATGATCAAAAATACCTAAATAGTTTTGGAATCATTGGTCTACTTATGTCTTATTTTATTCGATTTATCTTATGACATGTTCCTGAATTACTCGATGATATCCACAAGAGATGAGGGCAACAATGATGGATCATGACATTTGTTTTTTGTTGATTTCTATCTATGGCTTTTCTTGGTAAAATTACTATGGAAACTAAGGTCCTTGTGTGTGATAGGGATTTCATCTAGCATAATAAAAATATCTTATGCAAGACAAAATTTATCCAACACTTTATTGTAGAAAGATTAGCATGCTTTATGGTTATTTCCACACATTTTCCAACAAGGTTCTATTCTTGCTAATCTAAATTAGGGCACTCCTTGTTTTATGTGTATGAATATTTGAAAAATATACACTAATGTCACCAAGGTTTGTCTCAAGTTGGTGTACACTATCCACTTTTCCATATATCATAATCTTTAGGGAAATGGAAACAAAAACTACCTTCACAATTCATGCTTTGGTATGCATACATCTACTTGTCCCATAACAAAACACTCTATGATGATAAAAACATACACTGCTAAAAGCTCAAATAATATCGATTAGTAGATCAATTTTGATTTATAAGAATGATCCATCTAATTTTTCTTCATTGAGCTCACTAATTATTTCTTTGCACTAACATTTCTTTTTTCAGTCCCACAGTCATCTCAATGGTGTGCTATCACACTCAAAAACAAATTTATGAGTTGCATCATCTTGAATCTATAATCATGTTAGAACACCATATATAATGGGCATATAGGTCATAAATACCACATAGGAAAAATACAAAAAGATAGATACCAGGTAATTATATTTTAGAATCATCATCCATATAGTATCATATCAAATATAACATAACATGTCCTAAACATATAATGTCATTATGCATCAAATCATATAATGACATCATAAATCCCATCATACACAATAAAAAATAAATATCTATACATCATGATATACATATTACTATAAATTAATATCATGTGCATCCATTCATATATGAGCATAAACATAACATCAAAAATCCATAGGAATCAATAATATAGAAACATGCATACACATAAAATATCATGTAATTGCTTCCAAAAATGATGTATATCATATAGATATCCAAAAAATTTGTTTTATAATACAAAATCATGATATGGTAAAAAATGTGCTCATAGGGTTGATAAAATATACATATGTTCATATGCAAAAATACGGCTAGCCCAAGCTATCCCTATCCTCTGATGGTGCATGCTCGAGTATGGGCATGTCCTACTTCTGTACTAATCCAGAGGGTCTTATGACTTATTTATGTGGATGGAGGGTTGACCAATCATTTAAGGTGATCCCCTTCATCCTAACACTCCCCCACTACTCTGGTACTTGTGTGAATGTGATCTACTCTGAGATCTACTCTATGTATAGCTCGATGCTCTCTTAGAAGCTAACACAACTTCCTCATACAATCTTTGATAATACTTGACAGCTCGACCAACCTGATACAACTGTCATCCAAGTTCTAGCATGGCCCCAGTGACCATATTAGTGAACCTAAGGGATTGATTCTCTACCCTCTGAGATTTGATAACATCTATATCTCTCTCTATAGTTAGATGAGCTATATGTCTCTGTAGAATCGACACTTGAGCAACTTGTGCCTATAGTATCTAAATCTATGCATGTAGATCTTGGATATGTACTTAGGGACCCTATATCCTATCCTTTACATCCTCCTTTATGTATATGATGGCCTCCTTAATTGGGACATCATGCAACCCCTCTTCCATGTCTGCATTGACACCTATTTTGACATCCACCCCAACTTCCTCCATCCCAACCTCCTCCACCCTAACCTCCTCCTCCCCCTCCTCCCTGATTGGTCATAATCTATTAGGAATCAGTGGCAACACTCGAACTCTGTATCTACCCTTGTCTCCATCTTGACCATCATCACTACCTCTGCCACCACCACCATTATCATCATCTCCACATCCTTGTGCTCCACCCCTATCATCATACCTCCCCACATTATCTCTCATGTAGTTTCCCTCATGGACCTCTCCCTAACCTCTCCACAGGCACTGGGACATCTAGATCTATCAACGACACTAGCCTATTCCAAGCTCACAATCCATCAAACTCAGGAGTAGGACTTGCATCCGCTAACTCTATGAGGGAACCCCATTGAGTAGGATGTAGCTAATGAAACTCCTCAACCATAACTTATATGATGATCATCCCAAAAGTGATGCACCTCATGTCGGGCCTTCCCAAAACTACCATTGCCGATCTAACAACTATTGTTCTATCACGGTTGGCTATGTACTATGAAGCCAACTACCACTAAGTATGCAAAAAATATTGTAGATTCTCATTGTCATCAATCCAATGGGTGCACTACATGTATGGTCTCCATTTCAATGGATCATGTAAATAAATTCCATGTTCCTAGTATCAAACAACCCCAACATGTGTTTGTGTAATAGCTCCACCATACATGTATACATAACCTAACTCTAGTGGTAACTCTATGTTTATCACTAGCCGAAACATAATGATGTGTTCTCAGGCCCAACCCATAAGCGGGGGTACCACCGATCGACTAGACACCTCTTTAATAAACATCATGCAAATAGAAATTAAACATGACAACCATACATGATCCCTAAGCATAAATTGTCCCATCCTCCATCATGTCGGATAGCATTCGACCCCATCTGATAGGAAACTCATGGTGGGGTCTATTTAGAAGAACTCCAACAATGACACTGCATATGACAATAATCAATTGATCATAGCATTCCATAGAAAAATGGACCCTTGTCATTTTCATGGCCTTTTAGGTCTTGTTTCATGGTATTTGATCTATTTTTCTCCGATTTTATGTTGCAACATGGCTTGAACATGCATATTTATGTACTAAAATTCAAATAACGACATCTTGTGAAGGTGTTGTGAAGTGTTGTAAGACATTTCTACATTCTTTTGGACTCTATTTATTACAATTCACATAAAAATCACCTCATCATCCCTAATCAAGTCTTATTTTGAAGTGTTGTAAAGTCTTGTAACAAGATTTCAACTTTTCTAGGCACAACTTCACTATTTATCCCTTTCTTATGTTTTATTTGGTCCTTTTATGCCCTCATATGTCTTATTTAAGTGTATTTTTGAATGTAATCTTGATAAACAACATTAAATACAACCTAATTCCTAACACCCATTCACCATGGGTGGCAAATGAGTCCCCCTTGGCTCAAAATTTAAATTCTTTTAATTTTCCTTTTGGTTTTTTATTCAAAATCACTTGATGTTAGCCTGTGATGAGGTATGAATGATTAACTAAGGCACAAGTGTGTATAAATATGTGATTTTCACCTCATTTTACATCCTCGTACAATCTCCTCATTTATTCAAGCATTCTATCTCATATCTTAAGCATTCAAGCATCTTACAACATCAATTCAAGCAATACTCAAGCAATTTGAAGCATCCATTGACATTACTCCATACTTGCATTATCAAGGATTTGGTAATTTGATAGCTATTGCATGTTATTAGTTTATCATTCTATTTCATTCCATTGCTTTATTAAGGGTTTGATTACCAAAAGTGGGGTTTGACTAGGGTAAACCCTCAACCATTCTTCCCTTATTCCATGTGTGTTTGCACACCTAGGTATGCAGATTTAACAAGCTTTTTGGCATTGAAGATTGGTAAACAAGTCAACTAGGTTCTTCAAGTCAACTCATCCATATTTCAATCTTGGAGAAGGTTTTCTGTCCATTTCCTACAGAACTAATTTTGACAACCCGACAATCATAGATTTCTAGATCTAGTTAGAATTTTGGGAGATGACTGATTTTCCACCAATGGCGAATGAGTCCCACCTTAGGACTAAAAATCTAAATTTTGTCAAATTTCGGATCCCAACAGTTAGAAACATGTTTCCAACACTTTTTCACCAATAGGGCTAATTCACCACCATGGGCGAATGAGTTCCACTGTGAAATTTTAGTGATTTTAGTCAACATCCATAACATTCCATATTCATCGTACATTGCCTAGGTGCACACTGTTTTATCTCATTTTTTTGTTCTGCATTATTTGTTCATTTAATTCATTGTTTGTATATCACAACATTTTTTTGAAAAATAGTTTAAATCTTAGTTTTGAATTCAAATTCATTTATTGAGATCATTAAATTGCATTTATTTTACTTCATTAGCTTAGAAAACATCATACATAACATATTTTGAATGAACCCTTAGCATTTTTGGTCCCTATCTTTCTCCTTTTGGTGAAAAACCCTAGAAGAGCTAAAGAAGTCCATAGAAACCCAAAAATATACGATTCATTTTGGTGAACCTGCATTTTGAACACTTTGCATTTCTGATTTAATTTGTATATTGAATCATAGATTAAATTTATATCAACATTCAATGAGGACATTTTTTTGTTTTTGCATTCTAGAACTTTTCATATTGCATTAGTGAAAACCTTATTTATATTTCATTTTTGCATTGCATCTCATTGAAAAAATGGAAAATCTGCATTTTGCATCCTTGATTGCATTCTATAGAGCATTCAAATCATCTTAAAATTTCTGAAAAACAAAAAAAAAATCATATTGGGACTCATTCGCCACCCTGGGTGAATCAGTCCCTCTACACTTTTTAAACAACATTTCTGGCATTTTTTTTGCATTTTCCTACATTTCAATTTTCTATAGTTAGTTCTCTATTATAATTAGCAACATTTCTATTATTTGAATTTAGACATCTTAGATTACCTTGAATTGCATTTGATTTCACCCCCTCCTTTGTGGTACTTGTATGAGTGTTTGGTGCCCCCTTGATAATAATTTAGTGAGAAGGAGTTCTACACTGTTGGTCTCCTGGGATAGCACTTTCATTGTGGACCTTGGGATCTCATGAGCTCCTACTCCTAGTATGGACAATGGTGCACTAGGAACTGAAAATACCACTTCTATGCCTTCACCTTTCGATCCAATGAATGTTGACACCCAAAACAATTCCCTCCCACAAGAAAAGGTTATTAAAATTCATGAGGATTTTGCACATTTACAATGAGACTTGTCACTTGAAAACATTTCCACCACTGCCATACCTTGCATTGATAATCTTAATCATTTGATTGAAAGTGATGATGACTTGCAAGTGATGAAGAGAATTTTCAAGATTTACAATAAACATGCCTCTTCTAATACCCAATCCACAATCATTCATGTAAGCCAAGGAGGACCTCAAGTTCCTCGCCCTTCAACCCTAGCATCCATACCAACTTATACAGATCCACAAGTCCACACACCTATGCATTAGGTTAATTATGCGGCTACTTCTTTCCCGATTCCACCTAGTATTCCTAGTTCTCTTGTGGCATCACAAGTACCCTCCACTGCCTTAACTTCCCCTAAAATCACCTACACTCCATCACCCTTTTCTCTTCCACCTCAATCCACTTACCCCAACCCTGTTCTTACACAACTTCTTAACATCGTTTATTCTTGTAAGAGAGGGGGACCACCGTGTGTAAGACCCTAGGTCATGAAGGGTCAAGATGTGAGAGGCTACCCTAACTTACCTTAGCTAAGTGCAATGTTTAGGGTATGGGGATGAGAATTATGAGGATTATGGAATCCTACAACCACTCGTCAATCCCAAGTTTTAAGGTGGGGCTAGGTGAGTTAGTTTTTATACCCATCCAACTCTACACCTCAGGGAGATCTCTTCCCGAGGATGTCAACGCAGACATCAGATGATAATGCAATGCGTTGGCATCTTAGAAATGCATTGTAGTCCATACAGTCATATTACAATAAGGGAAAGGTTGGAATTTCTAAAATGACTAACAACCTAGCTTAACAAATTCTAGGAGAACAAAACAAGACTATAAAATATGAGAAGTACAAATGAAGGTGATAAGGTAGATATACCAAAGCTAAGGTGATGAAGATGATATCGTAGAAGAGACTATTGGCTAGCTAGCTCCACAAAGTGCATCCACCTACACACAACAAGAGAGAAAATGTTGGGTGGTTGTATAGGGGCCTGCCTTAGTCAAACCCCTGTTTAGGTGTTTCCACCTCAACAAACAACCAAAGGAATGAA
Organism: Sequoia sempervirens; assembly: GCA_007258455.2. NCBI lineage: Eukaryota > Viridiplantae > Streptophyta > Pinopsida > Cupressales > Cupressaceae > Sequoia > Sequoia sempervirens. The sequence goes on from VDFB02000003.1 coordinate 196,348,216, forward strand.
ATAAAGAAGCAATGTAATGAAAACATAAATAGTACAATGCACTGCTATGCTACTCAACCAAGTGATAGAGGAGATGAGAGGGAAGCTTACCACCTCCACCAAGAGCACTCAAGGCTTCTTGGGGGAGAAATGAGAGGAACTCAAGCCTTTTCTACAATGGTGTGGTCCCAAACATGCTCTACTGAAGTGACAAAGTGGAGCTTTCTGTTGCAATGGAATGCTTGGATGTTTGAAGTCAGTGAAACTGAGCTTGAGAGTGAATGTATGAGTGCAAGAATGGAAACTTGATGTGTTGAAGAGTTCTTAGAAAATTCAATGTAAGTTCAAGGACTAACTATGAAGGAATGAGGAAGAAAATGACGATATTCAGGTCGATTGGTTGAAGGAGGTGTTTCAACTTCACTACCAATGGGAAGAGTAACGCCTTTGTTGGCTCAGATACAATAATCTTCTAGGGACATAAGCATGCCACACGAATGTCTATGCACCATGTGGGTGTCCCTGTTAGAAACTCCTCCACCGACACACAAAAAAAAGGCTTCAATGTTCCATATAACACTTAATATAAAACTTATCATTGCAACAATGCCCTGTTGAGGGTCAAACAAATAAAAATTATTTTCCCAAAAGAATAAACATTAGGAAGAGTATGTATGTATGTTGTTTACATCTAATTTGACATACATACATATGTACATAGGAAAATTTAATATTGTTTCATTTATAGCTTCTATTTTGTGACGATGGTTGCAATGCAATAAAATAGTCTATTATTTTCTCCATAAGGCATTGCTAACTTCTACTCTCTAGCTTTGGCTGTACTGTTTCATTTTCAATACACAATAAAATAGTAAATGTTATAGATTTTATGTTGTTATCCAGAAGGCATTGTTGACTATCATTGCCACTCATTTTATTTCCCCTATGTGCAAAAATCTACATATGTGAAAATAGATGCAAAAACCATTATTATATAACACTTAAAATACAACTTATGATTCCAAGGATGTCCCAACAAAATAAAGATAGGGATCGGTATGTATCAATGTTCTTTTCATCCACTATGACATACATACATTCCTGCACATAGGGGAAATACATTGTCCATCATTGCGATCAAATGTCTGTGCATATTTTTGATAAGGAATTTTTGGCTATTGTTCCATGGCTTTACTTGCTATCACAAATATGAGCAAGGATGGCAAGATTCTATGAAGGTGCAAGTTTGATCATCCATTGTAAAGCTACTATCAAGCTGGGAGGAGGTTTTCTTTGTGTTTTTTTGCATGGGGTTATAGTTGCCAAAGCAATACAAAAGTGTTGGTAGTGATAATTTATTGCCCACTTTTTGTAGATGCTCAAGAAAGTAGGGAATAGATAGAAAGCAAGTGGGAAGAGGTACACTATAACCAAGCGGGAAGAGGTGCATATTGACAAAACCCTTTGTATTTCCAATTGTTCTCATATATACTTGTGGACATGGTTGTATGCATGTATACATCTACATATGCATATACATTAACATATATGCATGCAATTGAATTTTCTCAGTTCATACAACATCTTGATAGATATGTGTGTAGACATATGTGTTTGTAATGCATTTGTATGCATGAGTGTGTATGTCTATATATACATTTTCTACATGTGTCTTTCAGGTCATGCATTTATGTATATATAGATATGTCCAGTTTTTAATATCAATATAGTTATTTGCTTCTTATTTGTCTTAATTTCCACATACTCTTATATCTCCAAAATTTCTATTCACTATTTTTAATGTTTATATGTATGTGTGGGTGTGTATGTATGTATATTCATTTTCCACATGTATTTCTAAATCCATAGCTCAACAATCATCAATTCCCTATGGAAAATAGTGCAGGTTGTCACTATAGGCCACACAAAAACAACCGACAATGTCGTATCAAGAAGAGCATGAATTGATTTATTACTTTGCAACCATCACAATTAGAAAAAAATCATACAACAATTAATGTTGATGCCAACTAGCATTTAATTTCACTTTCCTTCTCTATCGACATGGCAAGAATTTTCAATATTAAAAATAAAAAATTCACCACCTCTTTCCCTAACTAGGAGCCCAAAATATATACACACAAAAGTATGTATTTCTTTTGTTGCATTTCATTTTTCTTTTCCTATGTGTAGATATGTATGTATGTGAAATTAGATGTAGAAAAAATTCATATATACTCATCCCCCTCTTCATTGTTTTGCTAGGATAGTTGTTATTTGTTTTGTCCTCAAAAGGAATTCTCACAATAATAGGCTTTATATTAAGCATAATAAGAAACATTTATTGCTAAATACAATGTGTTGAAAATCTTTTTGAAGTTAGGAAAATAGCATAAACTATTTTATTAATTCAACTTTGGCTATATTGTTTCATATTTGACTCGTAATGCAATAGTAAATGTTATAGAATTTATGTTGTTGTCCATAAGGAATTGTTGATTGTTGCTCTATAGATTTGGCTATATTGTTTCCTTTCTGATAAGATGTTGAAAAATAGAATTTGCTAGGTTGCTATTGAAACTAATATTGTTTTATTTAAGGTGCCAGTCTATATGTCTATATATGTATTTTCTGCATGTATCTTTTAGGTGATGTGTTTAACTTATTGATATTTGAGCTATTTAATTTTCCTTTACCTTTTTCTTTTCTAGCCATTTGAGAGTAGCCTATGTGCTATGGAAAAAATGGTCCCATTTTTTAGACGTGTCAACATCACCATGTTCTTTCTCCTTTATATTAAGCAAAAATCTAAGTTTGTTTGATTCTTGCTACAATACCCTATCAAAAATGAAACAATATGGCCTTTTTCAACAATCTCTTATAAAAAACAAAATAGTAAACATTAAGCTAGTGAACAACAATCAACAATGCCTTATGGAATCAATGATATTTGCATATGCTATCACATACATACATATATGTGCATAGGGGAGATACATTGTCCATGTTCATTTTGGAAAGTGGGAAGAGGTGCATTTGAAGCAAATGGGAAGAGGTGTGGGAGGATGTGCATATTGGACAAACCCTTTCTAGAGTATTTCGAAAAAAAATTATTTTATTTTCCATAGGGCATTGTTGATTGCATTGTTGATTGTTGCTCTCTAGCTTAGGGTATATTGTCTCATTTATGGTCTTCGTGTAGCCATGATCGTTGGAAGGAAATATTGTTTATTTTTGCATTGGATTATTACTTTGAATTGTTGTCTTTTGTGGTTTTTTTCATCTAGGTCACTGTTGAAATCAATGTAGTTTCGAAAATAGTCTATTTCATTTTCCATAGGCCATTGTTGATTGTTCTTCTCTAGCTTAGCGTATATTGTTTCATTTTTGGTCTCTGTGTAGCCACGATCTAGTTGTAAGGAATTATTTTTTTCTTTGCATTGGACTATTACTGTGAAGTGTTGTGTTTTTGTGGGTTTTTTCATTTGCGTCACTTTTGAAACCAATATAGTTTTATTTATGGTTCACATTTTGTGCGAAGGTTTTCAAAGATTTGTTATCGTGAGTTTTGATTGTTGTATGGTTTTTGTGTAGTGGCAATGGTTGTAAGCAACATCTCACCATTTAAAACCTTGGAAACATAGCTAATGTCTATACTCGACAAGGCATTGTTTAGCTGGTTTTGTGGCTTTAGCTTCATCGAGGTGTTGCTTAGGAGGGAAATATCTCATGGGGTGGAAGTGCAATTACCTATTGTGGAATTTCATGAAGGTGGTTGGAGGTTATTTTGTGTTTTTTGCATGGTGCGCTTTGCAAATACATGTAGATTTTGTTTGCAAAGGCATTGCATCCCCCGGAAGCATTTAGAATCTATTGCAAATATATATATACACTCAAAATAACATGTGGGAATGTAATGATATATAGTTTATGTTAATTTCCATAGCACATTGTTGGTTTCCATGTAGTCGATGGTCAAGACAAACATTGATGAACAATGCCATGTGCAGATTTGGATGTATGCCGCAGCAAACCGCAAACAACATTGATGCATACCCCATTACGACATAGAATGCCATATTTGAGTGTTACATCAAAAATTGGATTCCACCTTCTCTCAGATAACTTCTTCCTTAAATAACTACAAAAGGATTTTCAGCATTGTATGTGGAAAAATGTTTTTTATTATGTTTAATATAAAGTCAGTATATATGAATGTTGTCTACATATAATTTCACATACATGCATATCTACACATAGGAAAAGAAAAATGAAACACTACATCGGTGGAAAAACCCACAGGACAATAAAAATTCATAGTAACAAAAGCATCCAAAACCATCGCCACAAAACTGAAACTATAAATCAAACAATATTCATTTCAACAAACAATATAGTCTCTATGTACACTTTCAAATTTTGCAAAATTCTAAGCATGCTCAAGTTAAAACCCTAAGAATTTTAACCTAATAATTTTTGTTACATCTATTGTAGGGTTCTTATATGAGGTTTAGGGTTTTGTTTCATTTTTTTTGGCTTGGCGTTCTATTCTATCATTTACTGGTATATTTTGTTGTCGGCCATAAAGAATATTTTCATGCACGTAAAATATCATCATGTGATTGACCTTTCCCATGTCTAGGTTTGAATCGCCTAAGTTTCTACATCCATTGTATTGCATGATTCATAAATCCCCATTCCTACTATTCTCATGTTGTCCTAGGGAAACCCCCTTTCTTAAAACAACTTGGCATCAACAATGAGCGATGTGGTGAAATTCTCAGATATCAATTTATCAATGGATATGTTTTGAATATAAGGTCTCACATCAGCTTATACACAATGGACGCTATAAAATTTAAAATATTTTCATCGCTAATTGCTTGCAAATATATGAGGGGAATTAGACATGAATAAGTGCCACATGTTATAACTCATTGCTCATCACTCCATTTGTTTTAGAATCCAAATTTAAATGAGGACTTTTACAGGATTTTATCTCCCATTAATGTGATATAATCATACAAGTGATGTTTTTGATGTTTGTTCTATGTAGGTTGTATGTGTCCAAATCTAGTACTAACACAACATCTTCTATTGTAGATAGAGTCTTAAGAGCAATGTTTGAATTAGTGACGCATGACGAAAGGATGAATGTGACCAAAAGTCATGCCACATAACTAGGGGCTAGGGAATATCATCAAGATGTTTACATTGCTAATGGATTCAAGCAAAGATAAAGTAGGTTAGCGACAAGCGATGAAAATAAATGAAAAAGGAAATGTGAGATGATCCTGGGGATTTCGAATAAGATCAAAAAGGAAAGTAGCAGCCTGGAAACTAGAGAACCATTGATAAATTCTTATAATAGGATGACATGATGGACTGAAAATCATTGCATAAATAGTCTCACTACTAAATTGTACCCTAAATCTTGGGGAGAATCAACCATGAAGCATATAATGAAAGTTTATCTCTGAGAAATTGGTCCTATGTACTTCGCCGATATTAATGAGAAGCATGAATTAGGTTGGAGATACATGTTAATTGTCAGATTAGCTATGATAAATCAAGGTTAAAAGAAAATGTGGCAACATTTGAAATAGCCTCATTGTTTTCAAGGGGAAAATTGATAATGGTAAAAAAAATGCTCATGGCCACCTTAGATGAAGTTTTAATTGCTCCAAGATGAACGGTCCAAGTGCAAAGAAAAACTAAATAGTTACCCATTCAATCGCATAAGGAAATGCTCAAATTTAATATTTAATACAGGTTGGTCATTGTTTATTCACACCATCTTTTCGGTCTATAGAAGAAGCAAGGTGTGTATAGCAG
>VDFB02000003.1:196354129-196390604 GCA_007258455.2 Sequoia sempervirens
GGAAAATAAGATAAACATATAAGTTATTATATAATTTCATTTTAATGACAATTCAAAGGACAAGAAAGTATACAATAAATAAATGTAAATGAATGAGTGCCAAAAATATATACTATGTGCGTGTCCAGGCCAAATGAAATGGCCCTCAAGGTGCTCTCTGTCACATTTGTCAGCTCCTCCTTGGACATCAACTGTTAAATAGACCATGTAAATAAATATTAGTACATTATACTATCTCTTATTAATATTCATTTAAAAACAAATGCAAGTTATAAATTCACAACTTAAATTTTACTTGTGTCATGCCTCCAATGTCCCCCTCTCTAGTAGGAGAGGACTCTGTATGGTGTGCTCCACTCCCCTGCGTCTGATCTATAATATCCACATTGTGGAAGTCATAATCGGAAGTGTCTAGGGGATGCTCAGAAGGCTCTACAAGAGGACCCAAGCATATTTGGCATCACATAGAGTAATTATGTGGTACACAAATATGTGGACCTGATGAGGATGATGCAGCAGCACTCGAGCCATCACCAACATCACCAGAATGTGGCTAAGCTACTACAGAAGCATGCGAAACCAAAAGACCACTCAAAGAGTGAATAGCGTGGATAGTCTGTGTGGCCGCATCCTGCATAATATCTGGATGGTATACTGGAGGTGGCAGAGGAAGGCGAGGGAGGGGACCATGTGGGTGGGGTATTACTCTAACTACCCTTTCTCTATCCTGGGGCATACCTCCACCAATGCCCTGGAAGGGTCTAATGTCAAAGTAATTGACATGATGCCCTAACACAAACTCAGCATATAATTTTTTTATAAAGTAAAATGGTACATCCAAATTGTTGTTCGGTGGTTTCAAAAAACCATACACCAACGATCCCAAAAGTTTTCTACAATGTCTCTATGAGTGCACCATTTTATAGAAAGTTTTTTTTTATTAACATTAACTGGCAAACCAGTGCGGGGGTTAACAAATAAAGAGGCTATTTGGGCTTTGGTTATTCCAAGATCTTTCACATCATCATAGGACAATCCACATGCATAATATTCTCTCATGTTTTCTCACCACGAATGAAAGGCATTATGTTGCGAGGAGAGGGTTTCTATATTTTTAATTATTTCATTCATTGTGTTTGACATCAAAGATAATCGAGGGACTCTCGTATAAACTTCAGAAATGCCCCTTAATTGTTGCAATTTTTCAGAAATTAATTCTTGAATTGATGTGGATTATTGGAGGTGGTGGAGGTGGTGGTGGTGGAGGTGGGTGGAGGTGGAGGGAGGTGGAGGTGGAGGGGAATTGGAGAGGTGGAAGTGTGGTGGAGGTGGGTAGGTGGTGCATTTTCATTGTAGAGGCAGCCATAATGCGATTCAATATAAAAACAAATCAATCAATTAGAATTAGACAATATAAATGAAAATAATAAAATACCCTAGTTTATAACAAAAATCTATAAAAATTTTCTAATTTTTAATCCAAATACATAAAAACACTATTTTGGTCAAATCCATTGCAAACATTCAAATTTCATCAAAATCCATGCTAAACTCAAATTTTTCATAAAAATCTATTAAAACCACCCAACTATTTGGGTCCAACCTTCTTGGGAGAGTTATCAAAATAGTATGGGGAAGCCACTTAACCATCCGCAGAAACTTTAATCATGCTTTGATTGGCAATAATACGCATAAAGTTCATGTACATACAAAGCCTTTCTTTTTGGATGATCATATTCACTATGTACATGGGATGTGAGTATTCTCCTTTACCGGTTTTACCAAACATTATAAAGAAGACCTCCGGGACCATTAAAGCGGCGGCAGGCTGGAGCGATGCTTGGGATGGGTGACCTCGAGGGGCAGAGTTCAGTGCTTCACCTCTAATGAGAGCATCACCTAGATGCAATGAGTGCTAAGTGGACCATTAGATATCATGAGATGGGTTCTTGGTGAAACACTACTCATGAAACATGGGTGTGGGTTTGACTTCGAAGCTACAGTTGAATCCACGATGTAATATCACATGAATTTGACCTGTGGAAAAATTACCTCCCTGCAACATCCAATAAAGAAGACCATCGAGTGTGGTTATAGAAGAATCAATATATGTAAAGAAAATGTCAAACAAAATATTGGTTTTTCCTTTATGATTTTGAATATTAATAATGTTTATAAAGATGGAAAAATCATTATCATCTTCTTCATTATCATTGTATTGAACAAAGTTTGTTGAATGAATTGGCAATGGGCTTGTAAATATTTGTAAGTATTGATTAGGTGAAAAACCAATTTATTTCCTTTGTCATTAATAGGTCATCCAACTGGATTTGATTAGAATGAGGTCTTGCACTTGGTTATAAATATGCTTACATCTTTCCATATCATGTCGAGGTGTACGATGATATTGAAAAAATGTTTTTGCATTAAAGTTTGGTGGTAAAGGTTTAATCGTTTGAATATGACTAATTGGAGGAAGTTGAATCATATTCTTGTTTAACAATTGCAACATGATCACATGGAGAGAATCAAACAACTATGAAAATTTCCTATCTCATGGCCTAAATTTATATCTAGAGTTATGTTTACAGTAGTTACTTCTGTCTCAATATTATGAGCAGTTTGACATGAATGTTTATCAAGTAATGAATATTTTGTTTTTCTTTTTAAATGATTGATAGTTGTTTTGAGGCATGACTTATATGATTGACCAATAGGAGCCTATGAAGGGGTACCTTCATACCAACTAATTGATATTCGATAATTATGAAGGGTTATACAAAAACGTGTTAAGGATGGATATTTCATTAGCAATTTCTTATCTTGAATATTAGGTTGTAAGTTACCTATAAACACCCTTTGAATGTCAACATATTGAAGACTATAGGAGAATTTCAAATAAAGGGATTAGTATCATTTCATAAAGTTTTTTATTTTCTCTTTAGGTCCTTGATTACAATGAACTAAATTTGTTAATGTAACTTGAGGACTGATGTTCACTTGAAAGTGTTGGAGGAAATCACTAATGAGTTGTGTAAAGGAGGTAATTGATTGTTTGATAATGAACCAAACCAATCCAAGGCCATATCTTTCAATGATATAGAAAAGAGTTTCACTATGAGTGAATCTTCAAAAATAAAGTCTCTACACAAGGTAGTAAAAACTAACAAATGGTTATTAGGATATTTTTTACCATTGTACTTTCCAAAGCGAGGTATTTCAATGTTTTGTAGTATAGGTGTATTTAAAATAGTGAACATTAATGAACTATGTGTAAGGTATTTTGGATGTTTACTATTGGTTTGATTTTGGTTTAAGTTTGAAATTTGTTGTAATAATCTCATGCTTTAAATAAAAAAGTTGATTTATCACAAAATCATTGGGCCACATGTTGTGAGAGTTTTTCAAGTATGGTGAACTAGTATGGAGGAATGGTGGGATATTATATTTCATGTTTAGGAGGGGTGATGAATATGAAGGTGTTATAGGTGAAGGGACAAAACTATTATAATTTCCACTAGAAATTCCTAAGCTTGAGTTTAAACCATTGTTATATTCCATCATTGATGCTATGATTGGAGGTGTAAAGTTGGGAATAGAAGGCATTATTGTGGGAGAGGAAACTTATTTTCCAAAAGGATTTTGAGCATTAGTAAAAAAATTTGTGAAACTAGCTACCGAAGGAATATTAGAATCTACTATATTAGCTAGGCTATGTAACACTTCTATCCCTTCCTAATAATTTACCAACTTCCCAATGCTATCCAAAAGAGGGATTGCTCCTCCATCCAAAGGTTCAATGCTTAAGAATTGTTGAATTCATTGTAGTTCTTTATCCAATTATTCTAGATTATCATTGGGGACCTTAGAAATAACATATGCCAAGTCCACATAAATGTTAGGTTACAAAAAAGACATGGGTAATGTAGGACTAGGGAGGGAATATAAGATGGATTGGGTAGACATTATACGTTGAGTGAAAGAGTTATAAGAATCAAGCTCAACATTGGCTATGATTGCAACATAGGAAGCCATAAGTCTACAACTACATCTCACGTGGGTATTAGTGAAGTGACACAAGGTCATGAAGCTCATAAATTTTCTACAAGATTCAAAACAATTTAATGCTAATGCCTGATTAAATATAAAAACAAATCAATCTAATTAAAATCAGACAATATAAATGAAAATAGTATAAAAATACCCTAGTTTTTTTTTAAATCCAACAAAAACCCTAGTTTTTAACAAAAATTAATAAAATTCTCTAATTTTTAATCCAAATACATAAAAAAACACTATTTTTAAGTGAAAATCCATTGCAAACATTCAATTTTCATCAAAATCCATTGCAAACATTCAATTTTCATCAAAATCCATGCTAAATTCAACTTTTTCATAAAAAATCTACCAAAAAACCCTATTTTGAAAAAAATCAACTAAAATTAAACAAATATAATTGAAATTTTGATTAGAGCAAATAAAAAATCAAGAATTTTACCTGTTGGAGATGGATTTCAAATCGGATATCTGATTTGCGCTTTCCACTATGTGCCCGCCGTGGTTGAGCCGAATGCAAATGTGAAAATGAGTTTTGGTCGCCCAAAATTTTATATATATATATGTCAACAAAATCGGATATCCGATTTGGATCGGATATCCAATTCTTAAATCTAAGTTTTTCCTCTACCTTGGTAGTCACCCGAGCCCCAAAAAGTCAACTCACCATTTTTGCATTTTTGAGTCGTAGAAACACGTATTTTTTTCTCCATTGCCACTTTTTGGCATACCATGATCCTGCACATGCCCAGGTATTAATTTAGTATGGTTTAGTGGGAATCCCAATCCAAGGCATAAATTTTCCCCATAGAAACTTGTGTGTGTGTGTGTGTGAGTGTACACCATCCATGAGTGCATGTTTCTCACCTTTTAGGACTTCTCACCCAGTGGACAAACAAGAGTTTCGTCGCCTCAGAGTGAATATGCATTTTTTTGGACAAAAAACCTAGATCTAATCCACATCAAGATGGAAAAATGGTTAAAGCTTGATCCAATTCTTTTCTTTATTTTCTTTTCTCGTTTTCATCTTTGGCAGTGTATAATCAGCCTTTTTGTTCTTTATATCATTTTCATTTGTCTTCCTTTGTGCTTATGTTTGGTTTGCAATGGGATCTTGATCCTAGGGGCTTGATCACCCCTCTTCATTGTTGTTGTCTCATATTTCTAACATTGGTTCATTGGAACCCCTCTTGGTGCATGTTTGTCTACTTTAGTGTGAGTTTGAAGTAGGTTCATCCTCTCACTAAAGTGGGGGCTAAATGTAGTGTCAAAAAAAGGATCCTTTGACATTTTTCACACTCTTTAGGGTCCTCCTTGTGGATTTTGGCTTAATGTTGCCTTGATTTAATATTGGAATGTGGATAACACATTCACATTAGGTCTTGGGCCCTTCTGAACTAATGGAATTTAATCGTGCCTTGCGAAAGTGTTGTGAAGTGTTGTGACAAACTTTCACACTTTTCTAGGGTTTTATCAACCTAAACATCATTTCAATCATAATTAATCATAACCTTTCCTTATTTAGAGTTTTGTATAGTGTTGTAACACACTTTCACATTCCTCTAGGCTTTTCATTAACAATTCAGCTCTCTTATGCTTTAATTGGCCCTATTTTGCATCCACAAGCCTCATTTATTGTATCTTTTGAGGATAATCCTGACACCAATTTGCAACCAATAAAAATTCAGGTGTTCCTAGCTTTTGTGCCCTAGATTTAGTTTCTGGGACTCATTCACCATCTTGGGAGAATGATTCCCACCTAGTTCTTCTTGCCCTGATGCAGGTTTCACACATTTCTAGAGACTTTAGATTTTTGGTCCCTATGGCATAGAAAATTGGACACTCATGATAAAAGAGAAAATTTAACCCTCAATTGCACCCACTTTTGAGTACCTCTACATTATTCATTCTTCGAAACAACATTTATAGGCCCCTAAGACCCATTATTTTTTATCTAGAGGCCCGATTCACTTGAGAAATCACTTAAAAGAACACTTAATTCATTCACATCCCTAATACCCACCTTCAAAAACCACTAGTGGGACCCATTCACCACCTTGGGAGAATGAGTACCCTCTAGTGGGATCCATTCACCAAGGGTGGCAAATAAGTCCCTTTTGAGGGAAATTTCAATTTTGAGTTTGAATTCAACTTAATTTTTTGGTGGATCTCGGCCTTTGAGGTCTAAATAATGGGAAAATTAGGTGTTGATGCTTGTAAATACTCATTTTAGGTTATTTTTCACATCTCTTAGTCATTTTTACAAAGAAAATTCTAAATTCAAGTCTTCCACAATAAGTTTCATTAGAAAAGTTGAAGTTTTAGGGTAGCAAACTAGGGATTTTGCAGGTCTTAAAGCTCACTCTTCATTCAAGGTTTAGCATTGCAAAGAGTTATTAATGCATTCCTATGGTGAATCATGGAAAAATATAGTTTGAGGATGTTGGAAAAACAAGGACACACAACTGAGAAGGGGGGGTGAATCAATTGTGACATAAACTTAAATTTTTCTAACTTAACTTAATCTCAAATTTGATGAATAAGAAATTAACCACAAATAATTTAACACATCAGAGAGAAAGAGACCACCGATATTTTTTGCATGGAAACCCTGTTAGGGAACAAACCATGGTGGATGTTAGTCCACAAGATTATACTGTGTTAAAATTATAATGAGAAATAATAAGGGGAGTGCACATGCATTTAGGCACACTGCCTAGAGCTCATTGCTCAAATACAAAAGGGGCTAACTGCCCAACAATACAAAATAGGATTAAAATCCAAAAGGTATGAGGGTATGTGTAGGATCATCATGGAAAAAATAGGCCCTTAAGTGGCAAAAAAATTAGAAAAGTCAGAGTTAGGCAACTTGACATAAAAATTTGAATAAGTTATCTATATTATTTAAAAAATATGTAAGAATAGAATTTGTAAAAAAATGAATATAGTTTCTAAACTACTAGGTTTGTTTGAAAAAAAATCTATTTGGTGAAAATTTTAAATTTCAATGCAACAGTACCTAAATTTCAGTGAAAAAATAAGAAGTAGGTGTTTGTTTGACCATCCTAATCACAATAAAATGATAATAGTTTTTTTTATAAGATTTTAGATATAAGTAGAGGACTCATGTCTTGATGTGATGCATATTTTTTGTAATTTATTTCCAAGTAAATAATTAATTATGAATTTTTATTACAACTTTTAAAAAATATAAAAAAATCGTATGTCTGACCACCTTAACTTGGTCAAAACTTCATGAAATTCAATTTTTTATTTTTTTAATCCTATAGTATGAAAAGCATATAATGTGACACATGTTTTGGATTCAAAAAATGTGATACCATTTGAAAGATATAAATGTTTTTTAATCATCCTATCAATTAGAACTTTAGTTGTAATTTGAATAGAAAATGAATAATAATTTCTTATTAAATTCAAAGTAAAGCATAATTTATATTGGTGGAAATCCTTTAAAAACCCTTTTCATTTCATCAATTTTGGGTTAAAAAAATTCCGTTAGCCACATACCCATCATATTCCCACTTTTTGTCCCATATGATCCTGCACATACCCATGAACTAAGAAAATAGCTTCTACACAAGCCTGATTACCATTCCAATTAAGCTCAAGAAACCTTCTTGACACTTCGCTCAATATTCTTCACACTCTACTCTACAATAAAATTATATTCACACATAGGAGCACACTAAGCACCTTTTCCACACGCTACATTAATGAAACAACCACTCTTATATATCTGCTACATGAGATTTCCTCACAACTTAGTCGGTCAGGAAAATAAAACATATTTTCAATGTCCGCCCAAATTTACAAATAAATTTTCAATACGAATCCACCAAGGTCGGGCACAACATAGTGGAGAGACAAATTAATATTTCCAACAAAAAAATACTTTTATTAATTTCACCACGAAGATCCACAACACGCTACCACCAACATGTCGTCCAAGCAGAAGAAAAACCAAACATGCACAATAACATATCTTCAACCATGAGTTCTTTGATTAATTTGGACATGCCAAAAAGATATATAATGATCTAGAGATATTAGAGAACACCAAGAAATAATAGAGAAGAGTCCAGAACAACTGAGATTAACATAATCACATAATCTTCATTCAGGAATATTGACAGAGACCACAAAAACATTGTCAAACCATAGTACAATCAAAACTTCACGTGGACCTCTGAAATTTCTAGTAGATGATGTAGAAACACTCAAAAGTAAACCCTTTAATCCACACTATCTAATCTTCAACGTATAGAACAAGACACCTTCATGCCATACACAGTTTCACTAGGAACCTATAATACTTTCTTTTAAAATTTTCTCAATATCCTTGACATATACAACCTTTAATATGTCAAGTGCTAATAGTGTTGAAATCAATGACAACCACATATCAGAAACCATATCCACAACATCCAAAAATATCCCCCATTGGCATTGATGGCAACACATGATGTGAAAAATACCATCAACCTAACACACTGAATTCTTTTTCTCAACTGTACTTCTCCCCACAAGGCTCTTTTCCTTAGAAATATTTTTCACAATGCACTTCTCCCCCTTTGACATCAATGGCAAAGGTAACCATGAAATTTCCACATACAAACTTTGAACCACATATCTACACATCTAAATACTCCCCCTAAGTAGTAGCCACTAAAACATCAATCTGGATCAGAATAAAGCAATGAAGCTCAAAGATTGATGCAAGTAAATGCATCTTTTAGTTCTTATCAGGAGGATTAATCACACCTAACATTCCTCTAAGATACTCAAAAGTATATTTTGACAATGGATTAGTAAATATATCTACAATCTATTCTTTGGTAGGCACATATTCCAATCTAACTTCTTTCTCATTCACTTTCATAGCCTTAAAACTTTTGAACTTTTCCAATTCTTCACATTTCCTCTTAGGAGAGAAACCCATATCATTCTAGCGTAATCATCAATAATCAACATAAAGTACATTTCTCCATGAATACTTTTGACTCTAGAGGGACCACAAAGGTCAATATGTAGCACCTTTAGATAATTATTTGAATGAAATTGTTTGCTCCAAAAAGAGACTCTAGTTTGTTTACCCATTTGAAATTCCTTGCAGATTGTGTTAGCAGGCTTCACTAACTTAGGTAGATATCTTACTACTTGAGTGGAAATTATCTTGATAATGTTTTCAAAATTTACATGACACAACCTACTATGCCACAACTAGCTTTCATCTACTTGAGCAATTAAACAACTCCCACTAGTAGTGTTCAAGTGAAAGAATTTACCTTTTGAATGTTTACCTATAGCAATCATATTCCCAGAACTTCTGCGTATCTTACATCTTCCATTTTTTGAACTGAAGATCATAACCCTTGTGCACCATCTGTCCAACACTCAACAATTTGTGTTTCAAGCCTTCAACATAAAGAACATCATCAGTGTTATCCTTACCACCAAGAAAAATATATCCTCTTCCACGAATCACACTAGCATTGTTATCTCCAAATCTTACAACCCCACCATCATACTTCTCTAAACTTAAAAATTTGTTTTTGTCACCAATCATATGATGTGAGCATCCAATATCAATGACCCACTCATATTTTTCTTCAACTCGTGCTACAAGAGATTTTTCATCTTTAGTAGATTTAGTAGCCACAAGATTATCTTCAATGGTAGCAATGAAAACCCACTCATCTTCATTTCCGTTATCTTTATTAGACTCATCATCAATCACTGCTTCTTCAGCAAAGTAACATATCTTTTCAAATCTAGAATTTTTAAGCTTAGATCTAGGAACTCTTTTAGGACACCTTGATGCAAAATGACATATTTTATTGCAAGAAAAAAATTTAATAGGAAATACATCTTCATACTTACCTTTTCCTATACCTTCTTGCTTTTCAATTAGTTCTTACAATTCTTCTACCTCTCTTTCTTTATCTTCAAGCTATTTCAATTCTTCACCATACTTGGATACCTTTCTGGAACACTCTCTCTAACTATATCTTTGTCTGTTACTTCTGGATACATTATAATTGAATGCATATTTAGTATTTGGTGTAGATTCACCAAATTCACTTATTTCAAAAGAAACAAGATTTCCAACCACCATGTCTCTTATTATCTTTGTTACTGATCCGATCTTTTCAATAGCATGAGCTTTCACTTTGTAGGAGGAAGGAAAGGATCTGAGTATCTTAGCCCCAATTTCATGCTCATCCATAAAACCATTGACACACCTAATACCCATCACTATCTCATTTACTCTCTACATAAAATAAGTGATATTTTCATCTTCACCCATCTTCAAATTCTCATACTTGCCTTTCAAACTTTGTAGCTTAGCCATCTTCACCTGTGCATCTCCTTCATACAAGATTTCTAGCTTCATCCAAATTTCATGAGATGTCTGCAATCCTATCACATTAGCCATCTCTCAATCTGTCAGAGAACTCACTAGAGCTTCAATAGCCCTAATATTATTTTCAACATCTTTAATCTCATCAGGAGTGGAGGGACCATTCTAAGGAATAACATATGGATTTTTTGTAATATTCCAGAAAGCTTCACCAATACATCTCAGATGACATTGCATCCTAACTTTCCATAGTTCCATCAAATCTTAGACTATCCTTCTTGAAATTTTCCATCTCAGATCACCTCAAACTTTTAGACTTCTTCAAAGGAACTTTCTCTAATACCAATTGTTGGAAAAAAAAGGACACACAACTAAAAGGGTGGGTGAATCAGCTGTGACATAAACTTAAACTTTTCTAACTTAACTTAATCTCATATTTGATGAATAAGAAATTAACCAAAAACTATTTAACACATCAAAGAGATAGAGAACACCAAGATTTTTTGCATCAAAACCCTATTAGAG
The DNA here is from genome assembly GCA_007258455.2 of Sequoia sempervirens. Classification (NCBI taxonomy): domain Eukaryota; kingdom Viridiplantae; phylum Streptophyta; class Pinopsida; order Cupressales; family Cupressaceae; genus Sequoia; species Sequoia sempervirens. The sequence continues at coordinate 196,365,093 of VDFB02000003.1, forward strand.
TGAAAATAATGGTGGATGTTAGTCCACAAGATTATACCCTGTTAAAAAGGGTAATGCACATGCATTCAGGAACACTACCTAGAGCTCACTACTCAAATAAAAAAGGGGCTCACTGCTCAAATACAAAAGGGGCTCACTTCCCAACAATACAAAATAGGATTAAAATCCAAAGGGTGTGAACTAAGAAAATAGCTTCTAGACTTGTAGCCTGATTACAGTTCCAATTTAGATCATAAAACCTTCTTCACACTTCACTCAATCTTCTTCACACTCTTCTATGAAATCAAATGATATTCACACATAGGAGAACACGGGGCACCTTTCCAACATGCTACACCAGTGAAACAATCACTCTTATATATCCACTACATGAGAGATCATCACAACTTATTTGGCCAAGAAAATAAAACATATTTTCAATGTCGGCCCAAATTTACAAATAAATTTTCAATGCAAATCTACCAAGGTCTGCCACAACATAGTATAAAGCCAAATTAATATTTCCAACACAGAAATAATTTAATTAATTTCACCACGAAGATCCACAACACACTACCACCAATATGTCTGCTAAGAACAAGAAAAACCAAACATGCCCAAGAAAAGATCTTAAACCACAAGTTCTATGATTAATGTGGACATACCACAAAGATAAAGAATGATCTAGAGACATCAAAAAACACCAAGAAATAATAGAGAAGCATCCACAACAATTGAGATTAACAGAATCACAAAATCTTCATTCATAAATCCTAACAGAGACCACAAAAACACTGTCAAACCACAGTATAGTCAAAACTTCACGTGGACCTCTAAAATTTCTAGCAGGCGATCTAGAAACACTCAAAAATAAACCCTTTAATCAACACCAACTAATCTTCAACATACAGAACAAGACACCTTCATGACCTGCACAGTTTCATTGGGAACCTAAAATACTTTTACAATTTTCTCAATATCCTTGACATATAAAACCTTTAATAAGCCAAGTGCTAATAGTATTGACATCAATGACAACCACATATCAGCAACCACATCCACAACATCCTATAGAGGAGATGCAATTAGCCATTAAATCACACCTAAAGACTTGTTTTCAAAGTTATTCCATCTTCCAGTTTTCTCTATCTTTAGATTAAGGTTTGCATTTCATTTAAATTTCATTTGCATGTCTATAGTCTTTGCTTTTGATGTGGTGTAATATTTCTAGGGTTGAAGTGTTGCATCAATCAAATCATATTTTCATATATTATTCTAGGACAATAGAATATGGTTTTGACACACTTTAGTTTTTCTTAGTCTTTAACACATCTAAGACTAGTGTTTTATGTATATTTTTATCCATTCAAGGTTTGATTACCCAACTAGGGGTTTGAATAAGCAAAACGCCACATTATACAACAAATTTTAAGCTATTTTGCAAGATCTTTTTGAGATCCTGATTTGGGTTTCCATCAAAAAGTGTTGTATAGGTGAAACAGTGTAAAACAACGATCTAAATTTGTAGAAATTTGAAAGTGGACTGATTCATCATAGATAGTGAATAATTCCCTCTTGAGGTGAATTTCAGAGTTAGATATAGATCTGGATACCCAGTGAGCAGAAACCAGTTTATGTGCAGAAAACCCTGTCTTGGGATAGATTCGCCCAAGGTGGTGAATGAGTCCCATTCCATGTAAAAGTCAGATTTATCATATTTCTAGAGTGCTTTCTAGTCATCTTCAACTTTATAGGTTCACATATTCTGACATTTAGCTTTTTGTTTAGTTTTATTTGCATTTTTGTTCATCTTTTTAAGTTTTTTGCAAGCCTCATTGTGTTTTCCAAAATTGCATATTACATTAGTTTTCCATCAATAGTTAACCAATTACATCATTTAGTTGCATTTACAACATTGCATTTAATCTTTTAATTACATCACACAATCTTCTATTTGAGTGAACCACTTCATTTTTGTAGGTTATTCTATCTCTCTCCTTTTAGGTGGAAGATCCTAAGAGTGGAAGAGTAGTTTATACAATCCAACCACAAAATTGTTGGTTCATTTTGGTGAACACAAATACTGAACATTATATCTTTTTGATTTACATTTTCATTTGCATCCTAGGACTCCATTGCATTTTCTTTTGCATTTTTTTTGCATCCTAGGGATTTTTAAAGTTGCATTAGTGAAAGTGGCATTTAGAGTTCATTATTGCATCTTATTTCATTACATCATTCCTATTAGAATCCAAGATAAGACATCCAAACTAGAAAATACCTTCTACAAGAGAAACACAGAGCAATTTGCATGAAGATGTGTAAATGAATAATATTCAAGAATTTAGAAATTACAAGAGATGAATTCCTTTATTAACGCAATGTATGCATAACCTTAAAAATGAAACCCTAGTGTGCACACTTAATAATTAATTATTAATGTTCCTAAGTTTAGCTTAAGTAACTAAAGTGATAAGTGACTTAAATAATTAACCAATGTGATTAGATTCATTAAGTGAAATAACTTATTACTCTAATAGCCCCCCTTAAGATGAACTTAAGAAGTAGCTAAAACACTAAAGAAAATATGCATGAAAGAAAAGATGGGTCCCAACAACAAGGCCTGATTAGGTACCCATGTACAAATGCCATGAATGAGAAAGAGGTGAAAACCCAGTGGGACAAAACCCCCTTCAATGAGATGACCTACTGCAAAGAAGCACTGGAAGAACACTAGAATCCTTAATTTGGAAAGTAAGGAAAGATAATTTTGTTTACAAGAAACCATATGAAAGTCATTGAAGGAATTGGGTGGAATCATGATAATGCAATAGTAGACCCGATGCCAAAAAACACTGGAAATCTCACAAAATAGAACAACCCTGGAATCTATAAAGCAACAGTGGATGAATAAATTGATGCCCCACATAAGAGAGAATGATATGATGAAAGAATCTAGAAGCTATGTGTATCTCAATGTCGATGCCAAACTATGACTAAAAATGATCCATAGGAGTAAGTACCATGAAGATTCTAGAATATTGACCATTAAATGAAAGGCCCTCAAATTGAGATATGACCCGATGTGAATATGATATAATTCGGGATCATTAACCATAGGCTCTCAATTTGAGATGTGAACCAATGTGAATCGAAATGTGTCAAGCTATGAGCAATATGTGGCCAAAAGAAACTACATAATCCAAATACAACTTGTACGATTTGTCATCAATATGAAGATGAGATCAAAGTGCATGCAATGCAACTACACTCTAATCAAATTATTATGCAAGAAACCCCCCTGATGGAATTTTATATAAGTTCATTTATATTACAATCACATTATTGTAAAAGGAGAGAATGTGAAACATGCATAAATCAAAGAGAAAATACAAACCTAATGCATGAAAAGAAGAATAGAGTGCATGCACAAGCCAATGTTCACATTTTCCTCCCTGATAAAAAGGACCTCATATCTGTGTAGAGGATTGAATCAACTTTTTGATGCTGTGAGAATCATGGAAAAGGGATAACCGAGTCAAAATATATGCCCTCCGAAGTGAAAACTACTTCATTTGACTTTAGAGGCTTGCAAATAAATCTGGAGAAAAAAAAAAAAACCTTCACCATAGGATCAGGCTTTGGTACAATGTTAGAATCCAAGATCAAACATGCAAACTAGAAAATACCTTCTACAAGAGAAACATATAGCAATTTGCATGAAGATGTGCAAATGAATAATATTTAGGAATTTATAAATTACAAGAGATGAATTGCTTTATAAAAGCAATGTATGCATAACCCTAAAAAGGAAACCCTAGTGTGCACACTTAATAATTAATAAATAATTAATTATTAATGTGCCTAAGTTTAGCTTAATTGCTACAGCTAAAGTCATAAGTGACTTAATTAATTAACCAATATGATTAGATTAATTAAGTGAAATAACTTACTCGCATAAAATCTGCAAAAAAAATAAATTCTTTTTAATTCTTTTGATTTTTTTAAAAATGTGCCTCGTAATGTGTGTTGTGGAGGTTGTTTGACCTCCCTGGCAATTTTTTTTGCCTCCCAAATCAATTGCTCCAAAATTGACGATTTGATAGGCATTCCTAAGGTTTTTGGCTGTTGCGAATGAGATGGAGACCTTTGTTTGTGCCCAAAATTCCCCAAAAAATTGGCTACCCCTAGATCTTTCAAAAAAATCACTAAGCTTGAAACCCTCACAAATTTCTTCAATGATGACCAAAATTAATGAAATAAAAGCTAATCCTAACTTTTTCCAGTTCTCTAAATCCAATGGAGATGCCTGATCTCATCCAAAATGTTGCATAAATAAGCTAAAGGAATAAAACCCTTGAGGAACCTTGAATGTGATCTACAATGAATTTCTCCAAAAATTGAGATGGGGTTGCAAATCAAGGCTCTAATACCATGTTAGAATCCAAGATTAGACATGCAAACCAAAAAATACCTTCTACAAGAGAAACACAGAGCAATTTGCATGAAAATGTGCAAATGAATAATATTCAGGAATTTAGAGATTACAATAGATGAATTGCTTTATAAAACAATGTATACATAACCCTTAAAAGGAAACCCTACTGTGCACACTTAATAATTAATAATTAATTAATTATTAATGTGCCTAAGTTTAGCTTAAGTAACTAAAGTGATAAGTGACTTAATTAATTAACCAATATAATTAGATTAATTAAGTGAAATAACTTATTACTCTAACATTTCCGAAATTTTGCATTTTCAGTCTTTATCTGCACTATATAGACCTCCACACACCCAGAAAAGTAAAAAAAAAGAAAAAATTAAGAAAAACCTCCCCTAGGACTCATTCACCACCTTGGGTGAATCAGTCCCATTGCAATTTTTGAATCAGTGTTTCCAGAATTCATTTTATTGCTTTTCACTTTTCTATTTTAGTTTAGTTACTTTTTGTTATATCTCAATCATCGACGTAAACATCATTTTCCTTCATGGAATTTATGGATAGTATTAGATTTTTGCATGTTTCCTTTTCAACATTAGTTCCTAGTTCTTTTAAATCAGATTTTTCAATACATAAAAACAAAAAAATAGAAACATCCAACCAACCTTTCAAACAAATGATTCAATTTAGAAACACTATAACATCCAAGCCTCTTAGTTGTGATGATGTAGACAAGTTAGATGAAGCTCTTTAGGACTTTATCTCGCTCACTTCAGCCTCTAAAGCTTTTCATGAGAAACCTAAACCAATTGAGGATAACCTATCCCTCAGACCTTTTAGTAGTGATGACCCTAATTTGTTAAATGAAGCTCTTCATGACTTCATCTCATCTACACCATCCACTAAGGTTTTTTATGACCAACCTACAACAAAGAACATTAATGTCTCTAAATTTTTCCATGAGCAACTTGAAACAACTAACGATAACTTACACCTCAAACCTTTTAGTCATAATGACTTAGATGTGTTAGATGACATTCTTCAGAGCTTTATCTCATCTAAGACATCCATTAAGGTTTGTTGTGAACAATATCAAACTAAGGAGGTTAATGTGATTCAACTTCAACTCATTCTTTACCCACCCTCGCATAAAATTCACCCTTCCAATAAACCTGAATTCACTCTTTACCCACCTAAAACTAATATATTGCAACAATTCAGTAATCTTATTGTTGCTCATGCATATAATACCCGAAACAATCCACAACCACTGCAACCAACCCTATCCTCTTTACCTTTACCTAATCCACCTAGTGCTCTTCACTTTTCTCCACAAACCAAGGAGTATTATCTTTTTGAACAATTAAAGAATACTCCTGCAAAGATTTCCCTTTAGGATTTACTTCAAAATTCACCAAATTACCACACTATTCTTCAAACAAGCTTACAATAAATTGTGGTTCCTCCTTGTACAACTTTGAATGATCTACCAACTTTAATTCATGGAATGCATAAGGTTAACCTCAACATTACTTTCCATCAACATGATCTCCCTCCTTTAGAGTTATGAAAACAAAATGAAGGCTTTATGATAATTGATCAATTCCATTGAATAAGTATCAAAAGAAACCTCACTAATAATGGTTTTTTCCTTAATGTGTGTAGTGTGAATATCCTTGATAGATTATGTGTTGATAAGTCAAAAATAAAACCTAATTCATTATGAATTCAAGGATTTTGCAATACAACAAAGCAACCACTTGGTGTAATCACTTTTCCTATTATAGTTAGGGTGGCTACTATGCAAAATCCTATTCATGTCATGCCTTATGATCTTTCATATAATCTTCTCTTAGGAAGACTATGGATTCATGAGATGAATGTAGTGCCTTCAACCCTTCATTGTATCATGAAATATGTCGATAACAACATAATTTATCAAGTTGAAATAGACCCAAAGCCTGAAATTTTCTTGCACCTTGAAAAAGGATCTATAAGTCCTCTGAATACATTAATTCACACATCTAGTATAGAACCTCTTGAAATTGAACAACAAGATGATGATTCAGTCTCTAAATTATTTGGTGATGATTGGGGATCCTTAGAATTCATAGCTTCATTTATGGGTGAATACATAATCAGATAAAAGATAGATGAGAAACAAGAATAACCAATTGTCATGTCAACTCAAAAATTTGAAAAAGCTTCTCCAACATTTATCTCCTCTACTTTGGAAGAAAATACAATTTACACAACAAATTTTAATGAGATATATTATCAACCTCTGCCTAATCTAATAGAAATGGAAAGACATCATGGAAGGGGTTGTGAACTTATGAAACAATTGGGATATACATGAATAGGATGTGGAAAGCATGAACAAGGCATCTATGTCCTTATAGAACCTAATAAATAAGAGACAAAAATTGGATTGGGCTATTCTTTTTCTAAGACAACAAAAGCTACTCAACGACCATATTTGAACATCAACACCATTACATGTCAACCAAAACACAAAATCACAATCAAACATCCTAAATTGCTTGATATGAACTTACCACCATCATGGCAGTATGTTGATAGTGATGAAACTCTGAAACAAATGTCAGGATTTTATGATAACACATCCTCTACTACTCATATGAAATGGATTACTTGTGCTATGATAATTACCAAGCAAAAAGATAGTGAGATCACTGAAGAACATATATGATTATGAAGTTCCTAAATCTAATGCACTCCCTTTAGGAGATACCATTGATGTGCCAATGGACATATATGATAAAGACAAAGTTATTAAGATTGGGAAGTTCCTTGATGATGAAGAACAAGAGGATACTACAATGTTACTTCATGATTTTCCTAAAAAAAATTCTTGGAAATATTTTGATATGCCAGGGATTGACCCAAAAATTGTGACACACATCATTCTCCCTGAAAATGCTAAACCTGTTTGCCAAAAGATACAAAAAATGCACCCTAACATAGCCTTGCATGTTAAAGCAGAGCTTGAAAAACTCCTCGATGCAGGCTTCATTCGAACTATTGATTATTCTCCTTGGATCTCAAAAATTTTCACAGTTGCTAAACCCGATAATCATATTAGAGTATGTAAAAAATTTCATGGCTTGAATAAAGCTTCTTTAAAAGATGACTTTTTGTTTCCTAATATTGACATGATTGTGGATTCAACTACTGGACATACTTTATGGTTATAATCAAATCCTTATCAACCCTCAAGATCAATACAAAACTATATTTACAACTATTTGGGGAATGCTTTGTTGGGTTGTGATGCCTTTCAGTTTAAAGAATGTCGAAACAACTTATCAATGCATGATGACCTTGATCTTCTATAATTACATACATAAAATCTTGGAAGATTATGTTGATGACATCCTTGCTAAATCATTAACAAGATAGGACAACGCAAATTTTCTTCAGAAAATATTTGAATGAATATGTAAATATAATATATGCACTTAAATCCAAAAAAGTGTGTCCTTGGCGTAGATAGTGGTAAACTATTAGGGTTTTTCATATCTCACAGAGGTATTGAGGTGGACACAAAGAAAATTAATGCCATTATTAATATGTTACCTCCTAAGAGTATTTCTCTATTACGTACATTACAAGGTAGAATTCAAGCTATCTTTATTTCATTGGATCTTTAGATGATCACACATTACCCTTCACACATTTTTTCAAAAAAGATATGCCTTTTGATTAGAATGCCCTGATTGTAAACACAATTTTGAGAGTTTAAAGGAATACCTTGCAACTCCACTAGTTTTACAACTCATCATGCCAAATAAACCATTTATCTTGTACATAGCAGCATCAGTCCATGCTATTGTAGTATTATTGGCTCAACAAGATGATCATGGAAAAGAGCATCTTGTTTATTACATTAGTAAAATTTTAATTGATTATGAAACTCACTACTCCCCAATTGAAAAAAAATGTTTAGCTATTGTATTCACTACTAGTAAATTGTGACATTATTTACTAAATGCTAAAATACAACTCTAAAAAAATTTGATCCTCTCAAACATCTTTTTAACAAAATAGACTTATCAGGACATTTAGCTAAATGGGTAATGTTGTTAACTGAATTTGACCTTAAGTTTTTTTCCCAAAAAGTAATTAAAGGTCAATTCTTAACTGATCAATTAGTTGATGCTCCTTCCACTCTGACTTTACCTAATCATGACCCCTTTCCTGATGATACTATCTCTACTGCTAATGTTAAAATGTGGGAATTTTATTTTGATGGATCTAAGTGTAGAACATGTTCTGTGCTGGAGTAGTATTACTTCCGCCCAATGGAAAGCTTATTCCCTTGTCTTATCGATTAAATTTACTATGTATTTAAATAATTTAGTTGAGTATGAGACATTAATTGCAAGATTGTGAGCTGCTTTAACCATGGGTGCTAAAGATATCAAGATCTTTGGTGATTTGTAGTTAGTAATCAAACAACTCAATGGGACATATCAAACTAAATGTGACAAATTATCAAAACACAAGTAACTCATAATGAAATTGTTTGAGAATTTTGAATCATTCACCATTGATAACATCCCTCAAAAATATAATCGACATGTTGATGCAATGGCGAGTGTAGCCTCTCTTATATCCCCACATAATCCCTCAACATAATTCACTTTCATTATTCACCCTATCATGAAACCTTCAATTGATAATTTCTTAGAATACATTTTAACCACAACTCAATAAGAATCATGAGAATGGTATGAAACAATATACAATTATTTAAAGGATGGTACCATTCACAAGCCCACAATAGTAATCAAGTTCAAAATTTTTTACACAAATTAGCAGCCAAATACGCAATCCTTGCCAATGTCTTGTATAGAATATTTTTCAATGGTCTCTTACTAAGGTGTCTTAAGGATTCTAAAATTCCTATAGCCTTGAAGCAGGCTATGGAGGTCATTTTGGAGGATGGTCGTTAGTGCAAAAGCTCATTTTGAATGGGATATTATTGGAGACATGTCGAGAAACATTGATTTTCTTATGTTAAATGATGTCACAAATGTCTAGAACATAGCAATTTGATTCATGCTCTAGCTTATGAGTTATATGCCAAAATTCCCATTTGGCCATTCTCAGTATGTGGATTGGATCTTATTAGAAAAAAATCACCTCCCTCTTCTACCGGACATACCTTTATAATAACTACAATGGATTACTTCACAAAATGGGTGGAAACTATTCCTCTTTGCTCTACAAACATTGAAGTAATTTGTCATTTCATATTGGAACACATAATTGCTCACTTTGGCCTTCCTTCCACAACCATTTCCGAAAATGAAACCCCATCCAAGAATAATGAAGTAAAGAAATTTCTCAAAACATTCAACATCCAATATCAATTTTCTACACCATACTATCCACAATCCAATGGACTAGCTAAAAAAACTAACAAGTTCCTTAAACAAATTCTAAAGAAAACTATTAAGAAACATCATAAGGATTGGCATACATAATTACATTATGCGATTTGGGCTTATCAAATGATTTTTTGATTATCTACGGGAACTACACCCTATATCCTTACTTATGGCATTGACACAATCAAGCCCTTGGAGTTAGAAATTCCTATGTTGTGAATTTCTCTTCAAGACCTTATTGATGATGCCACTTATAAATGCCAATGATTGCACCAACTTGAATTGCTTGATGAAAAGTGCATTAACGATCTTGAGCACCTTCAAACTTACATTAAACTATTACAATGAAAACATATTACTCATGTGATTCCTTAAACGTTTCATAATGGTGATTTCATTCTTTATGGGAATCAACACAATACTAACGCTAATCATGTAGACAAAGATAAGTTCAGCCCTAATTGGTTAGGATCTTACATAATCACTACCTATTATGAGTCCGGTGCTTATGTTTTAACTAAGCTCAATGAAATACCCCTTAAGGAACCTATTAATGCCATGTATTTGTGTTGGTATTATCTCTAACCTTTGAATAGTATGATTAATAAAGCAGTGTCATCTAAAGTTATTTGGTTACATTGTAAATAGCTTTAACATTGCTTCGTTCTTGACAATTGATCATGTGTTTGTCTTGAACACTAAGGTCATTATTTAAAACTCTTTTTATAATTACTTGGGTATGTGCAGGATTATGATGGGCCAAAAAGTGGCGATATGATGGGTATGTGTAGGGTATGTGGCTGAAGACTTTTTTCTTACCCAAAATTGATGAAATGAAAAGGGTTTTTAAAGGAGATTCCCAACTTTCCAACAATATAAATTATGCTTTACTTTTAATTTAATAAATAATTATTATTCATTTTCTATTTGAATTATGACTAAAGTCCTGATTGATAAGCTAATTGAAAAAAATCTATAGCTTTCAAATGGTATCACATTTTTTGAATTTGAAACATGCGCCATATCTATGATTTTCATACTATAGGATTAAAAAAAATGAATTTCATGAAGTTTCAACCATGTTAAGGTGGTCAGACGTACGAGTTTTTATATTTTTTAAAAGTTGTAATAAAAATTCATAATTAATTATTTACTTGGAAAAAAATTACAAAATAATATGCATCACATCAAGACATGAGTCCTTTACTTATATCTAAAATCTTATAAAAAATATTATCATTTTATTGTGGTTAGGGTGGTTAGATAGACACCAACTTCTTATTTTTTCCCTAAAATTTAAGTACTATAGCATTGAAATTTCAAAATTTCACCAAATAGAATTTTAAAAAATAAACCTAGTAGTTTAGAAACTAGATTCAATTTTGCTACAGATTATATTCTTACATATTTTTGAAATAATATAGATAACTTATTCAAATTTTTACATCAAGTTTCCTAACTCTGATTTTTCAAATTTTTTGCCACTTAAGGGCCTGTTTTTCCATAATGATCCTGCACATACCCACTTTAGATTTCATACTATTCCTCCTCATCCTATGATAATTTTGATCCTTATAAAAAAATCATATGTGTATCTAATTTAACATTCTTTCTTTAATTCAACAATGTTGTATATACAGTGAAGTTGAAAAATATTTTACATTAGATCACATCAATAATCAAGTAGAAATTAATTAAATACTTTTCACTAAGTGATTTAATTAATCACATTGTCATTTAGCATTCAAACACCCTAAATTTTTTTGAAACAACATCAATTTCTTATATATATACATATATCAAAAAATTTAAATACATCATCATATACAAAATCACCAAGGTCTATGACAACAAGACCCCTCAAGTTCTGGTGCCCATGATCCAGTCCCTCGACATTGTGAGATATTCATGTGTGATTGTGATCGCAAGCCACCGACTCTGAGTGCATACTCTAGACCTTGTGCTTGACCAAGAGCCACAAGCCGATCCTATGCCATATGATCCCTCTCCGCTCATACCTGTGCTAGCTCTACATGCAGCCTCTCAACCTCTACTAAGGCTACGATGACTGTCCCCCACTCTTAGCTTGATAGAGTCATCTCATCATAGTCTCGTCCAATACCCACCACCTCGTAAAAGGTCTGAGTGACTATGGCTCCTCTTCCATGATCGATGGAGGCATGTAGTTAGGATCCACCTCCTCCTCATTGAAAAATGCATGCACTATCTCTATGGTAGCCTACCGATAAAACTCTGACTAGTCTCTTGTTGCTCTTGCAAGATAGAAAGGCTACACAATCAGTACACATCATCATGATCTATATATATATAAAGTATAAACCACTCAAAGTACATGCATAAAATAAAATATCATCACCTATGTCTCCAGTATGTCGAGGGATATCAACCTCATTCTCTCTAGGGGGCATGGAGGACATGCTAGCCTCTCTCTGACTATGGGAACTGATGTCTACTATAGCTATTGCATGTGATCTACTCCTACGAGTGTCTGAAGCCTCTCCATACTTGTGCTGATCCTCGATCACTACCTCATCACCCTCACTCAGGGGTGGCTCCTAATCGTAATAAGCATCCCCCTCATAATCCTCCTCATCCTCATCCTCCTATCCTCCATCATAGTCCTCATAGTAAGGATCAACCTTTCAATCATACTCGTCATCGATAACATCAGTGAATATATCTACTGGCCTATATCTCACATCCTTAGTTGTGTCCTCTGGCTCATTTCCCTCATCTGGTGCTAGTCTTGCATCACCTATAGGTACATCCATGGGAAATATAGGATTTTTTTGTGTCATTGACCACCACTCCTCATGCTCATTTGTGCTTCCAACATCATCAATGTCAGTGACTAGTGGCTAATTGTGATTTGAATCATTAGTCACTCTCATGAACATGATCTAGTGTGAGCCGAATGGTATCACCTGACCTCCGAGAACTCCACATTGATCACCTAATGAAGGGGCATTCCTTCGGTGGTGCCCACACCTACCCAACCTATCACATGACTCACCCATAATAGAAAGGTCATACAACATAGTCATGTCGTCCAGCTAAAAATCTATTCATCTGCATCATCGTTAGCTATCTTGTGGGATCTAGCCACTATAGTGTGAGTAGATAAGGTCTCTAAAGGATCTCGTCCTCCTCTAGCCAGTCAAATCTCAACCTCAAAAAATTTAAATCTTCGTACTACCATAAGCATCATAGTGGATAGCCAAAGGCTCGTGGATATCCTACAGCTATAGCACAAGGGAACATGACAGGCCTGGTGTATGTAATATGCTTGAGGTACCACACCTGCAGAAGCATGCAGTGCACCATACTGTCGATCTCTCAAAAAAAATTTGGCCCAGATCATAATAAAGATGTGCTAGGATGTAGTGTCCCTAAGCATAGACTATCATGTGCTCATGCATCCCTCGAATCAAGTGTACCAATCCTCCATCTAAGCATGTTGCTCGTCCATCAGGATTGAGAACAAGAGCCACTATATGCATCATAATCCTTCTCACAATTGGGGGTCACGAAAATAGAAGCATAGGAAGCTTGATTCTCACTCTCATACACTCACCATGAATAGATTCACCCAAGTAGTACTATGTGTCTGCCTTCTTCTCATGGAATGACTGGTCCCCTCAAAAATATACCTACTCTCCTTGAATAAGAACTTAGACAATCCGGTGTACATCCTCTAGGGTGATGGTCATCTCCCCAGTTGGAAGATGAAATGTACAAGTATTAGAGTCCTAGCACTCACATAAAGCCATCAACATGGTGTCATGGTATCTCATAGGTGTCATTAGATATTCCTAGTAGATGCCTACTACCTATATATGTTGTCTCTATTGCTGACAGTATTGGGGCTAAATCTCTAAGAAAGCTAATCGGTCTCCCTCCTAGCTGTTGTTGCGACCAGGCTGGAACCTATCAAAATCATAGCCATATGTTCTAAAAACTCATCTAATATCTTTAATTTTTACATTATTCATCATGCAAGTGTGCTAAAGTTTATCTAGTGTGCTTTCCTAAATGCCCTAGACACTTTAGAACCCTTTTTGGACACTTTGCAAACAAAAGGGACACTTTGTGAACAAATGGGACACTTTGCAAAAAAAGGGAACACTTTGCAAAAAAAAATTCCAAGATCCTAAATTAACCTATAAATGTATTAAAAATCATTAAATCATTCCAAAATCACTAAGTGAAAGTTATAGAATCGACTCACCTCATGATACAGCTCACTGTGTGCTACTTGCTCTCGAAGCTCATCCAATTGTGAAGTTGTGTAATCATGTCTAGTCGACATCTTCCCATCTCACTCATCACACTCACACTAAAGGAAGGTAAAATGCAATAGTAAGTGACAAATTACTTTCTTCTCCCTCTTTTACCCGATTTTTCATCACTTTTACTCTTATGCATTAAATTAGGGTTATTTTCTCTTAAGAGTTCATAAAGCATCTTTTCTTGAAAACAACGTAACGAGAGCTCAAGCACTCCATTTTCAACACTTTTTGATGCATTGGAATTGTGATTCTGCACCCAACATCATCAATCGTCTATTGTTATGTGGCATGGTATTCGATGTGGCTACATTGCTACCTTGATTCCACCTCCATAAAGCAAGCGGAATCAGGGGGGCATACATCTACCTCAAATTGGATTTCTAGAAGTTTGATAAAAGGAGTTTTGGAAAACTAATGAATTTGTGTTGTAGGATGCGGTTCCTAATGTTGTGGTTTTGTAGATAACTACACTAAGGGCTTCGTTCTCCTGTCTTTTGAATGAGTATCCTTTTATGCAATAAAGTGCACTATTTAGAGTCCTTTAGCTTACATATGCATGTAGAGTCATATGGGCACTAAATTGGGGGCTAAATGTGGCATAGAAAATTGGACACTCTCAAAAAAAGAGATAATTTCACGCTCAATTAGACCCACTTTTGAGTACCCCTACGTTATTCATTCTTCAAAACAACATTTATAGACCCCTAAGACCCATGGTTTTTGATCTAGAGGCTCGTTTCACTTGAGAAATCACTTAAATCCCAACAAACAACACTTAATTCATTCATATCATGAAAACCCACCTTCAAAAACCAATTTAGTGGGACACATTTGCCACCTTGGGCGAATTAGTCCCCTCTGGTGGGACCCATTTGCTAAGGGTGGTGAATAAGTCCCTTTTGAGGGAAATTCTGTAGACACTAAAAATTGTCCCAGGCTTGTGATTTCTAAATTCTCCATCATTTCCCTTTTGTCTTTGATAATTAAATAGTTTTAATTATTTAATTATTTTCTAAAGTCATAATTCTTCTATTAGTTAAATAATTTTAATTATTTAATTAATTCATTTTTTATCTTTATTCTTCCTTGATTAATTAAATTAATTTTAATTATTTAATTACGTCACTGATTAAGTCCTCTTCTTTCTAAAATTAAATAAATTCTTATTTATTTTTATCCACTTTCCACTATAATGAAATAATTATTTTAATTATTTAATTATTCATCGGCCTTTTCTCTCCCAATTTAAATAAATTTTATTTATTTAATTTGGTCCGCTCTCTTGAATTTTGAATTAAATAATTATTTAATTCAAAATTATTCTTTTTGTCACATTCCTCTAATTAAATAATTATTTTAGTTATTTAATTATTCATTGGCCACCTAAATTAAGTAATTTTTATTATTTGATTTCTTCTATCACCTCTTTATCCATTCCAATCTTATCTTCCACATAAAATCTTATCTCTTGACATCTCATTCAATCCTAGCCCTTGATCGAATTATCTCATAATTCAATCTCAACCTTTCATCTTTATTAGTTGCCCTAATTTTTCCCTAACCCTAGTCCATACCTCAACTTTCAATCTTGGGCATAGATTAAGACATCTTATTGGCATCCAATCTCAACCACTCATTCAATTTTTCTTTTCTATAAAATACCTTACCCTTGTCATTTTCATTATCTACACATTATGCAGGTACATGCTCCTAGTGTGCGACAACAATCTTCAATATTTTGCTAGTCACTAGTCATATAGGCTTATTATTGCACACTCAAATTTGAGGGAAATTATCATATTCAAGAAAAATGGAGAAGTGCAATGGAGGTGAATCAATGGTGGCAAGAAGATTTGGTAATATTGTTTTATGCTTTATGTCTTTATGCTCATTTGTGCTTCATTGTTGATTAGGGTTTGATTTATATGCTTTATAGCATTAACCTTAATATTTTATCCCTAATTACATTGGTGAACCCAAAAAATGATATTTATCTCAATATTTTGACAAATTTTGAGGATTTATGGAGTTGGATCCTTTTTGTTGTAGGTTTTGTTAGCCTTTTGTTGCAGGTTTTACACCATTTTGGGTCAAAACCCTAGTTTTCAAAGATTCAACCATATCTCTCAAATGGCTATGTATTTTCTCACAAAAAATGTTTCTTTTGGTTGGAGATAATATCAAGAGCTTCCAGTTTGAAAATTAGATTTTTTGGAGATGTTTTTAAATTTTTATAATTTTTTGGTTATTTTTCATGAAAAATCAATTTTGAGAGCAAAGTAGCAATTTTTTTTTATATTTTTATATTTTTGGAGATCTCTTTGCATTTTAATAGGAATTTTTTCTTTTTATTTTCAATTTGTATAAAAAATAATTAGACAAAAAATAGATCTTTGAAAATTAGGGTTTTACAAAGATTTGCTTATATCTCACAAACAGTTGCAGATCTTTTCACAAAAAAAATTTCTCTAGATTTGGGATGATTTTAGGTGCCTTTAGTCCAAAAACCATATTTTTTGGAGCTTTTTTGAATGTCTAATATTTGTTTAATAATTTTTGATGAAAAACTAATTTTGGATGCAAAACAAATTATTTTTTTTTCTTTACATTTTTGGAAAGCTCTGGAAATTTTAGTAAGGGTCTATTCTCTATGTTTTCACTTTTTATGCAAAAATAATTTCTAAAAGTTAGATTTGTCTTGACTAGTTAACCCTCTAATATTAGTGATCAATTATATTGTTAGGGTTCTGGTTTTCTTGTTGGTTTTTTGAATGTACAAAACAAAATAAACATTTCAAACAAAAAATTGGATCAAGTGCACAAAATTTGGAGCTAAAGAAAGTCTAGGTGCACACATTGCATCTTTCATCTGTAATCATTACTTGTGAACACACTTTGATTTGGGGCTTAAAACAAACATTTTGTTTGCAATCACACTTTGAAATTGGGCTTAAAAAGAGCCATTGTCTTCCATCACCTATTTTTTATGTTTGTTAAAAAGAACAAATGCTTCCATTTTTTTCTTACATAGATGTAATTTCTAAAGGCAAATTAACAACTACGAGTGTGAATCAAGTGTGTGTGTCCTCCAAAACACTTCACTTGGTTCACTTTTGTCATACCCTTCTTAGGGGGCCTACTTGGATCACACACCCCTCCAAGGGACAACCTCAATCAAGGTGTGAATCCAAAGACACACCTCTTTGGGAGTTGAAATATTTTCACTCTTGGCTAAGCCCCTAACAACTTTATACCTTTGGGAAGTGAAGGTGAAGGGTGGGTTACCCCTTTATCCCAGCTATGTGGCAAGATTTTTCTTTCAAATTATCCTTATTCAACCTCGTGCATCCTAGCTTAAGACCATTGGCCAATATCCCCACTTGAATAATTGCTAGGATTTTTCTTGTGCTTGGAAATGTCTTCTTATCATAATAATTTTTATTAAATCTTTCATAAAATATTGTATTGCATGTGTGAATGTGTATTCAAGATTGAAATCTTAATCAAGCGAGAAAAATCAAAAATCAAAATAAAAATTAAAAAATATAAAAAATCCAAAAACATTAGAAACATTTAAAAAAAACAAATATAGGTGTCCTCCAAGTCAAATTATCCACATTATCTCCAAGTCAAACTTCTAATCCTCATTTTCATCCTAGCCTTTGCATTGTTATTTAGACCTCACCACCATGTTTGCAATTTACCCTAATACACTTGCAAAGTCAAGTTGAATACCAATTACTCTGCAATGGTCAATAGCAACAAGCCATAGATTTTAAAAGACAATTCATCCAATCAAATACCAATCAACCTCAATTCATGGTAAACTACCCACATACCCTTCTTACCAACAATCCATAAGCCCTAGTCATTCATCCATCTATCCTCACTATCTAGAGTGACTTAACACAAGCCATACCATTAATCCACAAAAAACATCCACTTATCACTCTTATCCTAACCTTGACAAGAGAAACTAACTTTCCACTAATCCTTTCCAAGTCTCCATGTCCTATCATAGTCCTCCATCCACTAATCCTTTCCAATCCATTCCATCTCAATCTACATCTAGTCATAGTCTCCAAAATCATATCCCAATGCCTAAACTTGAGGATACATGTCAAAAGGAAAGTCCAAAGCATGACATCATAACTTCACCTTCGCATCAAGATAAAAGTATTCCATCCCATGATCCTATCCTTAAGTCCATCCATGAAGTCATTCTAGATAACCATGGCATCCAAAATACCCCTATCCATGATCAAGATCCCATTCCCAATCATGTTAGACAAGACAAACCTATCTTTGATCAAGATCCTACCACTAAAAAAGACACCCAAAGTGATCCGCTTATCGACCTTTGTACCATCCATGATCAAACATTTGAAGTGAATCCTATCCAAACTCCAAACACCTTCATTTCCCAAAATGAGACACTTGCCTCCTTGGGACACATAGATAATAAAAAAAATGACATGGACAACATTCAAGAAGAACATAAAAATTATACTATGGATCAAGAAGAACAAAATGAAGCTATCACTAACCAAGTCAAATACGAAGGCACAAAAGATATCATTGATAAAATTGATGTCTTAAAGGACCAAGAAGACACAAGCGTGACAAATGATAAAGCCAAAATATCCTACCAACTAAAATCATTCACCTTTGTCAAAGCAGACTTTCTTGCAAATGAGAAAATTCCAAGCATTATTTTTCACATACATAATGATGGGTTCATATCTTGTTTTAAAAACAACAAATACCCCATAGCAAAGAGAATATGTCAAAGCATGCAGTATCAAGGAAGAGGACTAGGCATACATGAGAAAGGCATTCAGGAACCAATATAGTTCTATGAAAATCCTTAACATCAATGTCTTGGCTATTCTTCAATCAAGAAATCAAATGGTGTTAGTGATACCTCCATGATATTAGCAGACACTTTATCTAATACAAACATCAAAATGGGGGCCATAAGTAGTCCTTGTCATAAGGTTGCTTCCAACACTCCTTCCATCCAAACTATAAAATATCATTCCCTCAATTGGAACCAACAACGAAAAAATCCTTACAATTCTAAAGTCCAAAATAAAATGTCAAAGGCCATTGAGTAAAAAAATCCTAGTGGACAAATGAAGTTAAAATGGATCCCAAAGAAAAATTTATCAAGCAAAGAAAATATTCTAAATCCAAAATTCAATCAAAATGTGGAGCCACAAGAGAAGAGGTCTCCCACATATAATGAAAGTCCACCCCCTTCAAAATGGTCATCACACAAGGCATATTAAATTCATGTTTCCAAACACTATCCCAATTAAAATTCCAAACTTCATCATTCACCACCCCAAGTTGGGAAAATAAAAATTCCTACATCCAAAATTCCAAATAGTCCATCCACACCTACCATCATCCATCATAATCCTACATCTTGTACCTAAAGTCTAAAAATCCCATGTCACAAACGTATCGCATCTTGGCAGCAACTCTTTATCATAAGGACTCTCATGGAACTCTATCATGATGGGAATATTTCTATAAGGCTAACCTGATTATCAGAAAGGATCACAATCACATCGATCAGTTGTATACAAGTGCTATGATCCTAACAAGACAATTACTCCATAAAGGTTACTATTGGCATATCATGACACTAACATCTACATCAGCACCATTGAAGTGATCATTTAGAAAAATACAATATATATATATATATATATATATATATATATATATATATAAGTAGAGAGAAAAATTTGGTCTAATGGTGAAAACATGGTAAACAGGTGCCCTAGATAAGTACCATGATGAAAACTTGGCAAACAGGCATCATGTGTAAGAGCAATTATCTATGTGGACCATTACATTTTGGGGAAAGTTGTCTCATCTCCCATGCCCTTCACATGACATTTCCTATGACATTTTCATCTATCCATCTAAGCCATATCATTCCCATCCATTTTCCCACCTACTCTGATCTTGATAAGGACTAAGGTATAAACATAAATGATGCTTTGGGAAAATTTTTGACATGTATATCCTTTGGTTATACACTATTCATACCTATTCCTTGGAGAAAACAAATTATTCCTATGTGACATAGTCCTTTGAGATCATATGCCAATAATCCTCATCTCTCCCATCCTTTACCAAAATCAATCCATTATCCTTCCATGCCTATTGTTGGGTTTGGTTTTCCCTTGTCATTGGTTTAAGGATTTTGATCTGCTTATCCAAGTTCCCTCCATAATCCCATCCAATCATTCCAAATGCAATAAGCCTAATCCATACAATCTTGATGTGCATGCTAACACATCATCCAAAAAATTCCTTGACTTTGTTTCTATCCTTGCTACAAACCTTGATCCTCTAGTCACATTATCATCATCCTCATGTTGTTTTGGAATGCATCCTTCCCACATCAAACAATGTCCTCATCATCCTCGTCACTTGTCAATTGGTTTTCACTTTGACTAGGAGCAAGATCATGGTTATCCTTGGTTTCTTGTGTGTGCTTGATCGCTTGGTTGTAGGCATCATTCATATGCATTTTTCATGGTCCTTATAATGTATCATCCATAATAGAATACAAACTTCTCGATATCATCCATAATAAAAAGACAAGAAAATAAAAATAAAACATTTGAAAAAGATAAAAAAAAATCAAATATTCTCAAAAAGAAAAATAATCATAAAACTATCAAAAGACAAAAAATCAAATATTCTCAAAAAGAAATAAAATCATAAAAACTCAAAATGCAAAAAATGTCAAAACATGCAAAAAACATGAAAACATGCAAATAATATTCAATATCACCCAAAAATAGAGTCAAAGTCAGTCATGTCAGTCAGTCTATGTCATTTTCAAACTTTGTTGCCTCTGCGACTAAACCTAGGAAGGGCCATCTATTGATGTGTCCCCAAGGCCACCTAGGTCAAGCCTTTAGGGTTCATCATGTCAGTCAAATAAATAAGACATTTTCAACATAAACAATCATCAAAACTTTAGACAAGTCACACATCAACAAGACAACAGGTCAACAAGGTCACTCAATCAAACCAAACAAATTGTCAAAATAGTCAAAGTGTCAAAGTGTCAAAATAGTCAAGTTATGTCTTATATAGGATGTGTCCTTCCTAAAACAAGACATTTTCATGAAGTCAAACATTCTCATTTGCCTTATACAGGTGGTCACATGATTGAAACTAGACTTGACGTCTTATACAACATGTTTCCTTCCTGAAACTAGGCGTTGTTAGACAATCAACCCATCAATTCCCTAGTCAATTAACCATCAAATAAATCAAATTTTGGAAAACATTCTAACTGGTTGTTGACATTGTGGCTTGTCTTGTATTATCTTTTTTTGGAATTTGTCTGAGTCAGTTTACTAGTTCTTCGAGGATGTCCCATGAAGGATTTAGAGGAGTGATGTTGTCACTTGACTATTTTCTTTGATTGCTATTTGTGGATTGCGTTGGAAAAAAGATTGGGGAAACTTGGCCCTTAGTATGAGCTAGGACATTCCTTGTCTACGACTATCTATTTTGCAACTAGATGACCTTGCACACCTTGGTCTATGTCATACCATCATGTTTATTGTCCATTTGTGTCATTTTACTGCCAAATGATGATTAGTGGATAGTCTTGTTTGGAAAAATATGCATCTTTAAAGTTATCTCCACTAACATTCATATCCTCCACGCTAATATTTCTTCTTTTCCAATCTTGAATATTTTACTAGTCACTTGTCATACGCTTATTATTGCACACTCAAATCTTAGGGAAATTATCATATCCAAAAAAATGGAGAAGTGCAATGGAGGTGAATCAATGGTGGCATGAATATTTGGTAATATTTTTTTATGCTTTATGTCTTTATGCTCATTTGTGCTTCATTGTTCATTAGGGTTTGATTTATATGCTTTATTGCATTAACCCAAATATTTTATCCTTAATTACAATTTCAATTTTGAGCGGGAATTCAATTAATTCAACTTAATTTTTTGGTGGATATTGAATTCTTAGGTCTAAATAACGGGAAAATTAGGTGTTGATGCTTATAAATACTCATTTTAGGTCATTTTGCACATCTCTTAGTCTTTTTTACAAAGAAAATTCTAAAGTCAATTCTTCCACAATAAGTTTCATTTGCAAAGTTGAAGTTTTAGGGCAGTAAACTAGGGTTTTTGTAGGTCTTGAAGCTCACTCTTCATTCAAGGTTCAACATTGCAAAGAGTTATTAATGGATGCCTATGGTGAATCATGGAGAAATCTAGGTTGAGGAGATGCAACTAGCCATCAAATCACACCTAAAGACTTGTTTACAAAATGATTCCATCTTCCATTTTTCTCTATCTTCAAATTAAGGTTTGGATTTCATTTACGTTCCATTTGGATGTATTTTGTCTCCATTTTTTATGTGTTGTAAGATTTCTAGGGTTGAAGTCTTGCATCAATCAAATAATCTTATTCTAGCACAATAGAATAGGGTTTTCAAATACTTCAAATTTTATTAGTCTTTAACACATCTAAGAGCAGGGTTTTATCAAAATTGTATCCATTCAAGGTTTGGAAGATTTTTCTTAGATGTCTATCTAGATTTTCATCATAAAGTGATGCATAGGTGACAAGGTGCAGAACAAAGATTTGAATTTGCAAAAAAATGAAAGTGGATTGATTCATCATGGATGGAAAATGAGTCCGTCCTGAGGTGACTTCAGAGTTAGATAAAGATCTAGATACCCAGTGAGCAGAAACCATTTTCTGGGAAGAAAATAGTTTTTGGGTAGAAAACCCTATCCTAGGACTAATTTTCTGAAGGTGGCGAATGATTCCCATTCCACATAAAAGTTAGATTTATTAGATTTATAGAGTTCTTTCCAGTCATCTTCAACTTTATAGGCCTGCACATTATGACATTTAGCTTTATGTTTAGTTTCATCTGCATTTTTGTTCATCATTTTAAGCTTTTCACAAACCTCACTATGTTTTCAAACATTACATTTTACATTAGTGTTGTATCAATAGTTAACCAATTACATCATTTAGTTGCATTTACAACATTGCATTTAGTCTTGATTACATCACAAAATTCTCTATTTGAGTGAACCACTTCAGTTTTGTAGGTTATTCTATCTCTCTCCTTTTAGGTGGAAGATCCTAAGAGTGCAAGAGTAGTCTATAGAATCCAATCAATCTTTTTTTGGTTCAGCCCCACACATTATGTGTGATGGGACTCATTTTCCACCTTGGGAGAATGAGTCACAGGTAAGTGCACAAAGATGATTCCCAAAAAGGGGGCTTAAGTGGCCACTTTTTCTTTTCTTTTTTTGAAATCAAGAAATACTGACCTTGGATGTGAAATTGAGGATAGTTACACTCAAAATTTTTAGATGGAACAAAAAAAGGATTGAAGTGCTCTGAGTCTACTTTCTAAACTACTAATTTATTTTTAAAATGGTTGAGATTAAGTGGTTCAAAAGATGGATGTACAAAAATTGGTGCTATTTTTGTCAGAAAAACATAACATAGGAACTCTTGTAGGACCCTAGCACGATGAAATTTTTTGTAGTATTTTTAAATTCACTAGATGTTAGCTAACAATATCTAGTTGATGCATGATTTTTCTGATAATTTTTAATGAATATTTTATTTTTTACTAATTTTCTAAGTGGGCACTTCCTGAAAATATTTTTTTTCCATGCTCCCCCTACAAATTTTGGAAAGTAATTGATTTTTTTTTAATTTTTTTTTATAGAATGGAGTCTAGTTTCTAAAAAATGTAATTTATTTGAAATTTCTATGAATGGTTAATTTATAATGAAAAAAAACCAAAAACTACTTTTTGGAAAAAAAGAGACATACAAACAAAATAAATTAAGGATGAAAGGCTTAACATTGTCAAAAAGTGAAAAAAATTACATTGTTGGATAGCTAAGAGAGAACCTAACATTACCCATGTGTTTGATTTTTTCGATATTGAACCAGATGCAATCGTGATGGTGAGCACAAACCCAATTATGTGAAAATTTATAGAATTTGCAAAAACACGTCTCTAGTCATTGGGAATGCCCTCCAAGCCTTTGGGTTGGTATTCCAAGGAAATTAAAAATGCTAAGGCTCAGGGATTCCCAAAGCAAGATATAACACAAGCATGTTATAACGCACTCGCATTATTTCCTAGTTTTGACATTTTTTTCTTATTTGGGATACATGTCAAGCAATACATAACACGAGTGCATTATGTCTTCCTTTATGTTAAATGCCAGTCTATTGAATGTTTTTTGATATATTTTTATTTTTGTATGTACATGTATGGGTATGTGCTGGATCATCATGGAAAAATTAGGCCCTTAAGTGGCAAAAAATTTAGAAAAATCAGAGTTAGGCAACTTGATGTAAAAAGTTGAATAAGTTATCTATATTATTTCAAAAATATGTAAGAATAGAATCTGTAGCAAATTGAATGTAGTTTCTAAACTACTAGGTTTTTTTTTTTTTTTTAAATCTATTTGGTGAAAATTTGAAATTTCAATGTAGTAGTAGTTAAATTTAAGGGAAAAAATAAGTAGGTGTCTTTCTTACCACCCTAACCACAATAAAATGATAATATTTTTTATAATATTTTAGATATAAGTAGAGGACTCATGTCCCAATGTGATGCATATTTTTTCATAATTTTTTTACCAATAAATAATTAATTATGAATTTTTTATTAGAACTTTAAAAAAAATAGAAACTCGTATGTCTGACCATCTTAACTTCGTCAAAACTTCATGAAACTCATTTTTTTTAACTCTATAGTATGCGAAGCATAGAATGTGACACACGTTTTGGATTCAAAAAATATGATACTGTTTGAAAGCTATAGATGGTTTTTAATCAACCTATCAATCAGGACTTTAGTCGTAATTGAAATAGAAAATGAATAATGATTATTTATTAAATTGAAAGTAAAACATAATTTATATTGGTGGAAAGCTGAGAATATCCTTTAAAAACCCTTTTCATTTCATTAATTTTGGGTAAAATAAAAAGTCGTCAGCCACATACCATACACATAACCATCATATCGCCACTTTTTGGTCCATCATGATCCTACACACACCTGTATGCTGGTGTGTCATGTATGTATGTATGCATGCATGTTTTTATTTATGCATGTATGCCTATATGTATCAGTGCATGTATATTGTATGGATGTAGGATTGTATGTACATATGTATTATTCTTGTATGTATTTATGTATGTCTTTAGAGGGAGGAATAATTTTAAGAGAGAGAGAGAGTTGTCTATGTAGGGTGGGATGGGGAGAGGGAGAGAGAGAGATTAGATAGAGGGAGAGGGGGTGGAAATGAG
>VDFB02000003.1:196391852-196441560 GCA_007258455.2 Sequoia sempervirens
GGGATAGGGAGGGAGAGAGAGTGGGAGAGAGAGTGGGTGAGGGTGAGAGAGAGTGGGAGAAGGTGGGAGCAGGTGGGAGAGGGTGGGATCGGGTGGGAGAGAGTGATAGATGGTGGGAGAGAGTTGGAGAGAGGGTGGGAGAGGGTGGGAGAGAGTAGGAGAGTGTGGGAGAGAGTGATAGATGGTGGAAATGAATTGGAGAGAGGGTGGGAGAGGGTTAGATAGAGTAGGATAGGGTGGGATAGAGGGTGGGAAAGGGTTGGAGAGAGTGGGAGAGAGTGGGAGAGGGTGGGAGAGAGAGTGTGGGAGGAGGGAGGAAAGAGAGTTGGAGAGAGAGTGTAGGAGAGTGAGAGAGTGGGAGATAGGGAGGGAGAGAGTGTGAGATAATGGGAAAGGGTAGGAGTGAGTGGGAGAGAGTAGGAGAGTTGGAGATGGGGAGGGAGAGAGTGGGAGAGAGAGTGGGAGAGGGTGAGAGAGAGTGGGAGAGAGTGGGAGAGGGTGTGAAAGGGTGGGAGACGGTGGCGGAGAGTCTGAGAGGGTGGGAGTGGGTGGGGGAGGGTGGGAGAGAGAGAGTGTAAGGAGGGTGGGAGAGGTGGAGAGAGAGTGTGGAAGAGTGGGAGATGGGGAAGGAGAGAGTGGGAGAGGGTGGGAGAGAGTAGGAGAGAGTTTGGGAGGGAGGAAGAGAGTGGGAGAGAGGTGGAGAGAGTGTGGGAGAGTGGGAGAGTGGGAGATATTGAGGGAGAGAAATAGAGATAGTTGGAGATAGAGTGGGAAAGAGTGTGAGAGGGTGGGAGAGGGATGGAGAAAGAGTGGGAGAGAGAGTGGGAGAGGGTGGGAGAGAGTGGGAGAGAGTGGGAGAGAGAGAGTGGAAGAGAGGGTGTGAGAGAGTGGAAAGTATATACAAAGAGATAAAATAGATGTATATGAAAAACCAACTTTATGATAACGCGAGTGCATTTTTAAGTAGAGACATAGTCATTCTAGGAAGAGATAATTTTATCGCATTATAAGGCGAGTGCATTATATATTGCACTAAAAATGGTAAAAAACACAATATACCCATGATGTTGGCCCACATTCTGCATATTCTGCTGGTTCTGCATGTGCTCTAAAAAAAAGTAGCTTTTTGATGATTGAGTGAAGTGTCCATGCATGATTTTTAGATTCCACCACCTTTTTCATGATCTTTCCACCACCTTTGCATGAAATAGCATAGTTTTCATATTGAAAGACATATAATAGAAATTCAATTTTGAAGTTTGGAGGGGAACAAGCTTTTGAATTTAAGTCAAATTGTTGAGGAGTTTGAGGAAAGAAGAACCAAAGGCTACATAATTGGGTAGAGCTCCTCCATTTGAAACTTTGATTTTTTAGGTATGTGAAGTCTTTGTACATTTTTTTTTCATTCTATTATGGCTTGCTTTCATTTATGTTGTTTTGCATATTCCATGTTGATCATTTTTTGTTTTTCATGTTACAACCTTATGTTTTCAATGGACATTTTAAATTACACAATTCTATACACTTTCCAATTACATTTTTAAACCACATCTCTTTGAGGCATTTTTTTATTTAACAATTGACTTACTTTGTGTATTCTTTCAAAGCTTTCATTGAGGTATTTTGTCAAAAAACTATACAAACTAGTTGATTGCCTTGTCTATGCTACCAAATTTTCCATACATGTCTCTAAAAAATTAGAATATACTCCTAATATAGTAGGGGGAGGCCTGCAACACACAAACACACAACTCCAATATGTGAACACAATTTTCAATTTACATTTTCATCAAGACCTCTTCATTCAGCATATTCACACTATCCCTTGTAGCATACCAAAGTCACTCAATTGGCTATAATTCCATTCACACAACCTTTCAACTCACAACACAACATACATCAGGGACCCATTATAGAGCCTTTCAACATATATCCAACAATCACCAATGCTTTTTTTGTACCAAACTGCACAAATCAGGTTTTATACGCTTATAAGTGCCCAAGTTAGCCCACTTTTACAAAGGGACCACCTTCAAAACTTGTCCAAATCTACTGAAACATTAGGGCAACACTTTATATCATTCAAAACTTTAAATTACAGTGTTAGATTGTAGACATTCAATCATTTACCACCAAACCATAAAACCCTCTCCCTAGGCTTAGAAACCCTAGGTTTTATTGATAGTAGCACTTTCCAAACACTCTAAAACTCAAAAACTATTCAAACAAGTTTAAAATACCCTGCTCATGCTCAATATAACATAAAATAATGCTACCCAACTCAGAAACTCAATTTCACTAACCAAAACCTCATTTTTCTTAAGGAAATCTCTACATTTCCTCATTTGGTTTGACACCCAATCCAAGGATCATCCTCCATTCAAGTTTCTCATGGAATTTGATAATGTTTCCATCCTAAAACAAATCACTTCAACTTCAAAAAATAACATTTGAAAGAGGTGACCGTTGGTCTCCCTCTTTAATACACTTTTACAACCCTAGTGTAGGAGCACCTACACCTCATCCTCCTTATTTGATCATTTGATGGTAATTAGGATATTAATAGGTATATGGATCAGTCTTTGAGAATTTTTTGTTTTGAATAAGGTCAATCAAGACCACTAATCATGTCTTAGGTTGAGTTTTTGAGTTTAGTTGTTAAAATATGAAAAATGGTGATCTTGCACTAAAGTATCTTTGTAGCCTTTGAAGGAAAGTTTTTGAATTTACATGTACAGTTTACAAGATTAGTGTTTTTTGGATTTAATAAGGCTCATTTCAAGCCTTGGTGTGGTTTCAGTGATTTATAGGTGTTAGTGGTACAAACATACAATATGAGTAATATTGTTGTTAATATCATGTGTAAATGATGTAAACTTGGCCTTCAACGGTCATTAAGGGTTTAAAATTTAGTTGCAAGGTAGTTGGTTAGTGGGATGTGAAGGAGAATCCTTTAATTGGCATGCATACATGGAATGTAAGTTTTATTTGGAGTTTCTAAGAAGAAAATACATTGAAATCTCAAGTTTAGCAGCATTTTTTTGTGTTTTCATGTTTTTTCCTGACCTATAACTCATGTAAGGGACCCTATGATGTCTGATTTAAGTGTAGGATGCATGATTTGAGTGCTAGGAAATAAATAGGAGTAATAAACCTGCTGCTACAATGAGTTTTGTGAACAAAAATGCATGTGAATGAGGGCTTAGGCCTAGGGTTTGGAAGAATCTTTATGGGAGGTCATGATGTTTCAAACTTTTAGGCATGTGTATGGTTAATTTTCTTTGTTCAAGTTGGTTTTAAAGTCTGGGAGGTTGTGGAAGTAGCATATTCAATAAACCCTCTTGAATAGTGCATAAAACAAGGGTTTTTAGGTTTTGCGCAAATTTTTCTATACTAGAGGAATCTAGTTGTGGTTTTGGAGGTTTGTGAATGTAAGAAATGTTTCCCCAAGGTTTCAAAGTCCTATGATAAGTTTGAGGGCATGTTGTTTTTCAAATTAGGCCTAATCAACCTAATTAGGTCAACCTAGAAGGGGTGTTTTTGGGGATTTGGTCCAAAGGAATTGTACTTGACATTGAGATATGTGTAATATCTCTGAAATGGGTGTCTAAAACCATGAATATTTTTTCTTGTGTTTTGGAGAACATTTGAGTTATTGGGAAAAAATTGAGTTTCCACTACTACTAGGGTTCAAGGGGTGAAAGTGTGAAATATAACTTTTGATGATTATCAATCTTTGAGGGTTGTTTGGTTTGTTCAAATTGGTCATCTTAATCTTGTTAGATACATCTTAAAGGAATGCTATCAAATTGGTTGTGATTGAGCCTCCCGCGTCTACATAAAACCCTTCACTATTTGTTAATTTCACAACTTGGCACTTTTTGCACATTTTGATAATTCTACTACCTATGTAAACTATTTTGGTTTTCATCTCTATTTCTAAATTACCTCATTAGTAAAGATACCTCATCACCTATTTTTTCTATTTATGAAGCCTTGAATGACATATATATTTCATTTATTTTAATGGATACATTTTTGAGGAACTAATATTCATCTCATTACCATGCTACAGGTAAAATTATCCGCCATACCGAAGAAATGAACAAGAAAGAAAGATGTAACAAATGAAGAGTATGAAGCCTTCAAAGAACATGAAAGAGAACGAGTGGCAACATATCATGAAAAGAAGAAATTAGAAATGATTGATGAAAACAAGCCAATTAAAGAGGAACCTCAACCATCAAAAAGACAAAAGAAATTGGTAGCACAAAGGGAACGAATGCAAAAAAGTCATGCTAGGAGAGATGCGAATATCGTGGTTGGAGACACAACCTCTACCACAAGTGAATATGAAGGGACACCGTTAAGAAAAAGTGAATATGGAGGGACACCATCTACTGCATCTAAAGTTGAGAGTACATCATCACTTAGATTTGATGAAGAAGGTATGCCATCATCCCCACATGAACCTCAAGGTATGTATTTTAATCCACCCTTGATCAAAGGTATGCAATCTAGCCCACCTCAATTAAATATTGATGAAATTTCTAATGTTGGGATGTATGTACCTAGGAGAACACCACCTAGAATTTTGCGTAGAAAGCAAAAGTTTTTTATTAATATTGATGAGGATATTTTGCAACACATGGAAGGTTAGATTCCAGAACACACTTGTAGAATATATGCTAATAATATTTGGAAAATATTCTTTGAAAGGCTAAATGAGACCGCAAGATGTCAACTATTTTCTCAAATGATGTGGGGTTTAAAGTACAGAAACATCATGAAGACTCTTGGGTTGAGAACATCGAATGCATCAAGTTAAAATAGTATTGTGAAGAATCTAATGGATTCTTATGAGAGTGTGGGTAAGACCTCACACTCAAAGGACAGTAATGTCACCCAATGTTTCATTACATTGACTTTGGTAAGCTATCAAACAAAGAGATCTCGTCATATTAAAAAGACAAGTGAACAAATGGGAATTAGTAGAAAAGCTTTATCAAAAGTTGTTCAAAGGTGGAAAAGAATTGAGGGCACTGATTCAAATGAATTATGGGCATTCTCAAGGAGATTTACACATAAAGATAAAAAATATTTTAAAGCATTAAGAACACTAATTGAAGAGTATTGGAAGAATAATACAAGGCCATCTCCGAATCAAAGGGATGTCGTAAGAAGGAGAATCAGTAGTTGAAACTGTCAGCCACATCCAAAGAATTTTTTGGATGCGACTCAAACCCAATTTTTTCATAAATTTCAATATAATTATCCTCAAATTAGTATTTCTCAAAGATTTTTTGAAATGCTTAAACCTTTTTATGTCAACATAAATCAAACACGAACTACTTGTTGTTGTAGACTACATATTGAATTCTTTAACCATTATGATGTTTAATGTTCTATATGTTTAGATTTGCATACTAATGATGTTTTATAGGATTGTGGCATAGAAGCCCCACTAAAATCTTTAAGAGAGTTCTTATCAAAAAAATTATGTGAAATATAGGATGGCCAAATATTCTACAAGACAACATGCTTGGATGGTTCATGTGAGCATTGTGGTGGCTTGCAAGGAATGCTAGTATGTCAACATATGCAAAGAATAGATGAGGTGGGACAAAAACTAGTAGAGTTTGGGAAATATAAAATAGTGGCATATGCTACAAAAGATGGGTCTCAAGCAAATAGGTGTGATTTGGTTATTCAAAAGACTCCAGTGTATTAGTTTATCTCAATGTTTCATAAGAATCTAGTGTATGAGTATGTAAGGAATACCCATAGAGCCCGATGGTTGGACACACAATTCAAGATATGCAAGGACACCTTTCCAGTTGGTAGCATAGTATGAGTGGTTGAATTTTTAGAGAACTACACTCTATAGCCACAGTGTGAGGTGCAGTCATAGTATAAAAATTCCACATAGGTTTTGATATTTGTGCACATAGCATTCATTCAGGCAGCTAATAGTACAAAGAACCAAAGGAAGGTATTGAGGGAGTATCACTTTTATATTAGTGATGATTGCACATATTCTCTAGATTTCGTGCAAGGTTTCTTCTAGATGTTCTACAGTGATTTGGATCAGAGGGGCATAGCATATGGTCAGATAACTGTGCAACATAGTTCAAGAACACATGTATGTTCTAATAGTTGTGCATGACACATCTCACTATAGGTGTTGAACATAAGTGGAAATTTTGTGAGGCCAGACATGGAAAGGGGGAGCATGATGGTGTAGGAGAATGCATGAAAATATAATTAGCACGAGAAGAGTTAAAGTATAAAGACAGTGAAAAGTTGACAGATGCAAGATCAATCGTTGAGTGGTGTAATACTTCGATGGGTCCAAGTAATGAAGGTATGTCTTCATTTCATATTTTTTTTGGTTGATGGATGATACTAAAATTGCACCATATGAGGATTTTTTTACACTAACAGGATCGAGTGAGCTACACTCTTTCCTTAGCTCAAATGTAGGTTCATAGAGTATCAATACACGTAAGATGGTAGGCTTTGGTTCTTCATTTACAATGCAAGCCTGGAATGATTGTGATTCAAGGGTGTGGGTTGACAAATGGTTGACAATTTATCTAAGCCCACTTCACACGTATCACCCTCGGATGGCATTAGAACTAACACAAATGGAATCATTAGTCGACTTTGACCAAGTATCAAATCTATTTCAACTAGGTAATATATCTACTTGCTTAGTTTTTGAAATTCCATATTGTTATCTTACTTTGTATTGTATTCCTAATGTTGACTAATTTGAAGAGATATGCCACACATATCAATGTAGGGAATGTTTATGTAGTTATTGCAGATGGAGAGAGTGAAGAGGGAACAAACTATTACTTGTGTCATTGTGTTGAGGCCAAAAAGAAATTGGAAGGCCTAGTTATAGATGGAGTAAACATCAAATACCCTATAGGCTCAATTGTTAAACATGGGTTGTTTCAGGACTTTGACATGCATCGTAAGATTCTTCATTATTCAAACCTTGTTGTGGCATCCAATGTCCATTTGACCAAATATGGGGGCAGACCTTTCAACAAGACATTGTGGAAGGTCTGTGAGTCTGACCATGAGGCAATACTTGACATAATAAAGAGTAGAGTAGACCTAGATTGTTAAATGGATTAATTTTTAAGTATATGCACAATGGTTCTTATTAATTTATATTTGTATCCATGTTAATTTGTTTGATGCCAATGATATCATCTTATTTTACTTTGTGTATCTATAAGTAATTTGGTAAACATTGATTGGTGTCCCCTTGTAGAAAATGTAGATTTTTGAGCCATCAGAGAGAATCTTAGGCATAAAAGAAATGCAACATCCCTATTTTGATGATCTTGGAAAATGTCAATTATGATTAAATAAGCCATTAGAAAAGTGCGTGTAAAGCTTGGTGAGGGAATTTCAAGTTATTTATTTCAATTTAACCTTATCATGAGCACCTATGATGTAGAAATTATAAGAGCATCTTGAATTTCAAGATATTCTATTCATGAGAGGTGCTGTATGCAATAGGTATCTTGGAACTCCCAGTGAAGATGTATGGCTAGGAGTGACTAAGTTGAGAGATTACCATGCCTATCTATAAGTTCCTTCCATATATTTTCATTTCATTTCCATTTTGGATGAGTTATTTCTTTTTATTCTTTTACTTTGCATATTTGTAACTAAACTAGTAAGAATTGATTGGTCTCTCCTTGCAAAAAATGCTGATTTTGGAGCCATCAAAGAGAATCTTAGCCAAAAAATCAATGCAACATCCTTATTTTGATGATCTTGAAAAACCTCAATTCTAATTTGAAGCCACTATAAAAGGGTGTGTGAAGATTTGCGAGGGAATCTCAAGTTTCTCATTGAAGTTAAGCTCTAAATGAGAACCTATGATGTAGACATTATAAGAGAATCTCAAATGTATGAGTGACATT
This sequence comes from Sequoia sempervirens, assembly GCA_007258455.2. Classification (NCBI taxonomy): domain Eukaryota; kingdom Viridiplantae; phylum Streptophyta; class Pinopsida; order Cupressales; family Cupressaceae; genus Sequoia; species Sequoia sempervirens. Next base: position 196,399,802 of record VDFB02000003.1, read on the forward strand.
GTAAAATATCTGTGAGAACAGAGTACCTAAGGCATTGTAATGAGATTTAATTGTAATATCATTTACTGGAATAATGAAATTTGGTGTAGTGGGACCAAGGTTATTGAGCAAATTTGATTCACATAATTCTTTTAAGTTAGTTTTGTGTTTTGAGTTTTGTCAATTGAATAAGGTCATAACACATCCACAATTGATTTATAATGTAATAAGTCATGTTAGATACAAAAAAAATAGTTAGACATGATTGGAAAGATGTAGAATTATTTGTAAAGGCTATTTAAGTCAATATTTGAATTTGTAGCCTTTTGAAGGAAAATATTTGAATATGGTTGTGAATGTACTATTAGTGAGATTGAGAGTGTTAACCTTAAGAGAGTAGCAGTATTTATGTTGATGAAATTTCCTTTCGATGCAAGGATTCAAAGCACATCAACCATGTGGTACAAATGGTTAAATACTAGAGACAATCTATAAGAATGAAAGAGTCTAAAAAGGCGAAGGGAGCTACACTGGTGACTCAGGAGAAAATTTAGCTTTCAAAAACAAATTCAATTAGGCTGGCAGACATGTGGATCTAGCCAACATTTAGTGGAAGAGGAAGAAACATGACTGGAACTCTGGAGGCCCACCATACTAGATTTTGGTATTCAACCATGAGAGTAGAAGAGAGCTAATATCACGTATCAAAACATTAAGCATGCATTCTTCCAACCAGCAGAGGAGGAGATGATTACTTTGCTTCATTTTCATTTGCATAACCATATCAAGGCGTGGGAACCAAGAAGACCAAGGATGTCAAGTTTTATGTGGAGGTAATAGATGTGGTCCAAAATTTAGGAGGGGCAAGAAGGTCAATGTATGATCTTGATGACATTGAAGGGTTTCATGATGTATTAGACCCATTCCATTTTTTTTCCTACTGTAAGTTGTGGAATGGATCCTCTAACTTGTAAAATACATGCCTAGCCTATTTAGAATGTTCTAGAGTCAAGGTTGGGTGTTTGGGATGATGTTCTAGGGCTATAGTAGGGTATTTTCATGATGAAAATGAGGGTTTCAAGTGGTGTTTTTGACAAAATGTGGGAAGGACTATCCATGTATTGTATTATTCATAATATGTAGGGTCTGGTAAGTGTGTTTGGTGCTTTTTTTGGGTATGACAGGTGTAGGAGATAAGAATTTAATTAAAACCCCAAGTATTTTGCTTGAAATAGAGGGTTTTGTGTATTAGGGGTCTAGAGGTCTTGGACCTAGAAAAAAATCATGGAATTGAAGGTTTTGACATATAACATACTGGTGTTTGAGGAGTTTGAGTGAAGATCTAGTGTTTAAAAGGTCGTCTCTTTGTAAATAGGGCTAATTTAGTAGCCTATATGCAAGATGGTCTATTGGATCTTAATGATGGTACAAAGAAACATGGTATGATCTATTGGGAATTTGTATTAGGTTTGGTGTTGAAGCTTGATTGATATTTGGTTGGCCATTAGATGACCTTCTCTAAAAGATAAGCTCATTTGATGAGATTTGGAGACTATAAGTTAGGCAAGGGCTTGTTGAAAACCCATACTCAAAACCTTCCCATAGCCAACCAAATCCTAAAAAACCTTCAAAAAGGTCTACACAAGCTTAAAAGTTCAAGAGATATCATTGCCCCCAAAGATTTCTTCAAACCCTAGCAGTAAACTACCATTTTCCACTAAAAAATGCACCATTTGACATCTAGGGAATCACCTAAAAACCATCTATTCACCTCCCTTGCACAAAATTTTTTCACACATGTTTTATAACCATAAATAAGCCTTTCCATTGAGTTATAGAAGCATACAGTGGGTTAAAGGTTTAATATGACATTTTAATGCACTCAAAACCCTTGAAATAGGGTATACAAACTGACCCTCAGTAATGGGCTTCTAAAATACAAAAAATCACTTCAAATCCAACCAAACCAAAACTAAAATGGAGTTAATTCTACTGCCCACCGAATTCCATTGAAAAGAGATCACAATCACCCTGTACAGAACTGTACAGTTCAATGAAACATCAAATCCCAAAGTGCAAAAGGGTAGCAATCTTTAACACGGTATTAATTGGATACCATGGAGCTTAGAAAATCTCCATCTGAACCTATGGGATTGTGTTGGGGCCATCTAAAATAACTTCTCTCAGTGTTTTTTTTTTATCTTACAGTGGTTTTCCCATGGTTTCCAATTTTTAGTTGATGGAAAAAGTGTCAAATGCAAGTAGTGGAAAGTTGCAAAGTGGTGTAAATTTCATTCTACAATTCATGTGACCAAACGGACTATTCCAACATGTCCAAATAGGTATGTTTACACTAGGCATGGTCCTCTTTTTCACCCAAACACGTGGAATTGCTTTGAGCGATGTTCAACCAGATCGATCCCTTAACTGTCCAAAGTGCAAAATGGCTACAAACTTTAGCATGTTGCTACTCAGATACCATGATGCTTAGAAACTTCTTATTTGATCCTATGTGATCATGTTGAGACCCTCTACAATAACCTCTCTCTTTTTTTTTTTTTAATCTTGGAGTGGTTTTCCTGTGGTGTCCAATTTTTAGTTGATGGAAAAAGTGTCAAATGGAATTAGTGCAAAGTTACAAAGTGGTACAACTTTTGTTTTGCAACTCGTGTGACCAAAAGAACTGTTTCAACACATCTAAATATGTATATTCATTCTAGGAAATTTTCTCTTTCACACCCAAGCATGCAGAGTCACTCTGAGCTACATTCAACCAGATTGATCCCTTATGGGTCTAAAGTGCAAAATGGCTGCAAACTTCAGCATATTGTTACTCGGATACCGTGATGCTTAGAAAATTCTCATCTAATCCTATGGGATAGTGTTGGGACCCTCTAAAATAACATCTCTCCATTTTATTTTTTCTCTTAGAGTGGTTTTCCCGTGGTGTCCAGTTTTCAATTGATAGAAAAAGTGTCAAATGCAAGTAGTGGAAAGTTGCAAAGCGGTGCAAATTTTATTCTGCAAATTGTGTGACCAAATGAATTGTTCCAACATGTCTGAATAGGTATGTTTATGCTATTCATGGTCCTCTTTTTCACCCAAACAAGAAGAATCACTTTGAGCTATGTTCAACTGGATTGATTCCTTAAGGGTCCAAAGTGAAAAATGACTGCAAACTTTAGCATGTTATTACTCGGATAGTGTGATGTTTAGAAAATTATCGTTTGATCCTATGGGATTTTGTTGGGCCCCTTTAAATTAACCTCTCTTATTTTTTGTTATCTTGGAGTGGTTTTTCCTGTGGTGTCCAATTTTTAGTTGATGGAAAAAGTGTCAAATACAAGCAGTGCAAAGTTGCAAAGTGGTGCAAATTTTGTTCTACAACTTGTGTGACCAAAAAAACCATTCCAATGCATTTGAATACATATTTTTATGCTAGGAGTAGTCCTTATTCACACCCAAATATGCGGAATCGCTCCGAGCTATGTTCAACCGGATTGATTCTTTAAGGGTCCATAGTGCAAAATGGTTGCAAACTTTAGCATGTTGTTACTCAGATACCATGACACTTAGAAAATTCTCATCTAATCCTATGGGATTGTGTTGGGCCCCTCTATAATAACCTCTTCTTTTTTTTTTTTATCTCAAAGAGGTTTTTCCATGGTGTCTAATTATTAGTTGATAGAAAAAGTGTCAAATGTAAGTAGTGGAAAGTTGCAAAGTGGTGCAACTTTAGTTCTACAACTCGCGTGACAAAATGAATTGTTCCAACACATCCAAATAGATAGTTTTAAACTAGGCATGGTCTTCTTTCACACCCAAACATGTGGAATCACTCTGAGCTATGTTTAACTGGATCGCTCCCTTAAGGGTCTAAAGTGTAAAATGGTTGCAAACTTTAGCATGTTGTTACTTAGATACCATGATGCTTATAAAATTCTCATCTAATCCCATTGGATCATGTTAGGCCTCTCTACAATAACCTCTCTCAGTTTTTGTTATCTCAGAGTGGTTTTTCTATGGTGTCCAGTTTTCAGTTGATAGAAAAAGTGTCAAATAGAAGTAGTGGAAAGTTGCAAAGTGGTTGAACTTTCATTCTGCAACTTGTGTTACTAAAAAAACTATTCCAATTTGTTTGAATAGGTATGTTAATTATAAGCATGGTCCTTTTTTGCACCCAAATATATAGAATTTCTCTGAGCTACGTTCAATCAAATCGATCCCTTAAGGGTCTAAAGAGCAAAATAATTGCAAACTTCAGCATGTTGTTCCTCTAATACAATGACACTTAGAAACTTCTCATTTGATCCTATGGGTTTGTGTTGGTCCCCTTTTCAATAATCTCTCTATTTTTTTTTATCTCAGAGTGGTTTAACTATGGTGTCTAGTTTTTAGTTGATGAAAAAAGTGTCAAACGCAAGTAGTGGAAAGTTGCAAAGTGGTGCAACTTTCATTCTACAACTCTTCTAATGAAAAAAACTATTCCAATGCATGTAAATAGGTATTTTTATGCAAGGAATTGTCCTATTTCACACCCAAACACATAGAATCACTTCGAGCTACGTTCAACTAGATCGATCCCTTAATGGTCCAAATTGCAAAATGACTACAAACTTCAGCATGTTGTTACTCAGATACCATGATGCTTAGAAAATTTTTGTCTAATCCTATGGGATTATGGTGGACCCCTCTATAATAACCTCTCTCATTTTTTGTTATTTCAAATTAGTTTTTCTGTGGTGTCCAGTTTTTAGTTGATGGAAAAAGTGTCAAATGCAAGTAGTGGAAAGTTGCAAATTTGTGCAACTTTCGTTTTGCAACTCATGTGACGAAATAGACTATTCCAACACATTTGAATAGGCATGTTTATGTTGTTCATGGTCCTCTTTCACTCCAAAACATGGGTAGGTGTAGGATCATGATGGGCCAAAAAGTGGCGATATGATGGGTATTTGTAGGGTATGTGGCTGATGACTTTTTTATAACCCAAAATTAATGAAATGAAAAGGGTTTTTAAAGGAGATTCTCAGCTTTCCACCAATATAAACTATGCTTTAATTTTAATTTAATTAATAATTATTATCAATTTTCTATTTGAATTACAACTAAAGTCCTGATTGATAGGCTAACTGGAAAATATCTATAGCTTTCAAACGATATCACATTTTTGGAATCCAAAACATGCATCACATTCTATGATTCGCATACTATAGGATTAAAAAAAAAATTGAATTGCATAAAGCTTTGACCAAGTTAAGGTGGTTAGACATATGAGTTTTTATATTTTTTAAAAGTTGTAATAAAAAATTTGTAATTAATTCTTTACTTGGAAAAAAATTACAAAAAAGTATGCATCACATTTGGACATAAGTCCTCTACTTATGTCTTAAATCTTATAAAAAAAATATTATCATTTTATTGTGGTTAGGGTGGTCAGACAAACACCTACTTCTTATTTTTTCCCTGAAATTTAAGTACTACTGCATTGAAATTTCAAATTTTCACCAAATAGATTTTTTCTTTTTTAAAATAAACCTAGTAGTTTAGAAACTAAATTCAATTTTCTACAGATTCTATTCTTACATATTTTTGAAATAATATAGATAACTTATTCAAATTTTTACATCAAGTTGCCTAAATCTGATTTTTCTGAATTTTTTGCCACTCAAGGGCCTATTTTTTCCATGATGATCCTGCACATACCCACACATTGAATCACTTTGATTTATGTTCAATCGGATCGATCTCTTAAGGGTTCAAGTGTAATATGTTGAAATAAGTCATTCCACCTATTGTTCAATTTGTGTCTAAGTGGAATGGGTTTGATGTAAGTAGGATAGGGAGTAGGAATAAGAAAATAGCATTGGTAAAGGAATTACAAGAGATTACTAACATTGCCCCTATTCAAAATTCAAAATTAAGGCCCCTTAAAAGCAAGGCTAGAAGAGGTGAAAAGAAGTTTCTTGAAAATAAGTTAGAATTGGTTGGAAATAGATTGAGGTTGTGGAGTTTGATGTGTTCAAAAGGTCTACAAGGATAGGGGAGGTCAAAAGTATGTTATGAAATCACGCTCTACTTGGGAAAACAGGGGTTTTGAATGAAAAAGAGATGTTTGAGGGAGTAAAAGTGGGTAAAGTGAAGAGACAGCATAATTTGGTGGTTAATTAAGTTTGTACAGGAAAAATGAAGAGTGTTGGAATATTTTTTGAGGTTCGAGTTGGGGTTCAGGGGTTCGGTTTGCCAGTTAGGCCAAATTTTTTTGGAGGGGGGTTCGGTTTTTCTTGGGTTCATTGGTACAAAAAGCATGTAAAAACAAAATATAAATATATATGTTTCCTAGAAGCATGAATTAGGATTAGAATATCACATAACATCATAAACAACAAAATCACCATAAACTTGAATATCATTTAAAATGTGCATGATAAATATTCATCTTTGAAACTTGAATTGTGGTAGCTTGATATACAGAGTCTATTGATGTTAAGGTTCAATTTGTATGATTTTGAAAAAAGAAGCGAATTGAGTAGAGTTATCAGCGTTCCTCATAAATCAAAAGATTTTTTTTAATACACTAGCCATTTTGATGTTTTCTTGTAGTCTCAAACATTATTTTGTATCATTGTTACATTAGTCTTGAGATTGGTAGCTTAATATAGTTGTACAATACAAAATTTGGTTTACCTGTGTAGTGTAACAATGGCATAGACAGATTTTTCTTTCAAAGAACCAAAGGGTGAGTGCACAATTGAAGTGTATAAACACATATTTTTATAATATCAAGGATACTTTTTGAAACTTCCATGCATTGCTAATCTAAAAGGAAAATTATTATGTACACATCCTTTGCTTTATTGAGTTGTTCCAATCAAAGGATTAAATATATTGAAATATTTTTATAAATCATTTCATAGAATACCAATTGAAAACGTGCTTTTCTCTTTTAGATAAAGTTGTTTACCATCAATCAATTAATTTATTCAAGACAAACCATGAAGGACAACAATGATCAGTGCTATGGGTAACCAATTAATAAGTATACATGTGAATAAGTCAATCATGTACATGTGAATAAGGGAAGCACAAGTAGTCACAAACACATATTCCTTGAAGTATACACACGAATACATAGTATACACAACTTAATACAAAGTATATGCATGAATACAAGGTATATGCATGAAAACGTGTAATTCACAAAGTATACATTGGAACACACGTAAGTCACAAAGTATACATGTACATTGTAAAGGAAAAATTTCAATACACATAACTCATATCTATTGAACCATGAATTTATAACATACAAATATGGAAATCATTGATAAAAAATATTTGTATTAACCAAATAGCCATGTACGCATACATCAATATATTTTGATATAAGTATAAAATATAGGTACAAAATAGCCATATAGGCTTATGAGAATGCCATATAGGCATAAAATGTCAAATGTATCCAATACAAAATATGTACAAAAAATTCCATGTAGGCATACAATAAAGGGCTTTGGAATCAAAAGTCATTGCTCTCCAGGCTCTCAAAATAAAATCTTGCCATTTGTTGGTCGATCAGATAGTGATAGGTCTGCCACTAATTTATGCTACACTTGAGGAGTGCTCCTACTACTCCTCCTACTACTATTAAGTTCTTGGTGAAGTTTTAACTATTACAATAAGAAGTAAAGACATTAATATATAGAAATTACATTATAGAAAATGATATATTTAAAAAAAAGTCACTTACGACCATCTCACAGTCACTCTCCTTGACCTAAATAATCACACACTGATGTTGAGGCATGCTCAAGCCCTGTATAAACCATCCAAATATAAATTAGATTACGAATCAATAAGTTGGTTTGATTTTTCACTCAAACTAACTTCTATAACAACGAATATAAATTGAAATTTAGCAATTTGTCTCATACCTCCCTGTCAGAGCCATCAAGGATTGTATAGCAGATGAAACATTGATATCCATTGCCCTCATAACATTTGGATGTGTTTCCACAACCAACATCTGAAAATAAAACAAAAAATTATTTAATTATAGAAAAGTTACAATAGCGATGGACATGTCATGACTTATAGTGTATAAGATCTAATAAACAAAATTTTGAGTAATTATTAAACTATATATTTCTGATTATCATGCTTACTATTTTCCCTATCCATATCTTGTTCGAAAGGACGTGTTTTTAGGGTTTTACCCATAGTAGTAAGCCACTGAATCATTTGATTAAATTCTTTATTAGATATGTACGATAACTGTGGTGGCATAGAGAAGGCAGTGAACTATTTGAAAAAGTGCCTCAAAAGAAATGGGGTCTCATGGTGATGGAATGCCATTACAAAAAAATACACGTCATGGCATTCCATCACCATAAGAACACATTTCTTTTAGGTATTTTTTCAAAAATTTCATTACCTTCTCTATGACCAATAGTATTGCTTACTAGAATGTATCTTGTGTGTAAATGCAATCATAGTACTCTTTAGTCTAGTATTTCAAATTTATTCTAAAAATTCTCTTTTTGCTTAAGGTAGCCCACTATTATTTTACATGATTATGTTTTTTTTGTTATTTTGGTTGTGTATTGCATGCTCTTTTATTCTATCAAAGGGATGCATTTTACATTATCCTCATAAGTGCCTTGAAGGCATACCAAGGTTTTGTTTGTTTCTTAGTTGTCAGATGTATTTCAAAGCCTTATGACCATATATATGAGGTTCCTTATGATATATTTGAGAAATATTGTGGAAGAACCCTTTATAAGGAATAATGAGTGTCTCCTCTAAAAAAGGAAGAAACTACTTGACCAAGCCAAATGAAGAGACAAATGCTAATGTATATGTGTAGGGGGTGAAAACTATGATTGGAGATATTTCTATTTAGAATATATTATATTTAGTTTTGTGATACTTGTTTCCACTTGGATTAGCATAAGGTAGAGTTTAATTCCTCAGTTGTATCAATTTACTAGCACAAGTGAATTAAGATGGTTCAAATGCAAGCCTATTCCCCATAAAATTTATTTGCTAGAAAACTTATGTAACCAATTTTCTTATGCAACCAATTTTATTGGTTTCTTTTGTATTTAGTTTAAAGGATTAGATTGTTATATTAATCATGATTTGATAGATATTTTTCCAAGCATCCATAGTTTGTTGGAAAGCACCTATTTTAGGATTTAAGCCATATTAAAAAGGAAGCACGGGTAGTTTGATAAAATGCTTTGGTGCACATGTATGAAAAATATGGTATCATAAAAAGGGTGGTGAGAATTTTGAAGAAATTCCTAGATGAAATGTGGTCTCATGGTGATGGAATGGAATTCCATCACCATGAGACCGCATTTCTTCGAGGCATTTTTTGAAACTACTAACTACCTTGTGTATGATATTGCTTACTATTATGCTTTCATAGATTTTTTCCAAGCATCCTTAGTTTGTCGTATAGATGCAGCTTTGCAAGCTCATGCCTCCATGTGAAGAAATTACATCATTGCTTATGTTGACTTTCTAAACAACTATATTTTAGTTAAAAAAAATTCATCTATCAACATCTAGAACTTATTAGTTATGGAATGTGAAGTAATTCTTTGAGTTTGAATGATGTGCAATGCAACATAACCAAAGATATGAATATAAACTACACAAATATATTAAGTACAATTCATTAGTTAAACTTTTTATTATATTACCTACATGAAGGTTTAAGTAAATCCACTGGAACTGAGAGGTGTTCCCTCGAAACATCCAATATTACCTTGTTCAACATCCAAAATCACATATTAAAATATCATTTGTAAAACAATTCTATTAACATGTAATAAATTTATAATATTTTACTAGTTACATACCTTGCTGATAGGTGTATTGCAGAAATAAGTAGGTGGAGGGCTGGTGTATCTAGTCTCAACATTGTGACCCTGCAATTTTATTAAAATAAAAAAACAAAATTAGTTAATCTTGCATTTCAAAATCAAAATTTAATAAATTAAATTCAATGAACATGCTAACTTTTACCCAAGTATCAATTCCATATGTATCGTGCAAAATTTCAATTGCCCTTTCCATCTCTGTAGCTACATAAGGATCCTCCACAATAGCCTCCTAAGTGTTGGCGGGGTCATATTAACAAGTCACCCTACAAGATTGACACACATGGGTTCGAAGGCCACCACTTGAAGACTACCCTAGATGGCACTCTAGAATAGGGCTAATATGTGTTGGTTCTCTTTTTCAATGTATCCAGGGTTGTATTCTAATCTACCTATGGAATTGCCAATTCCAATCAAGGGCAACTCAAAGGACCTGGACCAACTAATGAGGAATTTAAGAATCCTCCTACACTTCGGGCTCTGCAAGACCTGGGAGGGTGATCCCTTAATATGTTTAAAACATTTGCACCATTATTATAAACAACATTAACAATAATAGATAATCCCACTTAATAGCTCAACATGATAGGATAATACCAAATAGAATTGGCTATTCATTAACAATATCAACTATTTGGAGCATGAGATAATTACTACACAATCCATAGTATAAGATAGTCATTGATTTTCAATTTGTAGCAATCTCTAGGCAAAGACAAAGAAATACTGAATCATACAGATAATTACAACTTAGATCAGTGTCATTTATCCATTGGAGGAGTCAAATTCATAAGCATCTAAGGGTATATGACAAGTTTAACACATAACATATGAAATCCTTGATGACATTGCATTGTAATCTCATCAATATGTATTCTAACAAAATAATACTTATTAAATATTCATACAAAACACATCTACCTACAATCCCATTCAAGCATTTTAATTAATTCCTTGAATTAAAGCTAAAATAGAATCATACACACCACAAAAGTGAGATGAATGAAACAACCCTTAGTTATTTTATTCAAAGTTTAGATATGCATGTACAATGGAGATACATGAGCCTTAATTTATCATTTCAACTCAAATACTAGTATTGTTATACAAAATTAAATCCCCATGAACTCAAAACTTGTTACAAAATGAGCCAAAACCTAAATTGCATTTCTCTCTAAAACCATCGGACTTTACAATTTTCTCTACAACTTCATGTAGACTCGACCAAAAGTTATCTAACTTGCTAACCTCTACTTCTAGCCTTGAAATCCTTCTTATATAAAATGAAGGAGAAAACAAGTGTCGGGCCAGAAAGTACACATGTCACCAGCCAATTGGCACACCTGGTGATATTCCAAAAATTTGTTAGAACTGCCATCACCCTGGAGAATATTCTTGTTCATTCCACACCGAGAATGCCATCAACGCAAAACTGGAACCTTTATAACCACAACATCTTATTTATTCATCAAATCATACTAGTAAGCATCTCATCCACCATTAAATCTCACTCGCATGCTGCACAAACAACTCCAACCATATTTGACGCAGACTTGAATTCTAGTCATCGATCCTTTAGTTAGATCAAATGATCGAATGCCCATCTTAAAAATAAGATGACACAATTGCCAACATGGAAAATAAGGGTCCCACCATACTATACGCTACCAAAGAAGTCCACATGGTAGTGGCCTACGATATTGCAATTGATAAAGATCCCGCAACTTCAGATCATGCAATGGTGTGCAACCGTAGATCTTGAGCATCAATGATCTCATTCCTTCAACACATTCACCAACCTTATCAATAACCATTGAGCAACTTTCCCACCAAAATTATAACAGATTCGTCGATTTAAAAAATGTCCACCTTAAGAGAAATTTAGTAACCCTCTTTTTAATGTATTTAAGGTTGGATTAATGTACCACAGTATTTCCTTTATTTCTTCGGCTTCATTAGATGAGACACTTGGCTCCCGCCCGTGATATTACAATCAGTAAAAACCTTGTAACTCTCGATAATGCAATGGTGAGAAACTGTTTATCTTGACAATATTTGATCGACATTCACTCAAACTCTATCCTCATCAGCCTTTCCAAATAGGACACATGGCATCCACCTACGATATCACGGTCAACCAAAGCACTATGGTGGGATCATCGCGGGATGGCGGGGAATGGTTGAGATTAAATAGTAGTTGATCAATGATCACATGAATTTGATCCCTTTACAAAATAAAATATTTATTAAAAGGACAAGGGGACATCACTAGGCTAATAGTAAACAACATAAGTTGTTTTTAAATGATGAAACATAGGGCCAACCAAGACTTAGGAAAATAAAACCCAGTGGAGGAAATAAAATATTTGAGACCAAAAGGACCCAGCCTAGATGGAATTATAAGACATAAGATGTCTTAAAACCCTTCAAAAAGTAACAGAAAAATAGATCCCAACCAAGGCATAAAATAAACTCAAGGGCTCTACATGAGAATAAAGTTAAACCTCAACCCAAGGAAAAATTTTGACAGCATGAAAGACTAGTAACATAGGGCAAGGCAGGAATGGAACATAAGGAGCAAAAATATGAAGTTCCATCAGTGGCTCTAGTTGGGGACGTTCATTCCACTGGAATGAAGCGAGAATTCAAAATCTCAAGAAGAGCAGACAAAAAGGTAGAGACGACCAAAAAGGGGTTGTTCAGACAGAACAACCCAAACTATGTACAAAATATATACAAAATAAACAATCCTAAACTACAGTTCATGGAAAAGAATACTCCAAGTGAAGTATAATTTCAAGAACTGTCCATGAACTAGAAATTAATGAATATCCCATGTCATATCTTGGAGGAAGTATGAATCTTCACCCCACTTACAATTAATAAAAAATGGACCCAACCAGATTGCATCAAATTTCCCATGTTTCCCTTTATCTTCTAGTCTGCCATTCCAAATTAAAATGAAATCTCCATCTTTGAAACTCCTAGCAGCTTCCCTCTTGTCATACAAATTCTATACTTGCAACTACAACTTTTCATTTCTCTTTTGTGCTTCCCTCCTAGTTTAATCTAATTCTATAACAACTTCCACTTTCAATTGCATCTCATCATCAATTTCATTATCATACATCTGGAAAAACTTATACATTTCCATTAAGTTGTTTTGGGGCAAGCTGGAATTTATCCCATAAACCAAGTCAAATTGGGCACAACCTATTGCCTTCTTCACAATTACCCTATCTACCCAGACTACTAATCTCAGCTTAGAATCCCAAGCCTTTTTATTCTTATCTAGGATTCTTTTAATGATCCTCATCAATCTTTTATTGCTTGACTCTGCTTGTCCATTTCCCTATGGGTGGTATGGTGATGAATAAGAAATTTGGATGCCATACTCCTCACAAAATTCTATGTATTCCTCTGACCTAAAACACATTGCATTATCTGATACAATCCTTTCTAGTCACCCAAATCTAGTCAATATGTTGCTCATCAGGAAGTCAATTACGACTTTACTAGTGGCTTTATTTGATGGAATTGCTTCCGCCCACTTGGTAAAATAATCAATAGCCACCAATATACATGAATGACCTCCACTAGATTTACATGCTATCTCTCCTACAAAATCAATACCCCACTACTGGAATGGAGCTTGTACTATAACTGGTTTTAGAGAAAAGTTACCAAAAAACTTTAACTTACCAGAGAAACGTTGACAAGCATAACATATCTTCACTAGTTGGTGTGCATCCTTAAACACTGTAGGCCACCAAAATCCAGCCCTCATTATCTTATGTGCAGTTTTTTTAGCCATATAATTCCCTCCACATACTCCACCATGCATCTCACTCAAAAGGTTTTTTGCTTGATCTTGGTCAACACACTTTAGCATAACACCTTCTCCATTTCTCCACTAGATCTTTCCATCTATGATAGCATATTTGATAGCATGTAACTTCAATTTCCTTTTCTCATTTTCACTTAAATTTTTAGGACATTTCATTCTTTGAAAATAATATATCACATCTTTATACCAATCAGAATGCTCCATATCACATATGTGTGATCTATTCTCTTCTTCTAGAAAAAACATCCATCATAGACATTAATTCATAGCCTGTCACTTGTTGCAACATGGCTTCCATATTAGGTAATGGATAATTGTCTTTTAATGAATACACATTCAAATTTTTGAAATCTACACATAATCTGATGTCTCCATTTTTCTTCCTTACTAGTACCAAGTTTGACTCCTAGGATGAATGTATGATTGGCTTGATGATTCCTGCATCCCTTAGTTTCATTAATTCTTCTTGCATTTTGGGGGATAAAGTGGGATTAAAAGGTCTTTGCTTTTGTCTGAATGGCTTGGCATCATCACGTAAAGGAATTTCATGTTGGAAAAGATTCTCCCTGTATGCCTTAAGATCATCATAGGACCATGCAAACACATGCCTAAAATTCCTTAATAAGTCAATTAGCATCCTTCTCACCATTTGTGACATTTTCTTTTCAATATACACCTTCTTTGGGGATACTTTTGTTCCAAGATTTATCTCTTCCAAGTCATCGGGATGGGAAGAAGTGTGATTAGCCTTTGTCTTATATTGATTATCAAACACTCTTTCTAGTACAACTAGACCCTTGGGAATTGTGTTTATCTTTAACTGAATGACCTCATTTCCAAATATAGTATCCTTACCATCAATATTTTCAACAAAATCTCCAAAGTCAATTTCTTGATTTTCATATTCACCCACACAATTCAAAAATCTTAATATATCATCATCATTATCAAAAACTTTCCAATTTTTTATGTTATCAAGAATAGATGGCCTAGTTTGCACCTCAACCTTTGAAATTCCATCATAAGACATATTACATGGTTTTACTGCAATATTAGCTAATAAATTTTCCACCTTATTTTGACCTCTCTCCATCCATCTTATGCCAAATGCATCAAAGCTCTCCAATTCATCCCAAACAATATTCCTATACTATTTCAACATCTTGTTCTTTGATGCATACTTGGATCTAACTTGGGAGACCACAAGCTCAGAATCTCCAATTTCCTTGAGCTTCTTGATCCCATGTTTTTCAGCCAATCTCAGTCCTAATTTAACAAGGCTTCATACTCTGCCACATTATTTGTGCATTCAAATAATAGAGTGAAAGAGAACCTGAATGTCTTTCCACTTGGTGATCGTAACAAAACACCTACACCAAAGCCTTCCTTTGAACTTGCACCATCAAAATACATAGTCCACAAGTCATCAAATTCTGACAATTGTTTTATTTCTGTATCAATCAATGTATTAGGCTTATCACTATTTCTAGAAAATTCCTCAACCCTGAACTCATCTCTACTACTGTCAATAAAACATGTCATATTTACAATCAGGCCATGCTCAATCATATGAGGTACTTTTGATTCTCTTTCAATTTTGACATCCTTAGCATCAATGGAGAAAGTAGCAAATGAAAAATCATATTGCATGTTACCCCCCATTGATGCACTCCATTTTCTTGACAAGAGCATTCCAAAATGAGGTGGGATTTTTGTGACTAATACAGTCATGACTAAATCCTTGTCAGGGTACTGAGTCAATTTATAAGGCAATGCTCTAATAGTTCCATTAACTGTCTCTTCTCTTGAATCCATAACATAACATTTACCTTGACCAGTATCTACTGTCAAGCCCATTGCCTCCATTATTTTGATTGGCATAACATTATTTGATGCCCCTGTATCTATCATACAGTTCCTTAAAGTTTTCCGATTTATATCCACACTTAAGAAAAAAGGGGTTATACTTTCAAGGCACGTGTTAATAGAATTTACTAAATACACATGAGGAATTTATGACACAATTCCATCCATTTCCTTTTCTTTCTCTTTATCCTTCACTTCTTTACCATTTCCTTGTTTAGTATTATTACCAACAACATCTTTGATCAAGGCTACTGTCTTTTCTTTGTGTTCATTTATTCTCATCATTTCTAGAAAAGGTACAATTAAACTTTAACCTGAGAAAGAACATGAAACATATCCACAGGTGTACATTTAGGAAAAATAGACATCATACCTTCATCATTTTCTTTTCTTCTTGTTGATTACTTCATCCTAGCTTCTTTTGCTTCTTATCTTCTGCAACAGGTTTAGCTACCTTTGTAATCACCTTGGTCTTCACCAGTGATGAAGTCACATCTTCTTGAGGCTTTGGGGTTTCATTCTTTTTAGCCCAAACCTTATCAAGTCTTAACTTCTTTGACTTTTATAGCATCCTTTTTGTTTTCAACCTTAACACCTCTATTTTTATCATTTTGTTCTTTAATAAACAAGCTAGTAGGTTTACCCTACTCACCACCCATAATTCTATTTCTCAATTGAAGTGAACTTCTCATTTGAGCAGCCATTTCTTTAGTCAATCTTGCAATCTCTTCTTTTGAGGGTCTCCTTAAGGACATTGAATCTTCCACCTGTTTCATATTGCAAGCATTGTGATCAAACTCACCTTCCTCATTAGAAAATATCTATTGATGATACATCTCACTTCTTTGCCTCTGATTATCCACATCAACTTCCTATATTTCATCATCAGAAGAAAATTTTGCCTCATCAATGTATGATCTAGCCATAGAAACATCTACATCATCTTGCTCATATTCTGATATTTGATCATGAACATCCTCTTCCACTTCCTCAACAACAAGAAACTAAGCAACACCACAATAATTTTGATCATTTGAATGTTCACACACTTCACACCATGGTCTATCTGATTCTAGATTCACTGAATGTTTCTGCAAGGGGTCTAGCATATGCTGATCATTTTTAGGCTTATGGCTAGGAAAGATTGGTTTTCTATCATTAGAATTTGTATCATAAGGATAATTTTGCAATCTGAGTGGTCTATAATTTTTATTATAAGGTTTCCTTTCATTTCCTATACCCTTCTCTTGCTTAGGAACAATTTTCTTTATTTCTTTCAGAGTATTGTAAACCTTTTCCCACTTTTCATCATCCTTAGGCTTTGCAGCCGAAATCTTCTTAGTCTTATTCTTAGGATTTTTTAAAAGTGTAGGTTCTTCTCTCCTACCATACTTCACAGAAGCTCTTTTGTTACTCTCAATATTTATAGCCACCCTAAATGCATCCCTCATAGTCTGAGGGTCCTTATCTCTGAGGAGATATGTCATTTTTGTTGGTGTAATTAATATTTAATTACACTTTAGCATAAGTTTACTTAGGCATATTTAATTCCTAACTTATAGGTTTTATCCTTATCTTGTTGAGCTATCTTGTTGCTCAAGATAAGATTAGGTTTATGCATCTTTTCTTTTATAAACCAAATTATCTCTTGTAATATTTTGTACTTCGAATATATCAATTTGCACCTCTTTTGTAAATCTCTGCTTTTTCATTTTTCTCTTCTGTGGAAGGCAATTTTTTTGGTTTACAATCAGATCTTGGTTTCTAACATGGTATTAGAGCCTCGATTTGCAGCCCCTTCTCATCTTTTTTGGAGGATTTCATTGCAAAGCTCATTCGGAGTCCATAAATTGAAAACCTTCACCACAAAATGTGAACCATAAATAAAACTATATTGGTTTCAAAAGTGACGCAAATGAAAAAACCCACAAAAACACAACACTTCACAGTAATAGTCCAATGCAAAGAAAAAAATAATTCCTTACAACTAGATCGTGGCTACACAGAGACCAAAAATGAAACAATATACGCTAAGCTAGAGAAGAACAATCAACAATGGCCTATGGAAAATGAAATAGACTATTTTCGAAACTACATTGATTTCAACAGTGACCTAGATGAAAAAAACCACAAAAGACAACAATTCAAAGTAATAATCCAATGCAAAAATAAACAATATTTCCTTCCAACGATCATGGCTACACGAAGACCATAAATGAGACAATATACCCTAAGCTAGAGAGCAACAATCAACAATGCAATCAACAATGCCCTATGGAAAATAAAATAATTTTTTTTCGAAATACTCTAGAAAGGGTTTGTCCAATATGCACATCCTCCCACACCTCTTCCCATTTGCTTCAAATGCACCTCTTCCCACTTTCCAAAATGAACATGGACAATGTATCTCCCCTATGCACATATATGTATGTATGTGATAGCATATGCAAATATCATTGATTCCATAAGGCATTGTTGATTGTTGTTCACTAGCTTAATGTTTACTATTTTGTTTTTTATAAGAGATTGTTGAAAAAGGCCATATTGTTTCATTTTTGATAGGGTATTGTAGCAAGAATCAAACAAACTTAGATTTTTGCTTAATATAAAGGAGAAAGAACATGGTGATGTTGACACGTCTAAAAAATGGGACCATTTTTTCCATAGCACATAGGCTACTCTCAAATGGCTAGAAAAGAAAAAGGTAAAGGAAAATTAAATAGCTCAAATATCAATAAGTTAAACACATCACCTAAAAGATACATGCAGAAAATACATATATAGACATATAGACTGGCACCTTAAATAAAACAATATTAGTTTCAATAGCAACCTAGCAAATTCTATTTTTCAACATCTTATCAGAAAGGAAACAATATAGCCAAATCTATAGAGCAACAATCAACAATTCCTTATGGACAACAACATAAATTCTATAACATTTACTATTGCATTACGAGTCAAATATGAAACAATATAGCCAAAGTTGAATTAATAAAATAGTTTATGCTATTTTCCTAACTTCAAAAAGATTTTCAACACATTGTATTTAGCAATAAATGTTTCTTATTATGCTTAATATAAAGCCTATTATTGTGAGAATTCCTTTTGAGGACAAAACAAATAACAACTATCCTAGCAAAACAATGAAGAGGGGGATGAGTATATATGAATTTTTTCTACATCTAATTTCACATACATACATATCTACACATAGGAAAAGAAAAATGAAATGCAACAAAAGAAATACATACTTTTGTGTGTATATATTTTGGGCTCCTAGTTAGGGAAAGAGGTGGTGAATTTTTTATTTTTAATATTGAAAATTCTTGCCATGTCGATAGAGAAGGAAAGTGAAATTAAATGCTAGTTGGCATCAACATTAATTGTTGTATGATTTTTTTCTAATTGTGATGGTTGCAAAGTAATAAATCAATTCATGCTCTTCTTGATACGACATTGTCGGTTGTTTTTGTGTGGCCTATAGTGACAACCTGCACTATTTTCCATAGGGAATTGATGATTGTTGAGCTATGGATTTAGAAATACATGTGGAAAATGAATATACATACATACACACCCACACATACATATAAACATTAAAAATAGTGAATAGAAATTTTGGAGATATAAGAGTATGTGGAAATTAAGACAAATAAGAAGCAAATAACTATATTGATATTAAAAACTGGACATATCTATATATACATAAATGCATGACCTGAAAGACACATGTAGAAAATGTATATATAGACATACACACTCATGCATACAAATGCATTACAAACACATATGTCTACACACATATCTATCAAGATGTTGTATGAACTGAGAAAATTCAATTGCATGCATATATGTTAATGTATATGCATATGTAGATGTATACATGCATACAACCATGTCCACAAGTATATATGAGAACAATTGGAAATACAAAGGGTTTTGTCAATATGCACCTCTTCCCGCTTGGTTATAGTGTACCTCTTCCCACTTGCTTTCTATCTATTCCCTACTTTCTTGAGCATCTACAAAAAGTGGGCAATAAATTATCACTACCAACACTTTTGTATTGCTTTGGCAACTATAACCCCATGCAAAAAAACACAAAGAAAACCTCCTCCCAGCTTGATAGTAGCTTTACAATGGATGATCAAACTTGCACCTTCATAGAATCTTGCCATCCTTGCTCATATTTGTGATAGCAAGTAAAGCCATGGAACAATAGCCAAAAATTCCTTATCAAAAATATGCACAGACATTTGATCGCAATGATGGACAATGTATTTCCCCTATGTGCAGGAATGTATGTATGTCATAGTGGATGAAAAGAACATTGATACATACCGATCCCTATCTTTATTTTGTTGGGACATCCTTGGAATCATAAGTTGTATTTTAAGTGTTATATAATAATGGTTTTTGCATCTATTTTCACATATGTAGATTTTTGCACATAGGGGAAATAAAATGAGTGGCAATGATAGTCAACAATGCCTTCTGGATAACAACATAAAATCTATAACATTTACTATTTTATTGTGTATTGAAAATGAAACAGTACAGCCAAAGCTAGAGAGTAGAAGTTAGCAATGCCTTATGGAGAAAATAATAGACTATTTTATTGCATTGCAACCATCGTCACAAAATAGAAGCTATAAATGAAACAATATTAAATTTTCCTATGTACATATGTATGTATGTCAAATTAGATGTAAACAACATACATACATACTCTTCCTAATGTTTATTCTTTTGGGAAAATAATTTTTATTTGTTTGACCCTCAACAGGGCATTGTTGCAATGATAAGTTTTATATTAAGTGTTATATGGAACATTGAAGCCTTTTTTTTGTGTGTCGGTGGAGGAGTTTCTAACAGGGACACCCACATGGTGCATAGACATTCGTGTGGCATGCTTATGTCCCTAGAAGATTATTGTATCTGAGCCAACAAAGGCGTTACTCTTCCCATTGGTAGTGAAGTTGAAACACCTCCTTCAACCAATCGACCTGAATATCGTCATTTTCTTCCTCATTCCTTCATAGTTAGTCCTTGAACTTACATTGAATTTTCTAAGAACTCTTCAACACATCAAGTTTCCATTCTTGCACTCATACATTCACTCTCAAGCTCAGTTTCACTGACTTCAAACATCCAAGCATTCCATTGCAACAGAAAGCTCCACTTTGTCACTTCAGTAGAGCATGTTTGGGACCACACCATTGTAGAAAAGGCTTGAGTTCCTCTCATTTCTCCCCCAAGAAGCCTTGAGTGCTCTTGGTGGAGGTGGTAAGCTTCCCTCTCATCTCCTCTATCACTTGGTTGAGTAGCATAGCAGTGCATTGTACTATTTATGTTTTCATTACATTGCTTCTTTATTTCATTCCTTTGGTTGTTTGTTGAGGTGGAAACACCTAAACAGGGGTTTGACTAAGGCAGGCCCCTATACAACCACCCAACATTTTCTCTCTTGTTGTGTGTAGGTGGATGCACTTTGTGGAGCTAGCTAGCCAATAGTCTCTTCTACGATATCATCTTCATCACCTTAGCTTTGGTATATCTACCTTATCACCTTCATTTGTACTTCTCATATTTTATAGTCTTGTTTTGTTCTCCTAGAATTTGTTAAGCTAGGTTGTTAGTCATTTTAGAAATTCCAACCTTTCCTCTATTGTAATATGACCGTATGGACTACAATGCATTTCTAAGATGCCAACGCATTGCATTATCATCTGAAGTCTGCGTTGACATCCTCAGGAAGAGATCTCCCTGAGGTGTAGAGTTGGATGGGTATAAAAACTAACTCGCCTAGCCCCACCTTAAAACTTGGGATTGATGAGTGGTTGTAGGATTCCATAATCCTCATAATTCTCATCCCCATACCCTAAACATTGCATTTAGCTAAGGTAAGTTAGGGTAGCCTCTCACATCTTGACCCTTCATGACCTAGGGTCTTACACACAGTGGTCCCCCTCTCTTACAAGAATAAACGATGTTAAGGAGTTGTGTAAGAATAGGGTTGGGGTAAGTGGATTGAGGTGGAAGAGAAAAGGGTGATGGAGTGTAGCTAATTTTAGGGGAAGTTAAGGCAGCGGAGGGTACTTGTGATGCCACAAGAGAACTAGGAATACTAGGTGGAATCGGGAAAGAAGTAGCCGCATAATTAACCTAATGCATAGGTGTGTGGACTTGTGGATCTGTATAACTTGGTATGGATGCTAGGGTTGAAGGGCGAGGAACTTGAGGTCCTCCTTGGCTTACATGAATGATTGTGGATTGGGTATTAGAAGAGGCATGTTTATTGTAAATCTTGAAAATTATCTTCATCACTTGCAAGTCATCATCACTTTCAATCAAATGATTAAGATTATCAATGCAAGGTATGGAAGTGGTGGAAATGTTTTCAAGTGACAAGTCTCATTGTAAATGTGCAAAATCCTCATGAATTTTAATAACCTTTTCTTGTGGGAGGGAATTGTTTTGGGTGTCAACATTCATTGGATCGAAAGGTGAAGGCATAGAAGTGGTATTTTCAGTTCCTAGTGCACCATTGTCCATACTAGGAGTAGGAGCTCATGAGATCCCAAGGTCCACAATGAAAGTGCTATCCCAGGAGACCAACAGTGTAGAACTCCTTCTCACTAAATTATTATCAAGGGGGCACCAAACACTCATACAAGTACCACAAAGGAGGGGGTGAAATCAAATGCAATTCAAGGTAATCTAAGATGTCTAAATTCAAATAATAGAAATGTTGCTAATTATAATAGAGAACTAACTATAGAAAATTGAAATGTAGGAAAATGCAAAAAAAATGCCAGAAATGTTGTTTAAAAAGTGTAGAGGGACTGATTCACCCAGGGTGGCGAATGAGTCCCAATATGATTTTTTTTTTGTTTTTCAGAAATTTTAAGATGATTTGAATGCTCTATAGAATGCAATCAAGGATGCAAAATGCAGATTTTCCATTTTTTCAATGAGATGCAATGCAAAAATGAAATATAAATAAGGTTTTCACTAATGCAATATGAAAAGTTCTAGAATGCAAAAACAAAAAAATGTCCTCATTGAATGTTGATATAAATTTAATCTATGATTCAATATACAAATTAAATCAGAAATGCAAAGTGTTCAAAATGCAGGTTCACCAAAATGAATCGTATATTTTTGGGTTTCTATGGACTTCTTTAGCTCTTCTAGGGTTTTTCACCAAAAGGAGAAAGATAGGGACCAAAAATGCTAAGGGTTCATTCAAAATATGTTATGTATGATGTTTTCTAAGCTAATGAAGTAAAATAAATGCAATTTAATGATCTCAATAAATGAATTTGAATTCAAAACTAAGATTTAAACTATTTTTCAAAAAAATGTTGTGATATACAAACAATGAATTAAATGAACAAATAATGCAGAACAAAAAAATGAGATAAAACAGTGTGCACCTAGGCAATGTACGATGAATATGGAATGTTATGGATGTTGACTAAAATCACTAAAATTTCACAGTGGAACTCATTCGCCCATGGTGGTGAATTAGCCCTATTGGTGAAAAAGTGTTGGAAACATGTTTCTAACTGTTGGGATCCGAAATTTGACAAAATTTAGATTTTTAGTCCTAAGGTGGGACTCATTCGCCATTGGTGGAAAATCAGTCATCTCCCAAAATTCTAACTAGATCTAGAAATCTATGATTGTCGGGTTGTCAAAATTAGTTCTGTAGGAAATGGACAGAAAACCTTCTCCAAGATTGAAATATGGATGAGTTGACTTGAAGAACCTAGTTGACTTGTTTACCAATCTTCAATGCCAAAAAGCTTGTTAAATCTGCATACCTAGGTGTGCAAACACACATGGAATAAGGGAAGAATGGTTGAGGGTTTACCCTAGTCAAACCCCACTTTTGGTAATCAAACCCTTAATAAAGCAATGAAATGAAATAGAATGATAAACTAATAACATGCAATAGCTATCAAATTACCAAATCCTTGATAATGCAAGTATGGAGTAATGTCAATGGATGCTTCAAATTGCTTGAGTATTGCTTGAATTGATGTTGTAAGATGCTTGAATGCTTAAGATATGAGATAGAATGCTTGAATAAATGAGGAGATTGTACGAGGATGTAAAATGAGGTGAAAATCACATATTTATACACACTTGTGCCTTAGTTAATCATTCATACCTCATCACAGGCTAACATCAAGTGATTTTGAATAAAAAACCAAAAGGAAAATTAAAAGAATTTAAATTTTGAGCCAAGGGGGACTCATTTGCCACCCATGGTGAATGGGTGTTAGGAATTAGGTTGTATTTAATGTTGTTTATCGAGATTACATTCAAAAATACACTTAAATAAGACATATGAGGGCATAAAAGGACCAAATAAAACATAAGAAAGGGATAAATAGTGAAGTTGTGCCTAGAAAAGCTTGAAATCTTGTTACAAGACTTTACAACACTTCAAAATAAGACTTGATTAGGGATGATGAGGTGATTTTTATGTGAATTGTAATAAATAGAGTCCAAAAGAATGTAGAAATGTCTTACAACACTTCACAACACCTTCACAAGATGTTGTTATTTGAATTTTAGTACATAAATATGCATGTTCAAGCCATGTTGCAACATAAAATCGGAGAAAAATAGATCAAATACCATGAAACAAGACCTAAAAGGCCATGAAAATGACAAGGGTCCATTTTTCTATGGAATGCTATGATCAATTGATTATTGTCATATGCAGTGTCATTGTTGGAGTTCTTCTAAATAGACCCCACCATGAGTTTCCTATCAGATGGGGTCGAATGCTATCCGACATGATGGAGGATGGGACAATTTATGCTTAGGGATCATGTATGGTTGTCATGTTTAATTTCTATTTGCATGATGTTTATTATAGAGGTATCTAGTAAATCAGTTGTGGTACCACCTTGCTTATGGTTTGGGCCTAGGAACACATCATTGTGTTTTGGCTAGTGACAAACCTAGAGTTACCACTAGCGGGTACTGAGGTAATTTAGTGAGAGACAGGGGGAGCCTTTCAAGGTTGTTGTGTTTGTGAGATCAGATCACGAGGTGCATCAGTTGGGACTGATGATCATTATATAAGTTATGGTTGAGGAGTTTCATGAGCTACATCCTAATCAATGGGGTTCCCTCGTAGAGTTAGCGGATGCAAGTACTACTCCTGAGTTTGATGGATTGTGAGCTTGGAATAGGCTAGTGTCGTTGATAGATCTAGATGTCCCAGTGCCTGTGGAGAGGTTAGGGAGAGGTCCATGAGGGAAACTACATGAGAGATAATGTGGGGAGGTATGATGATAGGGGTGGAGCACAAGGATGTGGAGATGATGATAATGGTGGTGGTGGCAGAGGTAGTGATGATGGTCAAGATGGAGACAAGGGTAGATACAGAGTTCGAGTGTTGCCACTGATTCCTAATAGATTATGACCAATCAGGGAGGAGGGGGAGGAGGAGGTTAGGGTGGAGGAGGTTGGGATGGAGGAAGTTGGGGTGGATGTCAAAATAGGTGTCAATGCAGACATGGAAGAGGGGTTGCATGATGTCCCAATTAAGGAGGCCATCATATACATAAAGGAGGATGTAAAGGATAGGATATAGGGTCCCTAAGTACATATCCAAGATCTACATGCATAGATTTAGATACTATAGGCACAAGTTGCTCAAGTGTCGATTCTACAGAGACATATAGCTCATCTAACTATAGAGAGAGATATAGATGTTATCAAATCTCAGAGGGTAGAGAATCAATCCCTTAGGTTCACTAATATGGTCACTGGGGCCATGCTAGAACTTGGATGACAGTTGTATCAGGTTGGTCGAGCTGTCAAGTATTATCAAAGATTGTATGAGGAAGTTGTGTTAGCTTCTAAGAGAGCATCGAGCTATACATAGAGTAGATCTCAGAGTAGATCACATTCACACAAGTACCAGAGTAGTGGGGGAGTGTTAGGATGAAGGGGATCACCTTAAATGATTGGTCAACCCTCCATCCACATAAATAAGTCATAAGACCCTCTGGATTAGTACAGAAGTAGGACATGCCCATACTCGAGCATGCACCATCAGAGGATAGGGATAGCTTGGGCTAGCCGTATTTTTGCATATGAACATATGTATATTTTATCAACCCTATGAGCACATTTTTTACCATATCATGATTTTGTATTATAAAACAAATTTTTTGGATATCTATATGATATACATCATTTTTGGAAGCAATTACATGATATTTTATGTGTATGCATGTTTCTATATTATTGATTCCTATGGATTTTTGATGTTATGTTTATGCTCATATATGAATGGATGCACATGATATTAATTTATAGTAATATGTATATCATGATGTATAGATATTTATTTTTTATTGTGTATGATGGGATTTATGATGTCATTATATGATTTGATGCATAATGACATTATATGTTTAGGACATGTTATGTTATATTTGATATGATACTATATGGATGATGATTCTAAAATATAATTACCTGGTATCTATCTTTTTGTATTTTTCCTATGTGGTATTTATGACCTATATGCCCATTATATATGGTGTTCTAACATGATTATAGATTCAAGATGATGCAACTCATAAATTTGTTTTTGAGTGTGATAGCACACCATTGAGATGACTGTGGGACTGAAAAAAGAAATGTTAGTGCAAAGAAATAATTAGTGAGCTCAATGAAGAAAAATTAGATGGATCATTCTTATAAATCAAAATTGATCTACTAATCGATATTATTTGAGCTTTTAGCAGTGTATGTTTTTATCATCATAGAGTGTTTTGTTATGGGACAAGTAGATGTATGCATACCAAAGCATGAATTGTGAAGGTAGTTTTTGTTTCCATTTCCCTAAAGATTATGATATATGGAAAAGTGGATAGTGTACACCAACTTGAGACAAACCTTGGTGACATTAGTGTATATTTTTCAAATATTCATACACATAAAACAAGGAGTGCCCTAATTTAGATTAGCAAGAATAGAACCTTGTTGGAAAATGTGTGGAAATAACCATAAAGCATGCTAATCTTTCTACAATAAAGTGTTGGATAAATTTTGTCTTGCATAAGATATTTTTATTATGCTAGATGAAATCCCTATCACACACAAGGACCTTAGTTTCCATAGTAATTTTACCAAGAAAAGCCATAGATAGAAATCAACAAAAAACAAATGTCATGATCCATCATTGTTGCCCTCATCTCTTGTGGATATCATCGAGTAATTCAGGAACATGTCATAAGATAAATCGAATAAAATAAGACATAAGTAGACCAATGATTCCAAAACTATTTAGGTATTTTTGATCATTGATACATGTTTGATATTTTTTCAAAAAATAGTGTTTATTTTAAGGAGTGAGACATTTTGTGTAAGATGCATGGTCTAGTTTCAAGAATGAAACATCCTAGAAGACACATAATTTTTTATAAGATAGGTAACATTTGTAGATAATTGATTAGCCTAGTTGAGGACTACTTTGGGAGTTTCATCTATTATTTCATGATTTCCTAAGCTCGATTTTGTGTAGGATACTCTATTTATTGCCTTAGATGTCGATTGTCAACAAAGGATTGTTTTTATTTTAGATGTTTTTTGTATTTTTTGATAATGTTCTCATATAGCATGTGTAAGATCCTTTTGAAATCCTAGGTCGAGGATTTCCCCCAGTTTGGGACAAGAGTAGTTATTATGAAAGGGTGAATATGATAAGTAACTGATGCTAAATGTTAATCATTCTCAGTCCATGAGAAGGGGTGAGAAATATTTATTATGAAGGAGCCAAGGCTTAGATTATTATGGAGGAAATCTGAGAGCATAGTGATAGATGGTAGAGTGGACACTGACTACACATGGCACCTATTTGCATAGTTTTCACCATGATACTTATCAAAAGTGCCACCAAAATGGTTTTCACTATAGAACAAATTATTTTTCTTTTTTCTTTTTCTCTTTTTTGTATATATATATATATATATTTTTTGATATCACACAAGACACCTATTTACAAATTTTCATCAAAGTGACCATTTATTGGAAATTGTTGATGCTACAATTATAGTGGAAACTCTTTAGGAGATGCAAGTTGGTAACCAACAGATTGATGCAAATTGTATGAAAAAATAGATCAAGAATGTGGTATGTTGTAGGTGGGAGGAACTAAAGTACAATCATTAGAATGCACACTTCATGAACTATCATACTCCCCCCAAAGAGGATATTAGACAACCAATGAATTAGAGCACATCAAGGGGTTTTCACTGAAGGTACATTACCTAACATTTCCAAAATATTCATTATGATTTGGTAGCTTCACATGAATGGAAGTGGATCTGCTAAATTGTGTGAGTTATGGAAAATGATGTGGATATAAATTTTGGATAAAAAAACTAATGTCTCAAAGGCCTTCTTTTACATGGCCCTAGTTATTGTGGGTGTAAAGGCACAATTAAAGATCAATTTATGCTTATTTTTTCTTTTGATTTTTTATTTTTGATGGTTTGAGCACTATTTTTTTTATTTTGATCTTTCCTCTTTTGTTTTGGCCTTGTATATTTTTTCGATTAACACTTCTTCTTTCTTATAGCCTTATGCCTTTCTGTTTAAACTTTTTGATCCAAGTTTAGGAGAGGGAGGAGATTGTTGGAATTTTATGGATTGAAAAAAGTGAATGATTCATCCATAGGTTGAGCAATTTCATCAACATATTCATTGAAACTATCCTTTAGAGTACCATTAATACCAAAGGAAACCCAATTTCCATTAATGAGTTGGCAAGACAACTTAGTAGAAGCAAAATCTATATATATGCATGCATAATCTAACTTAGGATTATCGACAGAGAAGGTTGGGATCCCATGGAGTGGACTAAAGGGTATGATCCTAGAATGAAGAAGGATGTGCAGGGGCATCCTCCATATGATCATCTTAGAAAAGTAGATTTTCATAGATGTCTTGATTAAATATGGGATTATCATGGAAATCAAATGGCTGGGATGTAGATGGTAATGGTTTGACCTCTAGAAGGTATTCTTGTAACTCATATTTTTGAATCCAAGGTCTTTGACATTAACATCGATTGTGAGAGGAGCAACAAATGTATGTGATACTAAAGGCTCTGTTGTTGTAGAGGAAGATGATATGATAGTGTTATTAATGTAATGCTATATGAGACTAGGACTACTCTTTGATAGGTTATAATGTGCATAAATTCCATTGTAGGGGAACTTGATGCATTAATGTCAAGTAGATGACATAGTGTACATGGAATGGATCCATGGATGTCTAATGAGGATGTTATATGGGGTCTCTAAATCTTTGATTTGATAGGAGATCTCAACTATAAGAGGTCCAACATGTATAGGAAATATGGTAGTTCCTAACTATTCTCGTTCAACATCATCATATACTTTAATCTTTATATGCATGCTATGATCAAAATCATTTGAATATCCCAATTTTTTAACAAGACTTAAACTACAGATATTTAGCCTCGCTCCCTCGTCTATCAAGACTCATTAGGTTTGATATTTTTGGATGGAGGCTTCAATATGTAGTGCATCAACATAGCCATGGTTTTACATATGAATATCATGTTTGGAAAATGTGATGAGATACTCATAATTCTCATTTTTGATGTTTGTAGATGGGGCTTATTTATTAGATTGTTGGATGTTATTGACAGTGTACTCGTAAGCCATACTAGTGTAATTTTCTTGGTCTTTATTGTGCATTTTGAATGTGGAAGCTTTTATCGACCCATGGGTTTATAAAGGATCCTTAAAGATGTTACGATATTTGTTGGAGGATCTTGGTTGGTTATCAATTTCCACCACTCCTTTCTTGATGAGATCCTAAATGGAATTTTTAAGGTTAATTTTTTTTTAAGTCCTATGTCCTTTATTTTGATGGTACTCACAAAAGGAATCATAGTTCTACCAGGATGGTTTGAAACCTGTCCTAGTTTATAATGTTGAATTTCAAGAAGTTGGATTATGTTTTCTTTTAGTAGTTTCTTTAAAATTGACACAATTGGTTCCCCTAAGGGTGTGTATGTTCTACATGGTTTGTTAGTCCTTGGAGGACCATATTGTTCTGTATCATGCACTGTGTTTTTTGTTGGATCCTATTTTTGAGGTGGATTATAGCTATTAGGAAAAGATGATCCTTTCAGAATAAGGACATGATGCATTTTATTTATAACCTTAGCATCTACAACACTATCATTCATCACATTATTGTTTCATGACCAATTTGGAACTATGAGAAGAATAATTGGTATTCTCCTTAAACATTTTTATGAGCCCTTTGGCATTGAGGGATTTCTTGATGGAGAGTCCTTTCTCTACAACCTTCTCAAAAGTGTTTGAACAATGGATCTATAAGTGGAACATCACCTCCTTGTTGAGCTTCTCCACCAAAATTTGGACTAGAACTTTGTTTCTCTAGTATATGGAAAGCGCACTTACCGGATAAGCTTCTCCATGTTTGTAGGAAGGCAGGGAATTTCTTCCCATATTTTTTGTTTCATAGTACATAAGTTGATGATGTTAATGTCATTTGATATATTATAGGAGAAGTGTGTGATGAACTCATCCATTAGTTCACTCCAAGTGTGCATGCCTAGAGGTAAGTGCACAAACCATTTGAGGGATTGGCCTCCCAAACTCTATGAAAAAAGTTGCGTGAGGTATGTATATTTTTCAGCCATGACTAAAGAGGTTGTATGAAACTATCATATATATTCAACATGGTCTCCCTTTTCCTTACATTTATAAAATTTAGGAATAATTATTTTTTTTGGAAAGGAGGGCATGTAAATGTTCCTATAAAAAATGTAAGGACATAGGTCCTCCAATGAGTAGGTTTTTCTACTCCAAGTTATGTCCATGTTGGTCATTTGTTATTGTAGCATTTGCAATTGTTGAGCCATCAGATCCATGGTCAATGGTGTTGCAAGGACTATGTTGGGTTGGATGTATTGTGTGGAACCTTGAGAGGGG
Organism: Sequoia sempervirens; assembly: GCA_007258455.2. NCBI lineage: Eukaryota > Viridiplantae > Streptophyta > Pinopsida > Cupressales > Cupressaceae > Sequoia > Sequoia sempervirens. The sequence continues at coordinate 196,430,422 of VDFB02000003.1, forward strand.
TTCTCGAATGGATTGGTGTTATGTTATGGATTGAAAGTGTGCCCATGCAAGTCTTGACCTATCACACAAAACTAGTGTTGTTGCATGGGTGGGCTATGTTATTAGAATTGAGGGGTGAACATCGGATTTGAGTTGTATTGTGGTGGTGGTGGTTGGTTAAAACCATCTATGAATGCTGAACCTGTTGCAAGTATGGATGAGTATGGTGGTGTTGTCATTAATGTTTTCATTGATGTCAACAAAGTATATGTTGTTGCAGAGAAAGGAAACAAGTGATTGCAAGCTGTGCATGTATATTTGACATACTGTATAGATGTTTTCAGTACATGGAGCTATCATTATGATGTTGTAGGTGTGCTGATATGATGACTTACCAAGTGCTTTTGAGAAATAAGAATTGTGTGTGTTCAAAATGTGCTTTGGGTTGTGTTGTGCATTTATTCTATGTTGATCCTATGCTTGTGCAAATCTAAAGTGTTGTTTATGGGCATACTTTGGTGATATATCTTGGATTAGATCTTTTGGTTTAATGAAGAGTGAAAGTGGTGTTCACTAGTTTGTGGAATGGTCTGGTAGAGTTGTTTGTTTATGGATTGGGAGAAATGTTTTTACTCTACAGTTCTCCATTGGTTTTTTTTGGTCTTGTGGATTTGGTAGAAGGCTTGTAATGATGTTATCTATGCTCTATCAAAGGTGTTTGTGGTTCAGTGCTCCAAAAGACTAGTTTCAGGGTAACTCTATGTGTCTGTATAGTCTAGATGGACGGATGGAAAGTATTCTAAGTATGAATGTTGTTGCATTCATTGTAGATGAATCTCAAGGCATCTAAGATGTGTTCCATTGTATGGTGAAGTGTGTTATGTGGTTTACATGTTATCTTCTTGTTGCTAAAGCATGTACTTCAAAGTTCATTTGTTTTTTCATTAGGTTTGGCTGACCTGGTGTCTACACATCATGCGAAGGATAAGTATCAATTAAGGAAGCATGTGCTCAATTTGAGATGTTTTCTTGGGTCTCGGTTAAGTGTTGGCTTTGTCCACTCTCATTATCTTCCACTGTGGGAATGTTGAGTTTCTAACCTAATTTGAATTTGTAATAGGAGGTGTCTATAGGTGACCTTGGAGAAAGTTTTTAAGGCTGAAGATGGTATAAATGAAAGTTGAGATGTTATGGATTAGATATATGGAACATGCCACAAGTGTGAGAAGAAAGAGAGTGCAAAAGTGAATTGAGGGAGTTGTAATTTAATGTGTTAGACTCCTAAAAGTAGTGAGCTGATAGTGTTTGGAGTCTTTTGATCAAGGCTGTGGATGTGCATAATTTGTTGTGGTGGATTTTCTATTATCATTTCTATAGATAGTGAGCATCCTTGTTGGATAGTGATTCCTATCTGTAGGTAGTGAGCCTTGCATCCAAATAGTGTGTCCTTTGGCAATGAGCCTCTTTGTAGTGAGTTTTTCTATTATCTTATATTGTGAGTTAATCCTCACTGTGGTGTTTCCCTTATTGCGTTTTCCATGTAAATATGGTGTTTCTTGTGTTGATATTGCTCTCTATTATTTTCATTCCATGCTCATTCTTAATAATAGATTAAGGTGGATGTGGACTTAATAATTGTTTGATTTTTTGTTATTGGATTGGTGACAACATATTCACCCCCCCTCTCAGTCATCTTGCACCTTTCAACAATTGGTATCAGAGCCTTGGTTCCTTGAAGAAGAGATTAACCTCTTGAGGTAGATCTGATGGTTCTCAAATTTCCAATCACTTTGTTTGATGGATATAACTATAGTGACTAGAGAGTGCAGATGAGAGGTTACTTGATCTCTCTTGGTTACAAGACTTGAAAAGATATTGTGACAAAATATGTTGCATTGGCAAGTGGTATTTCTTCTACAGATGATATTTTTTCCTATGAGGAAAATAAAAAAGCAAGGTGTACAACCTATAGTGCTTTATCTAAGATTGAGTAGTACTACTTATGAAGTTTGGACAAAGTTGGAAGATATCTATGAAGGAAATGATTGAGTCAAATCGTCAAAAAAGCTAACAGCTAAGCGCAGATAAAAGAACTTGAAAATGGAAGAAGGTGAGGATATTGCAAGCTATTTTCATAGGGTTGATATTGTAGTAAATGAATTCAAAAATCAAGGTGGTACTCTAACAGATGAATATGTAATGGAGAATATTTTGATGACCCTACCGAAGAGTTATAGTGATAAAGTCTCAGTCACTGAGGAAGTGTATGATCCTAAGAAGTTCACTAATGAACAACTATTTGGCAACTTGACCATATTTGAAATGAGGAAATTTTAAAAAGAAAAGAAGAAAATAGAAACAACCTTCAAAGCCACTAAGATAGAAGATGATCTAGATAGTGAAGATTCAGAGGATTTGGAAGCAAACTTTACAAGGAAATTGAAGAAAGGTGCAGAAAAGTACAAAGGTATGCTACCTTTTAATTGTTCGAGTTGTGGAAATAATTGTCACTATGCTTCAAGATGTCCAAATAGAGTTATAAACAAGAAGAGTAGAGACAATAAAGACAAGGATAAGAAGTTTAAGAGATTGTACTATGCTAGAGAAGATGTTGGGATTTATGATGACGAATCTAATTTTGAGGGTGATAATGATGAGTGCTTGTTTCTAGCCTTGGAGAATAAATATTTATCTACTAAATCTTGAAGATGTGCAAGGGAAAGTGTTCTGGAAAACAAGAAGGATGAGATGGAATGTACTCTGGTTACTATCTTTCATGGTAGACAAGATGAAGATTGTCGGGTAATTGACAATGGTTGCTCAAATCATATGACCAGCTACAAAAGTAAGTTTACTAAACTTGAAAAGTATGAAGGTGAATTAGTTCTGTTTGGAGATGATTATGGTGCAAATATTGTTGGAAACGAAACAATTAGTTTTGATGGAAAACACAATACTGATTATTTCTATTATGTTAAGGGCTTAAGGCATAATATTTTAGGTGTTGGACAAATGTGTAGCAAAGGATTCAAGCTTTTTTTTTAGGATAACACCTATGAGATCAAAAGAGGGTCTGGAACTATGGTAGCTGGAGGAAGAAGAACATATGAGAAGATTTATTAGCTTAAGCGTGTAGATGGTTAGTGTCTTGTATCTAAAGTTAATGGAAGTTGGATATGGAACTAGAGGATGGGACATGTAAACTTTGATAATATAATTAGCATTATTTAGAGAGAAGTCTGAGATCTACCTAAAATCACAAAGCCTAACAATACTATTTGTAGAAGTTGTCAGTTGGGAAAAAAAAAGATGCAATTTTAAAGGAAAAGAAAAATCAACTACTAGGATGATGGAATTGATTCATACAAACCTTTTTTTTTCCCACAAGAATAGGAATTATTAATGGTGATAGGTATTTTATGCTTTTGATTGATGATTATTCTAGAATGACATGTGTTAATTTTCTTAGGGAGAAAGCTCAAGATTTGGATAGATTCAAAGTGTTCAAAGCTAGGGTAGAGAATGAAGTGAACCTGAGAATAAAATGTTTAAGGTCTAATAGAGGTGAAAAATTCACTTCCAATGATTTTAATACATTTTGTGAAGAGCATACTATAATGAGACACTTTTCTTCTCCTAGAACCCCTCAATAGAATTGAGTTGTTGAGAGGAAGAACCAAATTGTTCAAGAGACTGCAAGGACTATGATGAAAGAGGAAAATGTACCTAATGTATACTGGAGAGAAGAAATGCACACTATTTTCTATAATCTTAATAGAGTTCAGATAAGAGGTAATAGCACAAAGACTCCTTATGAACTATGGACTAGCAAGATTCCTATTGTTAAGTACTTTAAAGTGTTTGGAAGTAGATGTTATATTAAAAGAGATGATGAGGACTTTAGAAAGTTTTATGTAATATGTGATGAAGGTATTTTCCTTGGATATTCAACTAATAGAAAAGCTTATAAATGCTTCAATAAAATATTGAGAAAGATAATTGAAAGTGAAAATGTAAAATTTGATGAAGATATGCAGATACCAATTGAAATAAGTGAAGTTGGACCAGAAAATCCTATCTGTGGACAAGTAAAAGAAGAGAATAAGGAAGAATAAGAAGAAGCTCTAGAACCTACTCCTGAAACTCCAAAATATGTATAGAAAAATCATCCTGAAGAATAGATAATTGGAGATAAAAGTGATGGTTTAAAGAGAAGTAGAAAAGTGGTGGAAGCTGAGGTAAATCTATGTTTACTTTCCAAGATAGAACCTAAAAAAATGTGTGAAGCATGCAAAGATGAGAATTGGGTTAGAGCAATGAAAGAGGAGTTACAACAGATAGACAAAAATCAGACATGGGAATTGGTTTGTAGACCTAAAAACAAGAACATAATTGGTTCAAAGTGGGTGTTCAAGAATATGCTTAATGAGAATGGCGTAGTAAGAAACAAAGTAAGACTTGTATGCAATAGTTATTCACAAGTTGAAGAATAGAGATTGAGGAGACATTTTCCCTGATTGCAAGAATGGAGGCTATTCGGATGTTTTTGGAAATTTCTTCTCACAAAGATTTCAAGGTGTATTAGATGGATGTTAAGTCTGCATTGCTAAATGGATAATTGGAAGAATAGGTATACATGGAACAATGAGAGGGATTTTCACTATTAGATAAACTAGACATGGTCTATAAGTTGAAAAGGGCAATCTATGGACTTAAACAAGCTCCGAGAGCATGGTATGCAAGGTTGGACAAGTATTTGACACAAGGGTTCAAAAAAGGCTCCATAGATAGTAGTCTCTATTTAAAGGTTGAAGGAAAAAAAATGTTGATAGTGGTTGTGTATGTTGATGATAATATCTTCAGAGGAAATGAGGGTATGTGCAAGAGATTTGTAGAGGAGATGCAAAAAAGAGTTTGAAATGTCTATGATAGGTGAGTTGAACTTCTTTCTTGGACTTCAAGTGAATCAAATTGACAAGGGCATATTCATTTCTCAATCAAAGTATGTTAAATAATTGCTAAAAAAGTTTAGGATGGATGACTCCAAATGGTCTATACCCCTATGGTGACTAGATGTAAACTGAGTAAGGATGATGATTCTCCTAGAGTTGATTAGAGCATGCATAGATCTATGATTGGTGGACTTTTTTATCTTACGGCTACTAGACCAAATATCATGCATGTAGTATGTTTGGTTGCAGGAATTCAAATAGAACCTAAAGAAGCACATACTATAGTTGTGAAGAGGATATTCAGATATCTAGAATGCACTCCAAATTATGGCTTGTGGTATCCCAAGGATACTGATTTCACTTTAAGTGCTTACACTGATGCAAATTGGGCTTGTTGTGTAGATGACTAGAAGATTACAAGTGGTGGTGCATTCTTTCTTGGAGGAAGATTGGTTTCATGGCTAAGCAATAAACAAGATTCAATTTCTTTATCCACTAAAAAAGTTGAGTACATTATAACAGTATCTTGCTACACATAGGTATTATGGATGAAGCAAACATTGAATGATACAGTGATATGTGATGAGCCTATCTCTATCTTATTTGATAATACAAGTGCAATAAATTTTTCAAAGCATCCAGTAATGCATTCAAGGAAAAAGCATATATCTATCAAATATCATTTCTTGAGAGAAAAGGTATGAAGAATGAAGTCAGGAAGGAATATGTATGTACCGTAGAAAAGAGGACCTCTTACTTTACATCACCCAAAAAATTCATGATAAAATGGACTTAATGAGGTCTTAATCTAGTGTTGTGAGGTGTTTTTCACATCCACACTAGATCTTGGACCCTTTCAAATGCATTTAAAGATGTCTTGTAAAGGTTTTGTAAAATAATTTCATGCTTTTCTAGACTTAGTAAACCCATTTTCTCCTAATTCAACATTATAAAATGTATTTAATGAAGGCTTGTAAAATAAAATTAACTTTAACCTAGTGTTGTAATGTGTTTACACATTCACATTGGTTCTTGTGTCTTTCTAGGCTAAGTGGACCTCATTTTAGTGTTGTAAAGTGTATTTAATCACACATTCACATTGATTTTGGTGTCCCAAGCCCTAATTGACCTTTAAATCATTAGTAATAGGCCTCTATTACCCCATATTATGCATCCCAAGGAAATATTTGATGAAATAACCGACATAGACATCATATAAACCTAATTTTATTATCTCCTGATAACCTAGCTATCAAATGAGCCCCACTAGGACTAATTTTCCATCTTTGGTGAATGAGTCCCTGCCAGGTGGGATTGATTCGCCCAAGGTGGCGAATAAGTCCCATTTGGGCCAATTTTGACCTTTTAGTAGGAAAAACTGAAATTTAAATTTATTATTTTTACATGTCGGCTTTAGGGATCCAATTTATGGGAAAATAAGGTGGAATACCTATAAATATGTCTCTAAACCCTAAATAATAAACATTTTTCATTATTCATCCATAATTCTTCCATCTCAAGTCAAATAAGTTAGGGTTTTTACATTCTAAGTCATCAAGATAGCTTCCAAGGAAATTCAAGGGTAGATTCTTCATGTTTTGGTACAAAACTTCAAGATCAATCATCTTGGAAAGGTCATAAAATCCATTATTGCATGCTTCATTACATTCTCTTCTAATTTTTGTTTAATTACCTAAAAGGGGTTTGAACAAGAAAAACCCCCATGCCCTAACATTCAAGATTTCTCTCTCTTCTCTTGTGTGTTTGAAGATTTAGGCATCTTCAGGACTTGGAAATAATTGAAGATCAAGTTGTAAAGTTGTTCAAGTCATCCCTTCATTGGAAAACAAAAATATAAACAAAAAGTCACTTTCAGGTTTGCAAATCAGACTTTCACGAGACAGACACCTGTGAGGAGCCGAAGAGTAGATCAGGGACTTCAGTTTCCACTTTTTGGATTTTTAGAAATTCAAAAGTGGACTCATTCACCATGGGTGGTGAATGAGTCCCACTACCAGGCCTGATTTTGGTTTTTTGTAGTTTTGGATACCCATTTGTCTGAAATGGGCTTGAGTTCAATTTTCCAGAACTGGGATAAATTCACCCATAATGGTGAATGAGTCCCACTAGGCCTAACAATTAGGATCAGTAGCATTTCAAAAGCCATTGTTAGTCTCTATCCATATATCAGGTGCACACTTTCAGTTCCATCCATTTCTTGTTCAGTTTTGTTCACATTTCTAGGTGTTTTTGCATTACAAATGTGTTTTTAAAGACTTCACATTCATTAGTTTTGCATTCATAATCAATCAATTATGTAGCTTATTTTCATTTAAATCATCCCATTTATTTATAATTCCATCTTGTATACTTTAGTTTGAGTGAATCACCAGATTTTGTAGTGTGGGATCTATCTCTTTCCTTTAGGTGAAAGACCCTAATTGAGCAAAAGAGACATAGCATCCCTAATCACAAAATTGATGGTTCAATGCACCTACAAGGGGTCAAATTTCTGTTATATTTACTAAGGATATTCTGAAGGATACTTTTGAGTATCTTTAGGAGAAGTTGGGGGTTACTTCCCCTCCTTCAAACTAGGTGCACATGGAGGTGCATCAGTCCAGTGGATCTACAAATTCTTCATTTTTCTGGACTGATGGCTGGGTTCTACTCCTTATGGGGAGTAGGAAGTATTATTTTTGTAGTATCAGATGTGGGTGTACTCCTAAGGTGGGGTGATCAGACTATTTATTCTTTGCCATTGATGTCAAATGGGTAGAGAGAGTCATGTGAAAAAGAAAAGGTTGAGAGAGTGCAAGAATGTTGTGTAGGTTTCCTAATCTAGAAAATAAAGTAGTGTGTATTGTGTCTTTGGTGGTTTTTCACATCATGTGTTTCCATCAATGACAAAGGGGGATATTGTTGAAAGTACAGATGATTATGGTGGTGTTGTCATTAATGTTGTCATTGATATTGACATCGTATAGGTTTTCATAGAGAAAGGAAACAAGTGCTTGTAGGTTGTGCATGTATAGTTGAGATACTGTACAGAAGTTGTGAGTACATGAAGTTATCTTTATGATGTTGCAGGTGTACTAATATGATGAGTTACCAAGTGTTTTTGAGAAACAATAATTGTGTGTGTTCCAAATGTGCTTCGATATGTGCTATGTATTTCTTCTATGTTTATCCTATGCTTGTGCAGATTTGAAGTTTTTTATGGGAATCTTTTGGTGATATATCTTGGTTTAGTGAAGAGTGAAAGTCGTGTTCACTGGTTTATGAACTAGTCTGGAAAAGTTGTTTGTCTTTGGACTGTGATAAATGTTTCTGCTCTATAGTTCTTTGCTAGTTTTTTTCTAGTCTTGAGGATCTGGTAGAAGGCTTATAATTATGTTATCTATGTTTTTTCAAAGGTGTTCATGGTTTGGTGCTCCAGAATACTAGTTTTAGAGTAGCTATGTGTGTTTGTACAATCCAAATGGATTGATGGAAAGTATTCTCAGTATGAAGGTTGTTGCATTTGCTGCAGATGAATCTAAAGGATTTTGAGATGTGTTCCAATGTATGGTGAAGTGTGTTATGTGGTCTGCATGTTATCTTCTCATTGTGGAAGTGTGTACTTCAAAGTTCATTTGTGTTTTCATTAGGTTTAGCTGACCTAGTGTCTAAACACCATGCAAAGGATAAGTATCAATTAAGGAAGCATGTTCTTGATCTGAGATATTATCTTGGGTCTTGGTTAATTGTTGGTTTGGTCCACTCTCATTCTCTTCCACAGCAGGAATTTTGAGTTGCCAACCCAATTTGAATTTATAATATGTGTGTGTAGCTGACCTTGGAGAAATTCTTTAAGGTTGAAGATAGTATAAATTCAAGTCAATGTGTTATGGATTAGATAAATGAAACATGCCACAAGTGTAAGAAGCAAGAGTGTGCGGAAGTGAATTGAGGCATCATTACTTTAATGTGTTAGACTCTTGAAAGCTATGAGTTGGCAGTGTCTGCAATCTTCTGATCAAGGCTGTGGATGTGTGTAATTTGTTATGGTGAATTTTTTGTTATATTTTTGTATCTGTAGGAAGTGAGTCTCCCTATTGGATAGTGAGTCCTATTTGTAGGCAGTGAGCCTTGTATTTGGACAGTGAGTCCTTCCTAGGTAGTGAGCCCTTTGGCAGTGAGCCTCTTTGTAATAAGTTTTTCTATTACTTTATTTGTGAGTTAATCCTCACCGTGGTTTTTCCCTTATTCGGTTTTCTACATAAATCTGGTGTTTCTTGTGTCGATATTGCTTTCTATTATTTTCATTTCATGCTCATACTTAATAACAAATTAAAGTGGATGTGGAGTTAATAATTGTGTGAGTTTTTGTGATTTGATTGGTGACAACTGATGCATTGTTATTGTTGATTAAGGTGAGTTTCTATCTTTTTGATAGAATAAAGACCATATATGTGATGTAGAATGCAACAAATCTATTACAAATAAAGAGATGTGACTTTCTAACTGACTAATGTGTCACAAGAGCTAATGGATGCATTGTATTGTTTTTTTCATGTTGATACATAATTGCAACACATAGGATAACAAATGGGGTGCACTCGTTTGATAAAGAAAAAAAGATATCTATGAAACCCTAGGATCTTAGTTAGTTTTCTAATTTTATATTTCATTGATTTGTGAAAAAAAAAATAGTGTATGTTTGCTTTTTCGCTATGATTTTTAACATTAGGTGATGAAGATAGGGCCCTAAGGAGAATTGGATTCATTGGTAATAATAAGACCCAAAATCGCATTCACAACATAATTAGTGGTAGTGCATCTCTGTAATCTATGTAGGCCCACTTCCCATTAATGTAGTAAATACTTAGTGTAATGATGGAAATTGTACTCCCTTCTTGGAGATTGAACAATTTCTCACTCAATATAGACCTATTTTAGTACCCCTAAATTTATGATCCTATAAATGATAATTAATAGGCCCCAAAGACACTTTATTTTTGATCTCAAGGCTTATTTCAACTAAAATCCTCACAATATCAATAAAAGAATTAAATTTTATAAAAACCCATCATTGGACCACCCCTAAAAACTATGGTGGGGCTCATACACCACCTTGGGCATATGAGTCCCCCTAGGTGGGACTGATACACCACAAGTGGTGTATGAGTCTCGTGTGGCCCCTTTTTAGGGTTTGAGTGGGAAATTCAAGTTTTTAATTAAAAAATTTGGTTGATGTTATCTTTTGAGATCTAATAAATGGTAAATTAGGTGTAATTCCTATATAAACAAGCTTCTAAGTCATTATTTCACCTAGAGAAAGTGATTCAAGAGCTAAGTCATTCTAGAATTTCAAGCAAGAGTGTTCAAGAGATATCTACAAGTTTTGAAGAGTGTAGCATAGAAAAACGTATCTTTGGGAATTTCCACACTCATTTGGGTCATTCGTCTGGATGTTAGCCTAGTTTTTCCTTGATTTAATATTTTAATGTGGTCAACACATTCACATTAGTTCTTGGACCCTTGTGAATTAATAAGAACTTTATGATTCCTTGCAAAAGTGTTGTGAAGTGTTGTAACACACTTTCACACTTTTCTAGGACCTTATTAATATATTTCACTTAAATAACCTCTTTTTATCACTTAACATGCCTTATTTCAAAGTGTTGTAACAAACTTTCATGCTTTTCTAGGTTTTTCGTTAATAATTTGACCCTTTCTTATGCTTTAATTGGCCCCATTTTACACTTACAGGGCTTACTTAAGTGTATCTTTTAAAATAATCCCGATAAACATCAATTAATAAACTTAATTTCTAACATCCACTTAAAATTCCTAAGTGGGACCCATTAGCCACTAGGGGTGAATGAGTCCCCTTTGGATCAAAAATCAAAATTATTTCAAAATCCTAGTGGGATATTATTTTCTAAGACCTAAGGTCAGCCTGTGGTGTGGTATTTTTAAGAATTTTTTCATAATCAAGTATAAATATAGGGTTTTTCCTCTAATTTCATCCCCATTCATTCACTTTATCATTCAAGCAATTATCAATCATTCACTTAAGAATCCCAAGAATTTCAAGCATTTTCAAGTTTACATCCATTGGAGCTTCTACTTGCATGTCTTCATATTTCTACTTCAGGGATCTGGTGAGTTGTAGCATCACTTTTGTTCATTCATCATTCTATTTTCATTTCATTTCATTTTC
>VDFB02000003.1:196441660-196528800 GCA_007258455.2 Sequoia sempervirens
ATGTACAACAAGTTGTAGAAAGAAGAAGAATGGACTAATGAGAAAATAAGAGCCTTATGAAATATCGCTAAGTAACAAGATAGTTGGATGCTCCTTATGGAAGCTTGAAGGATGACAAAGTATTTGAAAAATGGTGGGATGATGAACATGCAACCTCTAAATCCAACACCACTAAAGGTAATGACCTAGAAGGTGGGTCTGAAGAACAAGAAGTTTAGAAGAAGTGGAGACTTTTGTGTCCCCCGCACCGCAAGAGAGAAACACTACAAGACAACCCTCCTATGTAGCTACAAATGTGTGGTTCAATGTATTGAGGGCCTTGAACACACTCACTTGGGCTGCTAAGGTGACTAGAGTGTTACAACAATAGTCGACAGTAACTGTCGAGGTTGGGGAAACCCCGACCATCAAGTGGCAACATATAGAAACCATTGTTGGAGAGAGTTCACAAGAACCTGCCACAAGCCAAGTGCTTGCAGCTAGCCAGGAACCCAAAGGAGAGGAAGATCCCGTAACGAGTCAGGAGCCACCATCGACCAATCAATAGGTAAATTTTGTTCCTTCTTCTCTTGCTTCTTGGTCCTTGGTATCCTCCACTGTCTCTGCAACAACCCCCACCATGAGTGTGGTCCTTTCAGTTCCCACTTTGATCCAATGAATATGAGAGGTTTCTCCCAGTTTTCATAGGCCACTCCATTTTCCTTTACTCCTCCACGAACCCTTACACTATCTTTTGCTACTCAATCCTTCCCTACCTCACTTTCCAAAGGCTTACTTTTTTTGACACCCCTACTTCTACTATCACTGGAAATCCTCCCCTTCTCTCACAATAGGTGGACTCCATGATGAAAAATACTTCACCATTTTAGTCCATGAGTCCTTTCGCCGGTTCACTAATTGAACCTTGGAAAATAACAAGCCCTTCTACTAGTTCTCAAACCGAGCTTTGGAATGTGCCTCCCTTCTCTCCACAAACTATCACTCTCCAGAAAAAGAAAATGCTAATGCCCTACCTCCCAGTGCTCCTTTCATAGGTGGGCTAGTCTCATGGTTGGCCCAATTCATGGTTCAGATTGAATCTAGAAGGGAAGCACTTGCAAATAGACTGCAAAAGGGCAAGGCCAAAGATGATAGTAGGCTTGTGGAACCAAAGATGAAAACTCTCTATGATGAGACCCAACAAGCACTAGAATTTTCAACCATGTACGCGACGGTAACCAAGCCATAAGGGGAGATGCATCCAAAAGAATATGAAGTGTATGCAGTAGGGCTTGACATGAAGGTGGTCTAACTGCATGATAAGATTTAGCTGATGGAGGAAACACAATGGGTGGTAACCTTCAACTTCCTTAAGACTAGTTGCCAGCTGAAGAAAATGGATGGGCAACTTAAGTCATTGAAGGAAAAGGCTAGTTTTTTAGAGAAAAGGGAGAAATCCCTAGAAGCGGATGTTGCACACTTAACAGAGAGGGTGCTGATAGTAGAAGAGGAGAAGAAAAAATTTAGGAGGAACTTACGAAGGTTCATACCATCGACCCCACTATTGTTAATGAGTTTTGTAATAAGAATCAGGAATACCAAAGCCAATTGACTCTAGCGGAACAAAATTTCTAGCTAAGGAATGAAGAGTTGGAGTGGTGTCACATTGAATATGATCAAGGGATGGCACAAAATAATGAAGCTTTAGAGCATCAACGAGCTCAATATGAGAAAAAGTTACAAGAGAAAGATGTTGAATTTGAGGGTTGAAAGGCCCAATTAGAAAAAGAACTTCAGGAGAAAAATTTCTCTCTTGACATATAATTGCCAAACCACTTCCGAGCTAAGGAAAAATGGCATAGAGAAATGAGCAGCTCTGTGGAGCAACTAGCATCCGAAAAAAGAAAAGGTGTGAAATTGGCAGAGATCATTAACTCAAAGGATGCGAAGATCGCCTCTTTGAAGAGCTCTGTCCTGAGCTCCCCTGCCCAGCTGGACCTTATTCCATTGGTTAGGAAGTTGTATGTTTCTCATTGTGAAAATATTAAAAAAAAATTCCTAACACTATAGCCCATGCTCCAATTCATTTCCAAGGCAACAAAACTAAGATAGGAAGTTCATGGTACAATTGAGCAATTCCTATAGTTTATCTTAGAAAGGGTTTTGAAAGCAATGAATCTACTCACCAAGTTGTATTCGGTCTCTGATGAAGACCTCACCAAGGAAAGAATTGAAGATTAGAATGTTGCCATCTAGATGACAAACAAGTTTATCCATTTCCACTCAGTTTTCTAGCGCACTAAGTTGGTCGTAGCTACTCTGAACCAGACAATGGATAACATGCATGAGAGTTTCTCCACATTAAGTGAGATGGGTCTGACATCTCCATTCCTTGAAGATGGATCTATTGGTATAGTCGAGAAGATTGTAGAAAGAATAGAGAAGGAAAATGACCTAGATGCTTTCCAAAATTTCAGCCATCCTCCCACCACAACTGACATTGAGGGGGTTATTCATCCTCTTGCACAACTATTCTTTCATTACAAGGTAGGGGTTGGTTTTCTCGAGACACTACCTTATAAGGAAGCACTCGACCTAGGTGGAGAATAGGAGAATTTGTGCAGCATAGCAAGGCCATCAGAGGACAATTAGCCACCCCTACAGGTGGCTCTTTCCAAGCTCTGACTCTATAATGAATGGTGCTCTAGTTTGCAAATCAGAGAAATTTTGGGTTCTCCATTTCTCAAGAGAAACACCCTTGGTAGTCACAAAAACCTATGAATAAACATTCAGCAAGCTCCCTTCGGGTATATATATTTTTGGTTAAGTATTGGCTCACACATCGCAAATGAGGCACTTAACCTTTTTTGTCAAACTCTGCTGCCTCCTCCACGTGTCTACTCTGCCCTCCCCAAAAAATTTTCCTTCCTTCGCATTTAAAAGAGGCCCCACTATGCTACCACATATCATCACTATGCACAATTGATGACCACTTCCCTTCACTTTTGAGTAGAGCTCCTCCCACACACCACATGTCACCTTAGTGCAATATTTTGATGGTGAAAGATAAAGACTCACATGGGATGCACTATACTGCCACATGTTTCTTCGGTGGGTTTTGTGTTTGGGTGATGGATGAAGCAAACCAAACATCGTGACTGGTCACCGTGTGTCATAATTTTTTTCTCTTTATAGGGTGATTCACTTGCTTGCTTGACCTCGTCGGGACCATTGCCATCATTTGTAGAGGATGCACCTGAGCTTGGAACGATCGGATGCTTGGTTTCAAATCTTTTTATGTTGTAATGGCCTAGAGGAATACTCAATTCTACATCATTGCCAGAGATCCTGAAATATTTTCTGATATTGCTCACCAAGGTGGTGGGAGTTTCAGCTATATATGCTTCTCTCTATTTTGAGGGAAAAAAACCTCATATTTTTGGAAGAACGCTGATTTAGAAAAGGCACCAGGCCTTATTATTGTTTTTTATTATTGCAAAGACTCTTAGATTGTTCCAATTTTTTAGCCTTTCTATTCTTTTATGCTATTTGATTAACTTTAGATTGTGCTACTATTGTCTAGATATTTCATTTGAGAAGTTCTATAAATTGAATGCAATTTTGCTTGTCTAGATCATGTTTTATGACTCTTCTTGGAAAGTAGGAATGTATGCAATGTTATTTTATGTCAATAAATGGATTATCTATACTTTAATCTTTAGTTTTTTCCTTTCTAGGACATCACAAATTACCAATCGGGCCCTTAGATCTATGATTTATCGTGCCTATTATTAAGTCTTAGCATATCGCCTTAGATTAGACTTTATTTTTATATGTTTGTTTCTTTTTCCCTTTCCAAACCCCATTATAGAAGAATCCAACTTCTTTAAACATTTGGAGGTCACTTAGTTTAGTGCAAAAGGTCCCCCATAAACTGAGTTTCCCATAAGACACTATTACCTTGTCAATTTTTGGCATCAACAAAAGCCATCAGAATGTTTCTGGCATTTGCAACACACAAATATTTCAAAGTTTATTAGATGGATGTGAAGTCTACTTTTCCAAATGGAGGGTTGGAAGAAGAAGTTTACATGGAAAAACCAAAAGGAATTCAGTTGTTATATCAACCGAATATGGTATGTAAGTTGTAGAAGTAACTATATGGATTAAAGTAATCTCCTAGAGCTTGGTATGCAAGATTAAATAGGTACTCGATACAACAAGGATTCAGTAAGGGTGCCGTAGATAATAATATTTACTTTAAAATTAAGGAAGACAAAATATTGATAGTAGTATATGTGGATGATATTATCTTTGGTGGTAATGAGGCTATGTGTAAGAAGTTTGTAGAGGAAATGTAGAAATAATTTGAGATGTCAATGTTTGGGGAGATGAATTTATTTCTTGGGCTACAAATAAATCAAACAAATAAAAGGATATTCATTTATTCATTTCACAATCTATGTCAAAGATATTTTGAAGAAGTTTGGAATGGAAGACTCCAAATCAGTATGTACTCCTATGGCTATTTCTTGTAAACTAAGAAAAGATGATGACTCACCTAAGGCTAATAAGAGAAAGTATAGATCTATGATTGGTGGACTGCTATATCTAACTGCTACTAGACCAAATATTATTCATGCAATTTTTCTTGTAGCTAGATTTCAAGAATATCCTAAAGAAACACATGTTGCAACAGTGAAGAGGATATTTAGATATTTAAGAGAAACTCTGGATCATGGCTTTTGGTATCCTAAGGATATTGATTTCACATTAAATGCTTATATAGATGTAGATTGGGATGGTTGTGCTGATGACAGGAAAAGTAAAAGTGGTGGTGCATTCTTTCTTGGATATAGATTGGTGTCATTGTTAAGTAAGAAACAAAATTCAGTTTCTTTGTCTACTACAGAGGTTGAGTATATTGTAGTGGTATCATCATGTTTTACACTAGTTTTGTGGATGAGACATAAATTGAAGGATATTAGAGTTGTACATGATGAGCCTATATATATCTTCTATGACAATACAAGTGAAATTAACATTTCAAAGAATCCAATAATGCACTCGAACAAATCATATGTCTATCAGGTATAACTTTTGGAGAGAGAAGGTTATGGAGAATGAAGTGAATCTTGAATATGTACCTACAAAGGATTAGATTGTTGGCATTTTTACTAAGGCTCTTCATAAAGATACTTTTTAGTATCTCTGAGAGAAGTTGTGGTTTATTGCCCCTCCTTTCTCAAACTAGATGCATATGGAGATGCATTTATTCAATGGATCTATAGATATATCTTTTTTTCTAGACTAATGCTAGTGACCACCTCTCAATGGGAGTAGGTAGTATAATGTGTTGTCATTCTTCCAGAGTTGATTGGGTGTAATCTTAAAGGGGAGTATTCAGAGCAAGTATTTTGGTTATATGTCAAAGGGGGAGAACAATGCACAACATTTTCTCCTCTTCCATTGATGTCAAAGGGGGAGAAGGTATCATGTGAAAAATTTCAAGGTATCAAGGGGAGAAATTTTTGTATGTTGTCTAATCATTATTGTCAAAGGGAGAGATTCAAAAGTGTTGTGCATGCTATCTAAACCAAAAAAGGAGAGTGTGTTCAAAACTATTGTGTTTTCTTTGATGGTTTTTCACATCTTTTGTTGCCATCAATGATGAAGGAGGATATTGTTGCAAGTATGAAGGTGTTGTCATTGATGTCAATAAGAAGACTGTTGACTGGTGTTGTCATTGATACCAACTAGATGTAAAAGATGTCAAGGATATTGAGAAAATTGTGAGAAAGAGGAAAATAGGTTATTGCAGGTTGTGCATGTATAGTTGAGACCTTGAGGAAGTGTTGTGAGTACATGGAGCTATTCTTTTGTTGCAGTTTCTAAAGATGAGTTGGAATGAAGAAATGAGCTGAGATGATGTCTTTGGTACTTGGTTTCCAAGTGCTTTTGAGAAAATTTGATAAATAGAATAAACTATATTATGCAAGTGTTCATAGTGTCCTTCGGTATTATGATTCATGTTTCTTTTATGTTGATGTATTTTTTGTGTGGATCTTATAGGTTATTTAAGGTTTTCAGAGGTTCTGTTTAGAATTTGGGTTTTTGGATCATTGCACAATGTGAGATATTTTCACCAATGTGTGAACCAGTCTTTTAGTGATATTTTTTGTGGCCTAGGATAAATGTATTTTCTCTACATTTTTCCATTGTTTGGATTCAACTTGTGTGGACATGGTAAGTTGGTTATAATGATTGTATCTTTTTGTATTCAAGTTTCTACTTGATTTGGTGCAATACATAGTGAGTTTCATTTATCAGTATGCAAATAAGGGTTACTAGTTGTTTTGAGTTCAAGTATTTGTATGAAGTGAGCTTGGATGAAGTATTTGATGAATCTTAAGTAGTTCATAGATTATTCTAGATTGTGCTCAAGTGAATTATGTTTGAAAGTTTTAGATTGATTTAATGAAGCATGTACTTAAATTTTATGGTGTTTTGTATAGGTAACATGTGAGCTTATGAAAGTGTGTTGAGGTGTGTTGGGATCCATTTGGGTCCTAATTAAGGATTTTTATAGGTTTCCTTCATTCCTATCCACTGTGGGAATGTTTAGGTGCTGACCTATTTTGAATTTGTACATATAATAGCTAGTTTCCGATGTTGGAGAAGGTTTTTGAGGTTGAGGTTGATATAAATATGTATTGTGTTGTTGCAAGTTGAGGTATGAAAGAATTAATAAGAAAGATAGATGCGAGATTGACATGAGTGAAGTGTGTGATGTGAATTTGAGTAGAGTAGTGTGAATTGCAATGTTAGGGTTCTTGAAGGTAGTGAGCTAAAGGCAACTAAAATAATTCATGCAAGACTACAAAAGTGTGCTAGAAATTGTGGTGGGTTCCTTGTTGCATTGAGAAGCTTTCTTTATGTAACATTCTTCTTCTATCTTCTTGTATTTCTTTTTCTGGCATTAACCCCTCGCTATGAGCCCTTTTGGACAGTCTGTCCAATTCTAGCAATGAGCCCTTTTGTACTAGTTTTTATGTTACTTATATTGTGAGCTAGTCCTCACCGTTGTTTTTCCCTCTTTTTTTTTCCAATAAATCTGGTGTTCTCTTATGTATGGTGTTGTGATTTTAGTTTTTTTTATCTTCATTTCATGTTTAATCATACTACTAGAATAATGGTTTAATGAATGTTTGTGGATTTGATTAATGTTGAAGGTTCTGAAGGTTTAATTTGCTACAACTGATTCACTCCCCCTCTCAATTTTATTTTTCATTTCACCAAGATCTAGGATGAAAATGGACTACAAATTTAGAAAGAAATAATGCTCAAAAGATGGGCTCACCAAAAATAAATGAAGAAAAATAGGTGCATCAAAATGGAAATGTAGGGAAATAGGGTTATTATGGACCTATCCTCCTCTATTTCATTAGGAAATGAGATCCACACAAATAATTTCCTTACAACCCTTAGGTGAGTCAACTCTAGGTGTGAATCTACATATTTCCTTATGACTGAAGGACAGGGGTCAAGGTCAAATAACACTTTAAGGAGAAAAACTAAACATAGTATGTTACCACCAAAATGCAATCTAACACTTGGAACAACAAGATCAAACTAAATACTGATGGAACCAAAAAAAAAAAAAAAGGATTGGAGAAGGGAAAAAGCATGTGTACCAATCACCAAAATTCAATTTTTGAAGTTGATCAAGGACTCATTCTACCAAGGGTGAATGGGTCCCGAGTTATGTTTTTTCTCCAACTTTTAGGAATCTTTGGTCCTATCTTTGCACATCCACATTCTCCATGTTTTAGGTTTAGAAAGCTGGAAATAAATTATGTAGATGAGTTTCTGTGAGAAGATGACAACTTTTTGCAACTTTCAAAACTTCTTCAAATTTTCTCTTCTAAAGATCATCAATATTTCTTCCTCCTAAATATGCAATCACAAATCAATAGGGGAAAATGGTTTTTTTTTTGGTGAATGGGGGTTTTCCTTGGTCAAAGCCCATTTTGGTAATCAAACCTTGAAATGAAATGAA
Organism: Sequoia sempervirens; assembly: GCA_007258455.2. Taxonomy (NCBI): domain Eukaryota; kingdom Viridiplantae; phylum Streptophyta; class Pinopsida; order Cupressales; family Cupressaceae; genus Sequoia; species Sequoia sempervirens. Next base: position 196,449,699 of record VDFB02000003.1, read on the forward strand.
ACATGCAAGAGGAAATGAAGAATGAACAAATAAATGCTACCACTAAAAAACCCTTGAATAAACCTTGGAATGTAGATCTCTAGCTTGCATGAAATGGATTCAATGGATGTGGATCTTGAACCTTGAATCTTGCTTTGAAATGGTGCTTTGAATGCTTGAATGGATCATGAAACCTACATCATGATATTATCTCCAATAACATGCATGATGCAAGAAGACATTGACATGACAATTGGATCTTGATTGTTGCAAAAAAACTCTAATAAATCTACCTTTGAATTCCTTGAATTTTTCCAACAATGCTCTTGAAGTCTCATAAAAATTTTAGGTGAAACATAGTGAAATAACCCTATATTTATAGGTATATATCGTCAATATCCCAAAATTCAAATATGACAAGCCAACATTGGAATATGGATTTGAATATGTTAAAATAATGTAAAAAACATAATTTAAATTTAGGTCCTAGGTCTAAGGGAGAACCCATTCACCCATGGGCGAATGGGTCCTAGGTCCCTAAATGTAGGACACACATTTCTCAATGAGAAGTGTTAAGGAATTAATGGATGTTGGGTTTCCTCTTTGGAAAGTACAATTAAAATAGGCTTGGTAAATGAATTAAAGGGCCAATTAAGGAAAAACTAAGCTTAATTAATTAAAGGATCCATAAATAAGTTTGAAAGTGTAAATAAATACATTTTACAACACTAAATTAAGGCATAGTTAAGTCTAATTTAACTAGGAGGGCCCAAAAAAGTGTGAAAATGTACAAGGGATACATTTTTCTACACTACATAAATGTAATATTTATTTATTATGTGGCACTACTAGGGAATCTAGGGATGCATGCATCACATGGTTCTAGCATTTATGGCTTCAATGTATGTGTTATATGTAACATTATGATTAAATATTTAATATGAGGTTGTAGATGGGAATAATATATAATATTGGGAAAACTTACTACAAATAATAAATGACATGTTAAAATTTATTTTTTAAGCTCATGGTATTAATCACATTGTTTTATGTAATACTACTTGGTGGTTTTGTGTGAGCTTATTTCTATAAAAGAAAACACATCCAGGTAGTTATCTAAGGTTGGATTATTGGCTTGGCTATTTTGCTAAGGGGTCGAGATCATCTCTTATTAGCATTTGTGAGGCTTGAAGCATGGCATGGGATATGTGGTTACTTGCATATTCATGTGGAGTGCTTGTCGAGGGCTTGAAGCTTCAAAGGTTTTCATGGAGGACTATAAAGATGGATTGTATTGTTTACAGTTGAATAATACATGAGTGATGCATTCTTTTGGAGTCAAAATTTTTACCCCTTAAGGATTTTACTATTGTATATCCTGTGTCATCTTTGATGGTATGTTTCCTATTCTTTTGCATATGGATTTTGAATGCTTTCTTGCCTAGATTTCATTTCTTTTGGTAATGTGGAAATTGTCTTGGGTGGATGCAACTGCATGATGAAATATTAGAAATTTTATTTAAAAATGAGACCTAGAACTAAGTCTCTTGGTAATTGGGATTTTCCCATTCTTGGGATGATCAACCATTGCCTCACTACAATATTTTTTTCATGCCTCATGTTTTCTACATAATTTTGATATGTAACTTAGACATAAATATTTACCTATGTGTCTATTTTAGGTAATCTTAGGAACAATTGGAAATAATTTATTTCAAGATTTTCTATAATTTTGTTATTATTCATGTTTCCCTCCCATGTTTAAAGATTGAATAATGATGAATTCATTTGAGCACTAAATTGGGACAATAAAAAAAACACGAAATCCAACAACTCATAATAACCTTCTTTCTACTAATTTTTATGTAACAAGGTACATGTCTTGTTTCTTCGTCCTATCCAGTAAATATTTTAAATCTATGTGTCCTAATTTTTTGTCCCCAATAATTGGTAATGAGATTTCCAAGCTAGAGAGGTGTTCATAAACGAAGTAATTATAATACATACTATTTAAAATATTTTCATGAAATATTCTAAGAAATTATTTGGATGCAAATTTGATTATATTTGAGAGAATTTTGATTTCCAATAGTTGATTATATGCCTCATAGATACTCATTAAATTTCTCACTAAATACAAAATTTTCATGTACGGTTTTTTAGATTAGGAAATTATGTACATTTTCTACCTCTAACTATTCTACTTAGGAATGGTCTCAAATCCTTTTTAGACTATAATTCTCAATTCTTTTATATCACTATTTATTTAGAGACTACTTGTGAAAATAATTTCTCTAGGAATCAAATCCTATTTAATAGGTTATCATTTAATGTTCTTGGGTCACAAGGAAACATTAATGGTGTATTAAACATTGGTACATGTGAGCTCTAATCTTCTTCTAACACATTTCCTCATTTTTTATTGAGAGATTTAAATAGCTCTAATAACCTTTTTCATACCTAATAGGGTTGTGAGTGGAGTCACTCAAAAAGTAATTCTACTTTTTTTTGGCTTGTTTGGGCCCTCCTTGTAATTTTGGCTTAATGCTAACTTGATTTAACGTTGTAATGTGAATTACACATTAACATTAAGTATTGGGCCCTTATGAACTAATGGATTTTAACGACACCTTGCTAAAGTGTTGTAATTCACTTCCACACTTTTCTAGGGTTTTATCAAATAATCAAACTTAATAAACCTATTTTTAATAAAAAAGATAAACCTCAATCTTGCCTTATTTGGAGTGTTGTAAAGTGTTGTAACACACTTTCACATTTCTCTAGGATTTTCATTAATAATTGGGATTTCTTATGCTTTAATTGGTCCTATTTTGCATCCACAAGCCTCATTTATTGCATCTTTCAAAGGATAATCTCGACACCAATCATTGACCAATCATAATTCAGGTCTTTTTGGCTTGTGTGGCCCATATTTGATGGTCTAGGACTCATTCTCCACCTTGGGTGAATGAGTCTCACTTGGATCTTTTGGCCCTGAACTGGATTTCACACATTTCTAAGCACTTTTGGTTTTTGGTCCCATACATTATGTCTGATGGGACTCGTTCACTACCTTGAGAAAATGAGTCCTATGTGGACCAGAATATAATTTAATTCAAAAATTTGGCAGTATTTTATTCTCCTAGATCTGATGTCAGCTTGTAGTGTTGTAATTTTGGGAATTCTTGCATAATTAAGTATAAATACAAGGTTCTTTCACTCATATTCATGTCTAGCATTCAAGATATTTCACAAGAGCATTTGAGAATTTACAAGAGATTTCAAGAGCATTCAAGGGAAGATTATCAAGCATTTTTCAAAGATTTCATATATCATGTTTTTTATTATGCTAACAATTGTGATGTAGGGTTTATGATTCAAGCAAGTTTTTCAAGAAAGATCAACATCATTCAAGCAAGAGTCAAGAACCACATCCATTGCAACCATTTCAAGCATACTCATAACATCTTATTTCTAGGGTTTGGTGAGTTGCAACATTTCTATTTGTTCATTCATCATTCTTCATTCATATTTTCTTTCATTTCAAGGTTTAATTAGAAACAAGGGGTTTGACCAAGGAAAACCCTTATCCACTAACCCCACAACATTTTTCCCTCTCCTTTGTGTGTGATTTGTTGGTTTAGGTTGTACATTTCCTAAGGAGAAATATTGGAGAAATTTTTTCAAGTGATCAAAGTTGTCAAAGTTGTCATCAAGCCTTGGACAACATTGGAGATCATCTATAGGATGCAAATCAGAGATTCAAATCCAAAAATCAGCCAGGAAAGAAAAACACACAAAGAAGAGTAGGATTATCCTTTGAAGCTTCAAAAAGCCCCACTGGATCGATTCACTACTTTTGGAGAATGAGTCTCATTTGCAATCATATTTTAGGATTTTGTAGATTTGGATACCCTTTTGATAGAAACCTATTCCTACACAATTTCCAAAAAACTAGACTGATTCGCCCAACTTGGTGAATGAGTCCTAGTCAACAATAAAGCTATATTTTTTGGTATTCAAGATCTCCACTCAGTCTTTTCTAGATTCCTAGGTGCAAACTTTATGTTTTATAGTTTTCTATTTCATTTCATTTTCCTTTCTAGGTCATTTAGTATTAGTTTTCATTCAATTAGGGTTTTGCATTATACCTTGCATTTCATTTTGTTTTCCAAGTTTACACTTGGTGGTGAACCCCTCATTAGATCATATTCAGATCCTAGGATAGCCCTATTGCAAGATCTCTTTCCCTTTTTCATTGAGATTTCTAAGGTTATCCTTGATTGGAATATCTTGGAAAGTGGATGTGATAGCACTTGGTTAACCTATCCCCCATTTTCCTTGGCTCCATTTTGGTGAACGCACCCTTAGAACATTATAATTTTGATTTGGAATTCATTTTCATCCTAGATTTAGCTTGCATTAACATTGTATTAGGATTTGCATTGGTTAATTTGCATTCCAGGGTTTCAAATTTTGCATTAGTGAAAACTCTTTTTAGCTTGCATTTTTGCATTCAAATTCATTGAAATTCATTCAAATTGTGCATTTACATCTCAGACATAGATCAAAAAACCAAAAAAGAATAAAATTCAATTTTAAAACTCAAAATTTTGAAAAAAATTCATCACTGGGACTCATTTTCCACCTTGGGTGAATCAATCCCTTTGCATACTCTACAGTACACTTTCTTCCATTTACAATTCAAATTTTTCATTTTTGTTTATTGTTACTATCTTTCTATTTTAGTTTCCATAAATTTTGTTATAAGAATTTCATTCTTCTTAGCTTATATTTCATTTGCATTCACTTTGCATTTAGTAGCATTTGTATGAGTGTTTGGTATCCTATTGCTAATACTATAGTGAGATGAAGTTCGAGACTCATGTCATCCTAGGACAGCACAATCATTGTAGATCTTGGTTTGTCTAGCTCTTTCACTCCTAGTATTGACATTAGTACAATAGGCATGGAAAACACCTATAACAACTCCTTACCTTCAACTAGTATGCTATTTGACACAAGAAATGATAGTGTCCTACAAAAAAACATAATTCACATTCATGAGGCCCTAGAAAACCTACAATATCAAGTGCAAAATGATAACATTTCAACTATTTCCATCCCTAATATAGACAACATTCACCGCATGGTTGAAAGTGAAGATGGACTTGACCTTGCAAAAAACATAGTTCAAATCTTTGGAAAAAACCTTACTTCAACAAGTAGTTGTCCTTTTCCTACAAACAATGTCACAAGCCAAGGAGGAACTCAAATCCCTCCTGCAAAAAATGCCTCAATACCTACCTATAGGTCAATCCTCAAGTCACAATGGAAACACAATAAGTTAGTAATGTGATTCCTTCCTTGGGTATTCCCACTAGCATCCCTAGTTCTTATGTGGCATCACATGTTAAATATCTCCTACCACTTTACCACCTATAAGCATTCCATTCAATTTTCCTACAAACACATATACCCCTTCACCTTTGTCATTTCCATCCCACATCACAAGTAATGACCCTCTCATTAATCAACTCTTCCTAACCATTTCATCCCTCCAAAAGAAAGTTGCCACTATAAATGAAAATAAAAAATGGCCCACCTACATATGTCAAAATCAATCCATTGTCCTTGGAGATATTGTGAACACCAATACCACAAGGTGTAGAGGTGTGTATATTTGAGAAATATTGAGGGAAGGGAGATCCTTCTAGCCATGTTAATGCCATGTAGTGACTTTTTCCTTGATGATAATCTGTTTGAAAAAAAAATCCAAGGTCCTTGAAAGATACCGCCTTTGAATGGTTTTATTCTTTATTGAATAACTTAATTCATTCATTCAATGAACTTTTTGATGCATTTTTAAATCATTTCCAAGTGCATATGATTCCCAAGATGACCTTGGACGATTTGATGAGATACAAGAAAAAAGAGGAAGAAAAGATAATTGATTTCATCTCCAATTATCAATCACTTTATTCCCAAATCAACGTTAAGATCCTCGATCCTCACCTGCAAAAGATGTTCATAAAAAAATTACAAAGTAAGATTCAAGACAAGCTTACCATGATGAAATTCCCATCCTTCATGCACTCATGTACTTCCCTCATTGATTATCAAAACTCCATTAGTATTTGAGATACAAAGTCCCCTTCTAGAGACAAATTGAGAAATCTGATCTTGCAAACCAAAAAAAATCCCAACCTTTTAGAAAAAAAAGAAGGGTTCCTTCAATTTAACCCCCATCAACAACCAACTCATAATGTCAATAAGTAGCTAGTTGTTGTTAAAGCCTCAATACCCTTTAGCTATGGAGAACCACAAAGACAATTCACTCCCTTACCTGATACCCTTCATAACACAATGAGCCAACTTTTAGAATAGAAAATGATTACCTTACCTCATATTAAAACACCCAACCCTAATAATATTTTACCCCAAAGCTTTAAAACAAATTTCTATTTCCACTATCATCAAAAAAAGGACATGACACAGAACATTGCAAGCATCTTAAACATTTTTTGAAAGACCTAATCAATTTTGCTCGTCTTTCCATTGGATGTGTTAGTGATCAAGGAAATAAGTTCATTGCTCCTCCTAACCAACACTTACAAATTTTCACCAACCCAATGTCAAAACATAACATTTCATTTGTCAAAGCCAGCCAAACTGTAAAGAATGATGTGATGAATTTTGACACATATGATGATAACAATGATTCTATTCAACATTGTGATACTATCAATAATAACTCTATAGATGAAATGGTTGGAGTGATAGACGTCATCCCTCGTAAGGGTCAAATTAAGAATACTCTTGACATTTCATTCTCCTCTAATGATATACTTAAACATGCACCTGATGGTTCTCTCTACATAGTCGGCCATATCTATGACAAGCCCACTAATGGGATACTAATAGATCCCACCTAGGAGAGAATGTGATCACTGAGGAATTCTTACTTTTGCATGAGCTCTATCAAAACATATAATATATACCAAAAGCATGGATCAAGACACATAATAGTTTTGCTTGCCCTACAATAGGATCAATCACCTTACCATTGCAAATAGGACCAAAATTTTTAGATTTCTCATTCTCCATCATCTCGCAGTTGGACCAATTTCCTATGAAGCTATGCCATCCATGGATTCACTCCATGACAGTCATCCCTTTGGTTGTACATAAATTCTTAAAGTTTCCCTTTGATAATGAAATATTCACTATCCACCATAGTGGGTTCAACCCTTTGTCATCAAAAGAAATTTTTTTCATTAGATTCCTTTTGGCCTGAGCCCATGTAACCTATAAAACAAAGAGAAGATTTATTTTTCTTGTCCTATCAAAAGTTCAAGGAAAACAAGATAGCAGAACTAAACCTCCGAAACATGTCCACATACACCACCAAGCCTACCATCCTAGATGAAACAATGCTTGAGACTAAATAAGTTCCAAACAACCAAGACCAACCTAAAGCATAACCTTCCCCTACATCCTACAAACAACCAAGAGATACTAAAACTAACCTCGTCATGCCTCCTAGAATAATTTTTTTTTACAAACCCAAAGAGAAAGTGGTCGAACAACCTTTTGTGATTCCTCCTCCTAGGCAAGAAAAGGAACCTATGGTTGATCAACCTCCTCCTACACAAATATAACTTGAAAAAAAAAAGAGGTGGTAGAGAGCATAGGAATAGATGATTTTCCCTTGCTCATAGGTTACTTAAACAATTAAACAAAGAAAATCAGAATCCAAACTTGACCGAAGCAATGCAAGATAACCCAACCCCTACCCTGAAACAAAACAACCTAATACAACAACCACAACAAGAGTTGAACTCTTCCATGGACATTATCATTCGACCTCCTATTTTGATTAACTTGGATGGCGATGATGAAGTTGCTAAAATTGATGAAGAGGTGCATAATGAATTGAATATATTATTTTCCTCTTCCATGAGCTTAAACGAAAAATCTCCTACAAAGAGTGTTGAACCTAGTTCTACCCCTGGTTTGGAACTTTCTCTTGTCCCTTTACCTAGTTTTCCACCTTCAGTATACAATGAACATTACTAGGAGGAAGATGACCTACTCATAGGTTGACTCGCCTATTCCTTACTAGTCTTTTGTATTATTTATTTCTTTTACATTTTATTTTTTGTGATTGCATGTTGTAATGTGATCCCTAGTGATGTTTTGTTTGATGTACTCTCTCTGTTTGTGACATTCCTCTATTTGTACCTTCATTCTTCTCTATGTCATAAATCTCTTATCTTTTTTCTTTTTTTTTCATTTTTCTTATGTTTTCCTTTTGGTGATGATGCAAGGTGTTGAGACACCCTATGTCTCTTCCATGTTGACCCAAAAGATTTTTCATTATCTTTTCTCTTTCTTTCCTTTTTGTCTTGTGTTTTCCTTTTGGTGATGATACAAGGCATCAAGACATTCACGTCTCTTCCATGTTGACCTAAAAGTTTTTTCTTTGTTTTCACTAGATCCTTGTGTCATTATTTTAGTTCTATGTGTATTTTGGGAATGATGACAGTTCTGAACTCTCTAAAAAAATTGTAGTAATGAACATATTGACCCAAAATCCATAGATCCCTTATGTATTTGGTGTTTTCATTTTTGGGGGCAACCCCTTTCTTTTCCTTTTTCTCTTACATGAAACAGCTTAATTTGGTAACATATGACTTGGCATAGGGCTTTCTAGGTTGGCTCTCATGTCTTCTTTCTTGCTTGCATTTATCATTGTCTACTTTAAAGTAATTTCCCAGAGCATGGTGTTTAGAAATTTATTTAAAGTAGGGGCATACGTTGGCATTATTCTTTTGCAATTTTTTTCCTTTTCATGGCTCATGGTGTAGTTTTATTACTTCATACTCGATGTTTTTTTCACTTTGTGGATGACATTGGGTATGGTGTCCTTCAAGAGCATGATATCTCTTAGCATAATACATTCCTCTTAGTGGCTTGATGTGACACACTGCATCCCATAAGTTGCAAATTTTCTATTCTTTGCTTGGTCCTCTCTTGGAGACATTAGACTTAATGTTCCCTAAGTTAAAAGACCTTGCATGAACTAAGCAAGACTCCTTTGAAAATTTCCTATTTGGAATTTTACATTTGTCATTATATGGCCACCTTGCATAATATAGCTTTCTTTCCTGTAGAGCCATCTTGTTTTCTCATGAGCTCCAAGCATGTGAAGTTTTGCTTGTCTCACATGAAGCTCGATTTTTTTTTTGTGTGGCGCCTTATTAAAGTTATCATGAGGTATAAATTTGGTATGGTTTGAGCAGGAAACCTGACCGAGGCATGACTTTCGCTATACCCACTCCTGTGTGTGTATGAGTGCATACAAACCATGAGTGTATGTTCCTCACCATTTTGGACTTCTCACCCAACAGATAGCCTAAAGTCTCATTGCCTCAGAGTGTATGCATTTTTAAACAAATAGCCTAAATCTAATCCACATCACAATGGAAAAATAGTCAAAGCTTGATCCAACTCTTTTATCATTTTACCATTTCTCTCTTTCATCTTTGATAGTCCATGCTTGTGCTTTGTTGTTCCTCTTTATATCACTTTTCATGTGTGTTTTTTTATGCCTATGTTGGTTTGTTATGGGATCTTGATCCTGGGGGCTTGATCACCCCTCTTGATCATTATCTCATCTTATTGGCATTGTTACACTTGGACCCCTCTTGATGTTTTTTTTTATACTTTAGTGTGAGTTTGAAGCAATTTCAGCCTCTCACTAAAGTGGGGGCTAGATGGAGTCACTGAAAAAGTAACCCTTCTACTTTTTTTGGCTTGCTTGGGCCCTCCTTATAATTTTGGCTTAATTTAGGATTGATTTAGTGTTTTAATGTGGATAACACATTCACATTAAGTCTTGGTCCATGTTGTTAAGTGTTGTATTTCACTTTCACACTTTTCTAGGCTTTTATCAAATAATCAAACTTAATAAACCTAATTTTAATCAAAATAAACCTTAATCTTGCTTTATTTGGAGTGTTGTAAAGTGTTGTAACACACTTTCACATTTCTCTAGGCTTTTCATTAAGAATTGGGCTTTCTTATGCTTTAATTGGCCCTATTTTGCATGCACAAGCCTCATTTATTACATCTTTTTGAGGATAATCCGGACACCAATAATTGACCAATCATAATTAAGGTATTTCTAGATTGTTTGGCCTAGATTTGGTGATCTGGGACTCATTCACCACCTTGAGTGAATGGTTACCACTTAGATCTTTTAGCCTCGAACCAGATTTCACACATTTCTAAGCACTTTTGGTTTTTTGTCCCATACATTATGTCTGATGGGAATCATTCACCACCTTGGGTGAATGAGTCTTTTGTGGCCCAAAATCAAATTTTAATTCAATTTTTTGGTAGGATTTTATTCTCCTAGATCTGATGCCGGCTTGTAGTGTTGTAATTTTGCGAATTCTCACATAATTAAGCATAAATACAAGGTTTTTTCACTCTTATTTACACCTAGCATTCAAGAGAGTTCACAAGAGCATTTGAAATTTACAAGAGCATTCCAGAGTATTCAAGGATAGATTATCAATAATTTTAGAGTAGCATTCAAGTGCCAATCATCATGTCAAAGATTTCATATGTCATGTTTTTTATTGTTCTAAAAATTGTGATGTAGGGTTTATCATTCAAGCAAGTGTTTCAAGCAAGAGTCAAGAACCACATCCATTGTAACCATTCCAAGCATATTCACAACAATTATTGTTGGGGTTTGGTGAGTTGCAAAATTTCTATTTGTCCATTCATGGTTCTCCATTCATATTTTCTTTCATTTCAAGGTTTAATTAAAAGCAAGGGTTTTGATCAAGGAAAACCCCTATCCACTAATCCCAAAAAAACATTCTTTCCCCTTTGTGTATGATTTGTTGGTTTAGGTTGTTTATTTCCTAAGGAGAAATATTGGAGAAATTTTTTTCAAGTGATCAAAGTTGTCAAAGTTGTCATCAAGCCTTGGAGAACATTGGAGATCATCTATAGGTTGCAAATCAAAGACTTGGATCCAAAAATTAGTCCAAGAAAGTAGTAGCGGATATAGAGAAGAGCAGGATTGTTTTGGATTTGGATGAGGTTTACCCTCTACCACTAGACGAGAAACAAATCGCCCAAGATGAAATCCCCCAATCTTTTATTGTAGTAAATTCAACAATCTCTCTTGAATTCCCAATTTTCATTGTAATTTGTAATACCCCTCATGCTACTGTTTAATTTTTGACATTCTCTGTGGTTTTGTTTGGCACATTGTGACTTGGATGGTACTGTTGATATCATGTTATGGTAGCATAGACTGTTATTGATTATATGCTCTTATGACGCCATGGTTATTATGATGATATTTTATTATGATCGTTTGATGAAATTTTCTAGAATTCAGTAGACTAGAAAATAGTAATTGATGATATTAATGCAAATTAATGTAGATTTTATAATGCTTTATATGATGATATGTTTTGGTGAGGGGACAGGTAGCATCACTCGTTCGCGAGCGCCCTGCTACACTGCGAATCCTTCTCACGATGCTTTGTAATTGATTATATGTATATATGTTGTATATCACCTTGTTGGATGCAGACTTTGCAGGAATAAGACTCGATTCCACCTATTTCGATAGGTCTGGGCGAGCATTGAACCAACCCAATGACAGGAAGTTGAACAAAGGTGGCATGAAAAGTAACTCCGTTCCCAGGGTGTCAACAGTCTTGTACCTTCTTGGTTTGTTGGTCACATTCATTTGTGTAGTTGCATTGGTCTTTGTATGTTATTGCGATTTTATGATTTGTCAAAAAGTGGTGAATGGTTTTATGTGGTAAATTAAATAATTAAGTAATTAATAAAAATAAAGACATAAGATAATAATTAAATAGGGTAATGAATAAATATTAGTAGTAATAAAAATATTACATTTATTTTGTATCCTACAATGGTTGATTTTAATTGTTAATATGAAAGTAATTAGTTAATAAAGTATTATGGAAAGAAATATATATATTTAAAAGTTCATGTTTGTGGATTTAAATTTATTTAGTTTTAATCAAATACATGGAAAATAAAAATGAAATATGGAAAAGGCAACAAAAGAAATTAAGGTTAAATATTATTTGATTTTATTTCTTGAAATATGACCTCTGGTATTCACGGGAAGAGGAATTGAAAGGATTTCTGGGCATGGAATTTATTAAGAGTTTCTCTTTGTTTGAGGGGATTTGGTTCGAATGCTGAAAAAATTTGATTATTCTCAATCATTTGCTGTTCTTAGTTTCTTTTTCTGTTTTTTGGAGAAAATTGGTGAAGAGGAAGGAAGATTTGGATCTGTTGCTGGAAGATCGGCAGCAAGGAATTAGTGCAGAAAGAGGGTCAAAGCTTCTACAAATTTTCGGCAAGCGTAGGACGCCAGGTTCTCTTCTTTTTATTTGTTCTCTGTAAAATAGTGTTTGTTCTCTGTGTGGGAAATTCTCATATAAGGTTAGAAATCAATTAACTGTGGGAAGAAAATCTTTTGGGGTTATAGTTTAATCAAGGAATTTTAGTAGGGAATTGGGAATTGATTATTCGTTTAATGGAATTTTCTGGGGTTTTCTGGGTTGTTGTTGATTGAAAAGGAATTTTATTGCAATCTGGAAATGAATAGTAGATTTGTTGTTTTCAATTGTTTAAAGAATAATATATATATATATATATATATATTTGCGTAGGGACAATTTTTATTTTAGCAAATTTTTTTGGGTGTGATATTCGGATCTATGCATATATTTTATTAAATCAGTTCTTTTTGTTTCAATTTTTGCACAGTAAAATGTACAGTATAAATATTTCACCCTGTTTGGGGCATGCTTAAATTTCAGTGTATATATATATATATAAATATATGTATATTTTTACCGCATGTATTGAAGCATATGAAATCTTGAAAGAAAATTAAAATCATTAAATTTCGTTTTTTTTTCCATCGCACTGTGCACCCTATTAAATTTTGGGGGAGTTGTTTTATTTTTTTATTGGGGGCCGTGTGGTGGTTCGGCCGCGGCTGTACCCACCACACCGCCGGGCGGGTACCCTGTGACAGTCGGCGGACTGTCCATGGCAGTCCGCAGACTGCCCACGGTCGGGCGGTTGTTCTGTGCCCGTGGGTTGGGATTACCATATCCCATTTAAATTTATTTGTATTTAAAATTATCGTTTATTAAAACGCGAGTTTTATATTCTTTTTGCGGTGCGGATTTTATTTAATAAATATATAGATATATATATATTTAATAATTTATTTATTTTGATTTCTCTGTTCAACAGTTGCAGTATTTTTTTGTTATTTTAAAATAAATATATATATATATATATAAATACTCCGTTTCTTTTATGAATAAGTTATATTTTCTGTTAATTAAACTGTTATTTAGTAAATATAGATTTTGTTTCTTTTCTGATTATAAATAAAGCAGAATCTGTAAATAGTAAAATAGAAAGATATCTGTTTTTATAAATTTGCTAGATTACAACTTTAGGAAGATATTGTTGGTAGAAGAATCAATTACGAATATGACAGCATTGTTATTTATGTTTGAATTTTAGTGTGAATATAGTTTAGGAATAGAATTTATTATTGAATCTGTTATGGAATTAAATAAGTTATTCCTTTTATTTCGATTCTTGTAATTAAATTTTGTTGCATTGTTGGGTTTTGGACTTTGTTAATTCATGGATGTGGGAACCCTTTTTGTTTTAACACTTTAGTTTTCCAGAGGGTGTTGATTTTGTTGAATTTTCATCTTGAGTTCTGTTGAGTTATGTTTTATTAATGGGGTGTACCGAATTTACGAGATTATGTTATGGTGTTTAAATTGCGAGATGGTCTATGCCTCGTATGTTGCTTTTGTTGTTGTATTTTGATGATCATGATTGGCATGGTACAACCCCTGTTTCTTTCTGGTTTTGGTTGGGTCCCTAGGGAGAGTGGCTCCTCGTGGGGGCCGACGCCCCGTTTAAGGGGAAGGGCTCAGGAGAACCCACGAGTGAGTTAGTAAACAAGCGATAACCTAATAATTAACTTAGGAGGGTTGGGTAGTAATATCATTACAAGATTTAAAATATGGATGCCTCGTCTTCATTAGTGCTTCCGCAGACTAATGGAAGGCTGAGAAGGCCGTGGTTGGCAAGGTCGTGACCTCATCCTCATGAGAGGTCTACGGCTCCGCATGAGCTACCCTATGGTGCTGGCGCCTCAAGTAGGAGGAAGGGCCAGGAGATCCATAGATGGGGGCCGGCGCCTCAGTATGGAGGAAGGGCCAGGAGAACCCATGTAGGCTATGCGATGACACTCTCCCCTAGTTGCCCATGTGTTGCTTTATTGTGTTCCTCTGGAAGTCGGTTATGGGAATGGATTTAGATTGTTGTTTGAATTGATTTAAGTTGATTTATGATTATTGTTTTGTTGCATCTTTAGCATGTGTTGTATGATCTCATTTATATTGGATTTATCATCTTGCATCTTTAGGACATTGTGATTTGATGTTATTGGTTGCTCATTTTAATCGGTGTATTGTGTGATGGATCTATGTTGGTACTTTTTTGTATGGTTGTACTTTTGTTGTCATCCTTGGCCGGAGTTACTTATCTGTCACCTCTTAGCACGGGGGTGGTTGGGTGGAACGTGCTCCGCACACCGTTGGGTTCCCCATCAGCGTTCGTGGCTTCAGTCTCATCCAGTTGAAGATTTATTTCAGTTGATCTCCTTGTATTTTGTTAAGCTTGTAAATTGTATTCATCCCACATGTTTGGGATTCATGATGTAACTATATTGATGAAGTAATATTTGAAAGATGATGTAATGTAGTTATCTACCTTGTAATTTTAATTGGCTATGTAATTTCTCATGGGTTTATCTTGTGATGGAATTTATGTATGTATTTATCTAATGTTGTCATTTATAGTTCCTTTTTGATATCTTATGAGATGATATTAGTAATGTCTATTTTCGATGTGACCTCGTGGGGCCCCAAAGGACATGGTTGATTATGTTGTTTGTGTTTAATGGAATGAAGTATATGAGTATGAATATGATCATTTAATATTGGTATGATGATTATTTATCTTTCTTAAAATATATATATATATATATATATATATATATATATATATATATATATATATATATATATATATATATACTATGCTCTTTATTTGATTGTTCTTTGGGGCTTGTAGGACGTTACATCATTTTCCCTTCTAGGTCATGTAGTGTTAGTTTGCATTCAATTAGGGTTCTTTGCATGATATCTTGCATTTCATTTTGTTTTCCAATTTTACACTTGGTGGTGAACCACTCATTAGATCATATTGAGATTCTAGGACATCCCCATTACAAGGTATATTTCCCTTTTGCATTGAGATCTCTAGGGTTATCCTTGAGTGAAATATCTTGGAAAGTGGGTGTGATAGCACTTGGTCAACCTATCCCCCATTTTCCTTGGTTCCAGTGAGAACCTCATTGGCATTCAAAATACCTTTTAAAACTCTCTTTCTTTCTAAAGCCCACATCACACAATTTAATTCCACCTCCCTTAATACTTTAATAATTTTAAATTCTTTTGATGGCCCAATTAAATGAAAATTACACAACATTTTACACGTCGAGTTAGTTCGGAGAACCTTATTGAGTTCATACAAAGTTATAATAACCTAGCCAAAACCTGAAACAAAAGTAACTTAGGCTTAAAACAACTTAAACATCAACAAAAACTAGGCAAGAACATGTATGTCACATAAAGGTTTTTAAAACTACACCAGGTCTTTTAATGGTTAGAAACCATTTTTGGTGGTTAAAATAGTCTCAAGAACTGTCACAAAGATCTACACAAAAGATAATTTTCTAAGAAGAATAAGGATAGATAAAAGTACATCCCAAGAAAAACTCATCAAAGAACTTAGGATTTGAAAAATAAAACTCAAGGCAATAAGTATTGTATATCATTTTCTAGTCATCTCTAGATTAGTTTATTGTTCTAGCAATGATTTCATTTTTACAAAATACTCGATTTAAGATCAATGTAAAGGTTTCATTAAATATGTTTTTCTTCCACATTCTTTGAGATCAAATTGACTACACCAGCATGTTAGGGTGGATATGTGAATTATAGGAGAGGTCTCATTTTATTCCATAGGTATCTCAATCTAATTAAGCTATAAGGTTCTAAAAAATTATTAAGATTCCAAAAAAGAAATTAGTAAAGAGTTTCTAGAAATTTTCTTACACTTTCTGTCAATCTATGGAACCTAAGAACGTATCATTTGTACCTATAGGTGGATGTTAATTCTCTCTATAAAACACTATCTCAATTTTTTTTAACTCTAGACAATTTGAACATGCCACCAATTGCAAAATACCTTATTTGGGAGCTATGCATTGGTTTCAATTGGCATGTTTTATTCTTTTACAACTTATGAAACTAATTTACTACAATGGCACATCAAGGTGAATGATTTAATTCTATTGGATTCCTACATTTATACCCTAGGTCTTTGGATACTTCAAGGCTACATTGCATCAAGGAAATCTCTTAAAATCCCTAAGAGAAAATTTTCCAAACTTTCACCTACCTATTTTCTCAACTTGTGGCACCTTTGAATGTCTCATTTTTACCTAAAAGCGGATATTTAGTCCCTCTATAGTACCCTATTTTAATTTTTTTCAACTCCAAAGAATTTGACAATATCAATAATTGATAGATTATTGTAAAATACCTTGGATGAGAGTAGTATAAAGGTTCCAATAGGTATATTTTTCTTTTGAATGTGGTGGAAACAAATTGATTACACAATAATGTCAAGGTGGGTGAGTGAATTCTATTATACACATAATTTTTTTCACTAGATCTCTTGATCCTTATAGAATATATTAAAATATAAAACTTAAGAGGACAAAAATTAGCCCTCGATGCTATCATGATCATCATTTACATAATAATGTATTTATGAGTGTCAAATACCTTTGAGATGGATAATTAAAACCCTATATAATTATTATAGATTTGATGAAATGAAATGAAATTTATGTGTATGGAGTCACCACAAATATAGGGCTATCGTAAATGAGACAAATAAGATTTTCTAATTATATTTTGTCTATCATAAACCTTTGTGTAGCCATATAACCATTATCATGTAGGTTATCAATAACATAGTTATTTTTTCATGAGATCCTCATGTTTCCTTATCCTATGGTGAATATTATTATCTTCAAAGAGATAAAAGAATAAAAAATATTAATTTCTACATCCAAAATCATAAATAATTACAACGTAAGGATATGATACTCATAAATCATCCATATTCTATTCTAAATGTAAAAATAATAAATGGGTTGGCCACCCTATCTTGAAGACTACATGCGATTTACGAGAACTTAAAGACTTAAATTACACCATGACATTCAAGCACATCACATAATAATTTAAGAAATTATAAAAATAGTAATATTCATGTTAGAATATTAATTAAATCTTGTGATGAAGAATAGGAAAATCTATCATAAATTTATTATAACAAGTATGATTATTGATGTACAAAGAACTATAGTTAATGACATTCCTTCAATTATTCATTTGATTAAATTTATAAAAATATTTAATATTAATTTATTTAAATTAAATCACATTTACTAAAATATTATTCTTATGAACTCAATGTACACATCAAACATATATAATCATAATTTATCAACACATATAATGTAAAAATTTAAAGAGATGATTTCATGAATATAATGAATGTATAAACAAATCCATGTAAACATAACTTATTATATTGGTAAAAAAAATATAAAAATATAGAACAAATCCATAGGGGATGCAACACAAGTTTATAATGTAGTCAATCCAATGTACTGGGATGGAAGAGTTGACTCTTTTTCCAACAAGATGATGGAGAGGTGATTGATGGTGGTTTCTTTCAAACTTAACAACTAGACATCCTCTCTATTTTTTTTGGATTTACACCTATTAATAAAATCAAACATTATAAAATTAATATAGAAAGAAAAGAAATACATAATGGCATAGGTGAATAGTCATATATCACAAGATGAAAATCTACCTTAGTAGTTCTCCTCATCTTTATTAATATGTTAGGAAGGTTTATAAGCTATAATTTTTACTATCATAAGTATGAAGAAATAAATTAGACTAAATATTCCCCTATTTATGATCTCAAAACTCTCCATTTCCCTTTAAATTTTTTAAATCTTAACTTTTTATTTTGAGATTCTTTATCAAAGCATCCTCACTATTGTAGGTCTTCAAGATCTCAATTTCTTCATCAATGATGTTTTCCTTCATGGTAAGTTAAATTTTATCCTTTGCATTGCAAAGTTGGCTCTTAAGGATCATTACTTATAATTCAATGGAAAAATATATAAACATGTCAAAGGGACAATAATCCAGGTAGTAACTCTGTGAATTTCTATGTATGCCTCTTTCATTGTTTTCTTTAATGATAAGTATAATGCAACATTAATAATTATCAATGAATCTTCTACAATAATTTTATAGATGATCCCTTTGATACTTACCATAGTTCTTTTAATAGTTCTCAAAATTTATTTGACGTATATTCTTCCATCTATCAAAAAAATCAAGATCACTACTTGTGTTTTGAATTCTACAGTTATTTTTTTTATATTGTCTTCTAAAAGAGTCTATAATTTAGAGATTCAAGGTTCAATACCAAATATTACTAAGAAACCTCTAAATGTTTATCATTATTTTCCCTTTGTCCAACCACCCACTTCCTCAAAAAAATGGTTTCATTCTTAGTTAAGGTGGTGCCTGGTTCGTTAAACTTGCAAAGAAATTTTCCATGAGATTAAGCATAATTTTCATGACCACCTTCTTGACCAAGGTTTCCTATTATATTTTCTCCTTCCTATCTTTGTGAAGGTTAACTTTGAGGACAAGATCTCTTTTCTCTACAAATTTCTTTCAAATACTTTTTTTTCCTTCTAATGCCTAAATGGTTATTAAGTTGAACAACAATGAGTTCTCAAAGCCTCTTAGAATTGGTTATCACATTCTTATACCTCTTTGAAAAATAGTAATATGAAATCCTGAATTGAATCTTATTAGTCATATGTTATTTTAGATAATTTTTTTATCCTTAGAAAGCTTCCTTGGAAAGAAAAAAATATAATCTCATTTTAAAGTCCCTCTCGAATCCCCTCTAAAACTCTAGTGATATCTTTCTTATTATATTTTCCCATAACCTAGATAACCCTAGGGGTATGTGCAGGATCATGATGGGCCAAAAATTGGCGATATGATGGGTATGTGTAGGGTATGTGGTTGATGACTTTTTTTTAACCCAAAATTGATGAAGTGAAAAAGGTTTTAAAGGAGATTCTCAACTTTCATTAATATAAATTATCCTTTACTTTGAATTTAATAAATGATTATTATTCATTTTCTATTTGAATTACGACTAAAGTCTTGATTGATAGGATGATTCAAAAATATCTATAGCTTTCAAATAGTATGACATTTTTGAATCCAAAACACATGTAAACACTCTATGCTTCACATATTATAGATTAAAAAATAAAATTGAATTTGATGAAGTTTTGACCAAGTTAAGGTGGTCGATTACGCAAGTTATTTTTAAAAGTTGTAATAAAATTCATAATTAATTATTTACTTGGAAAAAATTTACAAAGCATGCATCACATCCGAACATGAGTCCTTCATTATATCTAAAATATTATAATATTATCATTTATTGTGGTTAGTGATCGAAACATCTACTTCTTATTTTTCCTTGAAATTTAATTATTGAGTTTTAAATTTTCACCAAATAATTTTTTAAAATAAACCTAGTAGTTTAGAAACTACATTCAATTTTATACAAATTCTATTGTTACATATTTTTGAAATAATATAGATAACTTATTCAAATTTTTACGTCAAGCTGCCTAACTCTAATTTTTCTGAATTTTTTGCCACTTAAGGGCTTGTTTTTTCCATGATGATCCTGCACATACCCCTAGGTGAGATACCCTTCATTTTTTAATATGTTTTCTTTAGTATTTTCCTCTCTTATCCCTTTTTTGATATGTTTGACTCTAGATGACCCATAAATCTTTTGGGTTATGGTATTTTCAAAGGAAATAAATGATATCTCTAGATGGGGGTTTCACCCACTCTCTCATTTCTAATAATTATCTCTCTATTGATGGGTATGTGGAGGATCATCATGGAAAAAATAGGCCCTTAAGTGGCAAAAAATTCAGAAAAATTAGAGTTAGGCAACTTGACATAAAAATTTGAATAAGTTATCTATATTATTTCAAAAATATGTAAGAATAGAATATGTAGAAAATTGAATGTAGTTTCTAAACTACTAGGATTGTTTTTAAAAAGAAATCTATTTGGTGAAAATTTGAAATTTCAATGTAGTGGTACTTAAATTTCAGGGAAAAAATAAGAAGGTGTTTGTCTAACCACCCTAACCACAATAAAATGATAATATTTTTTTATAATATTTTAGATATAAGTAGAGGACTCATTCCTCAATGTGATGCATATATTTTTGTAATTTTTTTCCAAGTATATAATTAATTATTATTTTTTTATTACAACTTTTTAAAAAATATAAAAACTCGTATGTCTGACCACCTTAACATGGTGAAAACTTCATGAAATTATTTTTTTCTTTTTTAAATCCTATAGTATGCAAAGCATATAATGTGATGCATGTTTTGGATTCGAAAAATGTGATATAGTTTGAAAGCTATAGATGTTTTTCAATCAACCTATCAATCATGACTTTAGTCATAATTTGAATAGAAAATGAATAATAATTACTAATTAAATTCTAAGTAAAGCATAATTTATATCAATGGAAAGCTGAGAATCTCCTTTTAAAACCCTTTTTTGTTTCATCAATATTGGGTGAAAATATAGTCATCAGCCACATACCCATCATATTGTCACTTTTTGGCCCATCATGATCCTGTACATACCCTGATGAAGATATAAATTTTGAAACATGTTTATTGTTTATCATTACAATTTTATTCATTTTCCAATGTCTGAAACTCCCTTCTTTTAAATTTTCATTTGTTGTTGTTTGTGGTAATGTAATTTACAATATGATTACAACACTCATTCCCCGAATGAGGTAATTCCAATAACCAAGGTTACAAATTACATATTCCACCTCGATACAAGAGGGGTAATAAATTACAATAATAACTAAAAATAATAAAGCATGAAAGTACTAGATCCCACGAGCTCTCCAACTGGAAACCTCATCCACACGAACAAGAAGATGACCCAACGGATTAAGGTGCATGTTCCACCCAACCATGTGATACCCAAAGGCTCACCCCCATGCTAGGAGATAGTAACAAGGATTCCTAGGCAAGACCATCTACCTCTAGACACAGGCTACACAAAATTGAACTAAATTAAATACAATTACAACATCACATAGCACAAAGGTTACAATGCTTCCAAAGTTAAATAATCAATTGCATTGATCACTGATACAAACATACTGTTGACTTAAGAGAAGTGTCATCACAATGTCACATGGGATATCCTGGTAAGTATTCCTAGGTCCTGCCCCCCAGCTTGGGATATCCTGGAAACCTCTAACAACTTTCATCCCCTCATGCAAACCAATGTAGAATCAGTTATCTCTCGTAGAGACGAGATAACAATCTTTCCATTTTAGGCCTTCTCGTCTCATCCCAAGTCTATACAAGCCCTTGTGTCCATGAGCAAGGAAAAATTAATCTTGTTAAGTGTTTGATGCAACTTAAGCCTCTAAAATTTTACTATGTTATCACTGAATTAACTAACTTGCAAAGAGTTTCCTTGACACCACTTTGTGTGTCAAACCTCATTGCATGCCACTCCTCTAAGACAACACATGGAATAACTCCACACCCAAGGGTACACAAGTGCGACCTAAGGAGAATGACTCCCTATACAAGACATAAAGTCCACACATCTCGTTCCTGATAACTGGGTATAATACTGGATAAATTTAGATGCACTACCCAAAGCAATCCAAAGGTTGACTAACACATTATGAAAACCCTCAAAATAAAAAGACAAATCAATCTGGAAGACTTCAGAACATTTACTCTATTTTCCCATCAACACGAAAGAGGGAGATTACATAAAGAAAGGCAATTTGACGATTAATCACCTACTTTAGGATTTCCTAAACCCAAGCCAAACAATGACATATTGTTTATAATCAAGTACAAATAATTAAAATTTATTACAACTACTCTAGGGTAACTAAAATTACATTTGAAATATCGAAGAATTTAAACTAATACTTTATCTCCCTATTTCTCCAATTACACAAAATAATCTAATCAACTTGCTAGATGAAATCATTTGATTAAAAAAAACAATTTTATTTCAATTACGATAATGAAATAATCACCTTAAAATTAGCTATATTTAAATACACATATATATTAAATATATATATAAAAGTATATAGTTAATATATATATATACAAATTTATATATATATTTAAATATATAATTATTATTTAAATATTTCTATTTAAAAACAACCGATTAAATTATTTAAAAATACATTATATATATATACACATATGCATATTATATATACATAATATATATATAAATTATATATTGATATAAATAATTAAAAAAAAATTATTTAAATATTAAAATAATATATATACATATAATATATATACATATAATATATATATATATATATTATATACATAATAATATATATATAATATTTAATAGTTAAAAAATAAAATAAAAGTAGCCATTATAAGGGACGCAGGCCCCTCCCAAAAGGGAGAGGCCAGGCTGCCACACAGACTCCCCCATATTGGGGTACGATGTGTAGGCAGTGCTGCTGCCCTTGGAGGCAATGATGTTGCCTCCATAGCGCCTCCCATGGGGGCGACTGTGGGGGCAGACCCTCCCCCTTTCAAGACTTAATAAAATTTTTATTTTTTCTTTTAATACATATATTTTTTTTTAAATACACAAAACCTAGAAAAAACAAAAGAACAAAGGGAAAAAAACTTTGTTTTCTGGGTTTTTGCTTCAAAAGAAAATAAAATAAAATCTGGGTAAATTTGTTTGAAAAAGAAAAATTCCTAGCATATATTTTATACAAATATATATAGAACATATATATATATATATATGTATGTATGTATGTATGTATGTATGTATGTATGTATGTACAAATTCCATTGTTTTACAGTCAAGTGCAAATTTTTCCTCCAAACAAAATACACAACAAACTAATTTGTAAGCACAATTTCTTAATTTCTAGTTCAGAACAGAAATTCTTTTTGTTCCTTTTTTCTATTTTCTATGATTTGATTCTTGCTTTGTTTTCTTTTCCATGATTTCAACAGAGTCTTTTCAAGTTTTGAAATGAGATTTGACATGGGTTTTCCTTGCAAATCAAACAAAATTTAAAAATTTTCCAACAGCATAATAAAATTTGTAAAACATTTCAAAATGAAAACAAAAATCATAGAAAGAAACCTATTTTTTTCTCCAAAGCTTGAAAGATTCCAATGGTACTTCCAAATATTATTTTGTTTTCTAGTTCACCCAAGAAATCCAAACTTCTTCTTCAAATCCAGAACAAAGCCATAGCAAATCCTTTCTCCACAAAATTGAAAATTAAAAATTATATGAAATTTTATTTGCTCTCATAGAGTTTCCCCAAATTTAGTCAAACCCTTAAAAATATCCCATCCACCAAACTTATTGCAAATTTGGAGATTTAAAAAAAAAAAAAAATTAAAACAAAATTGCTTTCCAAATGGAATTTCATGCATTTAAATTTATTTTTTTACAAAAGAATTCAAAATTTTGTAAAGAAATTCTTTTACGTATTAATTTTCAAAAAGTGCAATTTAAAACATATTTTCATTTTTTTTAATTTAAATCTAAATATCCAATAATGCCAAAACAACTAACTTAATTCAATTTATCACCATTAACTTAATTAATTAATAAATAAATCTAATCCAAGATTAGATTATTTTATTAATAAAATTAAATTAATCAATAAAATAACTAACATTTCCACATTGCAACAAGATATATTTAATCATCATTTTAACTACACCCACCATTTAATAACCTTTATAATATGAAATTAAAAAAATAACCAAGGTGAAAGGGACATCATTAAAACAACTAAACCCGACTACAACCCGACATCACATTATGACTAGGGTGATGACTTGGCACGGAAAACCTAGCTACTATCTCTCAATCGATTACCATTGGTCAATGAACATGTCAAAACCTATAAAATCAGGTGGAGTCGATGTCCTATACCTGTCAACCTGCGAACAAAGAGTATATCAAACATGCATATATATGATATAATAAAACACACCATGAAGAGGAAATCTCAGAATCGTAGGGCGCTCGCAAGCGAGTGATACAATCCCATCCCCTTCACCAATACTAAATTTCTAATTAATGAGTCTAACATCAATAATCTAATAAAAAGCATAAGGAATCTTTAATTAAATATCTGCTTCGCTAATTCAGAACATGCCATAATGATAACTTCAGAGTAAAATTCCATCACATCAAAATATCACATACACATCACCTAACAGTTACGATCAAATAGAACCAAGTACCATAGTCAAAGTACTAACAAAAATAAGGCATACATAGAAGAACATTATTCAATCAAAAAGAAAAATGGAGGGATGCTACATCCTCCCCCTAGGGTTAGGCTTACTCATGGAAGCCTGCAAACAAATAGGGATAGAGCTCCCTCATCCTAGCTGCATCCTCCCAAGTGGATGACATGTCATCCCTAGGATCCCACTGGACCCTAACCTGATCAATATCTCACCCTCGAAGAGTGAGCATTCTACGCTCCATTACGGCTACGGGCTCCAAAGCTAGCTTCTCGTCCTCTACCTGTAATGCATTCCCATCAAGTACATGAGAAATTTTTGGATGGTACAGCTGAATAAATGAAACATGAAAACCATTGTGAATACATGAGAGACTGGGCAGTAAAGTGAGATGATAAGCAATTGGACCAATCTTCTTGAGTATCTTGAAGGGTTCGACAAAGTGAGGCACCAATTTAGAGCCCTTCCCATAACGGATGGGACTCTTTCATGGACACACCTACAAGAAGACTCTATCACTCACATAAAATTGATGATCCACTCTATGCCCATTCGTATACTTCTTCTGCCTATCCTGGGATGCCACCAAGTGCTCTCTAATCCTATCCACCTGTTGGTTCATATCCTGCAACATCTCAGGACACAAAGTCACTCTATCCTCAAGTCAATCCCAACTCAAGGGAGTGTGACATGGTCACCCATACAATGCCTAGAATGGAGGAATGTTGATAGAACTTTGAAAACCATTATTATACATGAACTCTACCAAATAGAGATAACCTTCCCATCGTGTATGTTGGTCCATTACATACATACATAACATGTCCTCGAGGATCTGATTGACCCTCTTAGTCTGTCCATCTATCTCTGGGTGGTAAGCTGAACTGAAGTTCAACTGTGTCCCCATCGCATGTTGTAATGAAGTCCAAAGAGTTGAGGTGAACACTAGATCCCTATCAGAAATAATTTGACATGGAATTCCATGTAACCTCACTATGTCCTCCATGAACACTCTAGCTACAAATGATGCAATATAAGAAGAGTGAATAGGTGAGAAGTGTGCCACCTTTGTCAACCTATCAACTCTTACCATGATCGCATCATGCCATCTTGAAGAGTTGGGTAAACCAACAATGAAATCCAATGAGATAATATCCCACTTCCACTATGGTATTAAATGCAGTTGTAAAAGCCCTGTTGTATGCTGGTGTTTAGCCTTCACTCACTGACACTCAAGACATTGCGACACATAATCTGCAATATCACGTTTCATCCTTGGCTAGAAATAGAGCTGGCATAGATCTGCATACATCTTCTTCACCCTAGGATGGGCTGAATAAGGTGCACAATGTGCTTTAGTCATGACCAAGGTGTGAAGATCACCTAATGACAAAACGTATATGCATCCCATGTGCCTCAATATCTCATCTAAATCTAGAGAATAACCTGAATACCTACCCTCAAGGGGTCTACCTACCTCAAACTCTGTCCTAACCTCCTGATACCAACTATCCGTTGGAAGGGTAGAAAGAATCTGACTCTGCAAATCTACAACAAGAGTCAACTCAGATATCTCATGTCTCCTCCTACTAAGTGCATCCACTACGACATTCTCCTTTCCCAGGATATACTTCACTTCAAAGTCATATTCGCAGAGAAAATCCATCCAATGCCTTTTCCTAGCATTAAGGTTGGGTTGTGTGAAAATGGACTAAAGGCTTCTATGATCACTATGCAACTCAAACCTATGGCCAAGAAGGAAATGCCTCCATCTCATCAATGCATGAACAACTACCTCTAACTCAAGATCATGCGTGGGATAGTTCAGCTCATGATCCTTGAGCTTTTGTGACTCGTATGTAATGACATGACCCTCCTACATCAACACTGCACCTAATCCCTCTGAGGATGCATCTGTACAAACTACAAAGTCCTGAATCGGATTTGGTATCACAAGTATCGGTGCACTAATCAATTTCCCCTTAAGATCCTGAAATGCTACCTCACACTTCTCTAACCACTCAAACCTCTTCCCTTTGCTCTGAAGGGAGGTGATAGGATAGCCTATCCTCGAAAATCCCTGCACAAACCCACCTATAATAACCCAGTAGCCCCATAAAGCTACGTATTTCTACCACATTCATGGGCGCAGGCCAATCTGAGATCGCTTGGATCTTTGCAGGATCCACAGTTGAAATACCTTCTCCTAAGATCACATGACCAAGGTACTAGACCTCAGTCTTGAAGAATTCACACTTCAACAGGTTAGCATAAAGTTGATTATCCCATAAACACTATAATACCTACCATAAATGTTCTTCATGCTCTTCCAATGTCTTAGAGTATGTCAAGATGTCATCAAGGAACACAAGGAAAAATCTGTCTAGGTACATACAAAATACCCCATTCATCAGACTCATGAACATAGAGGGGGCATTTGTCAAACCAAATGGTACTACTGTGAACTCATAGTGACCGTATCACATACGAAACGTTGTATTATGGATGTAGGATTTGAAGATATGAAGCTGATGGTATACTGACTTAAGATCAATCTTTGAAAAGATTGTGGCAACCTTGATATGGTCAAATAGATCATCAATCCTAGGAAGCGAATATCAATTCTTGATGGTCACTTTGTGCAACTGTCGGTAATCAATACATAATTGAAGTGAACCATCCTTCTTCTTCATGAAGATAACTAGTGCTCCCCATGGATAAACACTAGGGCGAATAAAAGCCTTCTCTAACAACTCCTCAAGCTGCAAGCAAAGCTCTTTTAGCTCCTGGGTGGTCATATGATAAGGAGCTTATAAAATGGGTTCTGATCTAGGTACAAGGCCTATCTTCAAGTCTATATCCCTCTGAGGTGGCATCCCTAGAATCTCATCTGGAAAGACATCAGAATACTCCTGAAGAATGGGGTGACTATCAAGAGAGACTTTCTCCTCACCACCTCTTAGATCCAAATCATTCACTATAACAGCAAATAACTGGCAACCCTGATGGACACACCTTGTCAACTACATAGCTAAGATGATCCTCAAGGAAATCAGCCTCTGAACTCCCACTAACTCTACTACTCTGCCAAATGCCTCAATGCATGAAATCAACTTATGTCAATAATCTATGACCGCACTATGTGCCTCTAACCAATATGTCCCTATCACAATGTCATACGAACCCAAAGGAATAACTCAAAGGTCCAATGTAGTATGAAGAGGTCCAACCTCCAATCTACAATCTGGTACAAGGGAATGGGATGCAACCTTCACACCTAAGGCTAACTCAACCTGCCACCTATCAACTTGCCATACCACACCCAATCTACATCGCGTCATGATAGAAGAAGAAATGAAGGAGTCTGACGCTCCAGAATCAAACAAAACGGTAACTGGATTACCTGACAACATACCATATGACTCAAAAATGGTACCCTGATGCTCTACCTGGCGGTTATCAACCACTGCAAAAATGCGATGCCCTCAACCAACATCTCCAATTGTAGGCTCAGATGTTGCTTGTCCCTGAGAAAACCTAGATGTGCCCCCTGTTGGGACACATTCTAGCTATATGGACATGTTGGCCACATGCGAAACACTCAGTACCTCTGCCATAATCACTGCCTCTAGATGGTGCACAAGACTGTTGCGCACTATCCTTGAAGGTGGACTAGGAACTTTGAGTTGGCTGATCAAAGCTAAACTGTTTAATACGCCTCCAGTTTCTATCCCCCTGTCTCTATTGGAAACCTTTACATTTCCCATGCAATACCTGCTGTTGATGCTGCTATTGCCCACTCTGCAATGGTCCCTGCTGAGGTCTAGAAAGTGCACCTCCCTAAGACTGACCTCCTCTAGCACTAGACCCCGTTGTCAAACTGTTGCCTATCTACGCACCCATATGGCCTCCTAGTGCCAAAGCCAAATTCTCCTCTACCAAACGCGCCTTCTCCACTGCTACCTCCATGGTCTTGGGTTTGAAGACCCTCACTCCTCCACTAAGATAGGCATTTAGGCCCCTGACAAAATGGTGGACCAACATACTCTCATCATCTCCTACCCCTGCATACTGCTTAAGATCATAAAAGCATCACTCATACTACTCAACTGATAGGCCCAACTAACATAAGGTGTGAAACTCATCAGCTTGACACTGACACTAGTGCTCAGATGGGAAATGAGCTGTGAACCGCTCTAAGAAGATCTCCCAAGATACAGAGTTGATGTCTATGTGGAGCTTCTACTCCTCTAACCTCCACCATGTGGATGCAAATCCCCGCAAGTGCATGATAACACATCATGCTTTGGTATTGCTACCATACGGATGCATCGCAAAATACCTATCCAGGTATATGAGCCATGTCTCAGCCTCTAGCCCAATGTTGGCTCCATCATACAATGGTGGACGTTCCCTGAGAAAATATCTCATGTGCATCTTTGGCTAAGGTGGAACTTCCCTCTAAATAGGGTTACCTTGAACCACGACCTGTCTTTGACCAAGGAGTGTTAATGCCTCCTCTAGAGCTCTACGTGCAACCTCAATCCTTGGCGGATCCTAATGCTGAGCTATACCCCCTAAAACATTATGAGATTCCTGGTGCTCTTCCTGATCTGGTATAATAGGAACATCAAGAGGAGAGTCATGTTGACTCTCACCATGACTGCCTACACGACCACGTCCATGCCCTCTACCTTTTCCGTGTTTGGGAGGCATAATCTTGTACAGACATATCAAGGTATTAGGAAAGGTACACAACTTAAAACCTACACAACTAAAAGCTTAATGGGTTCATCATAATCCTAGAGTACCCAATGTCTAAACCCGGGCTCTGATACCATGTTTAATGCCCCTCCACGCAACCCTAGGGGAAGTTGCAATTTACTACTCAAACGCAATAATTTTTTTTTCTTTAAGTAAAAATAACATGCAAGTTCACTACCCATTGTCAACAACCCCTAAGGTTACGAGACTAAGTTTACTTAAACCCAAACAAGAGACATGAATTAAAACCATAACATTTAATTACTTAACAAATTAATTACACATCCATTCCATACATGATAAAATTATGTCAAGGCATAAGAGATACCGCATGTTTCCAATAATATAATTAAAAATATTATTACAACACCCATTCCCCGAATGAGGTAATTCCAATAACCAAGGTTACAAATTACATCTTCCACCTTGATACAAGAGGGGTAATAAATTACAATAATAACTAAAAATAATAAAGCATGAAAGTACTGGATCCCACGAGCTCTCCAACTAGAAACCTCATCCACATGAACAAGAAGATGACCCAACGGATTAAGGTGCATGTTTCACCCAACCATGTGATACCTGAAGGCTCACCCCCCATGCTAGGAGATACTAACAAGGATTCCTAGGAAAGACCATCTACCTCTAGACATAGGCTACACAAAATTGAACTGAATTAAATACAAGTACAACATCACATAGCATAAAGGTTACAATGCTTCCAAAGTTAAATAATCAATTTCATCACTGATACAAACATACTGTTGACTTAAGAGAAGTGTCATCACAATGTCACATGGGATATCCTAGTAAGCCTTCCTCGGTCCCGGCCCCCACCTTGGGATATTCTAGAAACCTCTAACGACTTTCAGCCCCTCATGCAAACCAATGCAGAATCAGTTATCTCTCATAGAGATGAGATAACGATCTTTCCATTCCAGGTCTTCTCATCTCATCCCAAGTCTATACAAGCCCTTGTGTCCATGAGCAAGGCAAAATTAATCTTGTTAAGTGTTTGATGCAACCTAAGGCAAAATTAATCTTGTTAAGTGTTTGATGCAACCTAAGTCTCTAAAAGTTTATTATGTTATCACTGAATTAACTAACTTGCAAAGAGTTTCCCTAACACCACTTTATTTGTTTACCCTCATTGCAAGCCACTCCTCTAAGAAAAAACGTGGAATAAATCCACACCCAAGGGTACACAAGTGTGACCTAAGGAGAATGGCTCCCTATACAAGACATAAAGTCCACACATCTCATTCCTGATAACTAGGTATAATACTGGATACGTTTAGACGCACTACCCAAGGCAATCCAAAGGTTGACTAACACATTACGACAACCCTCAAAATCAAAAGACAACTCAATCTAGAAGACTTTAGAACATTTACTCTATTTCCCCATCGACACGAAAGAGGGAGATTACATAAAGAAAGGCAATTTGGCAATTAATCACCTACTTTAGGATTTCCTAAACCCAAGCCAAACAATGACATTGTTTATAACCAAGTACAAATAATTAAAATTCATTGCAACTACTCCAGGGTAACTGAAATTACGTTTGAAATATCAAAGAATTTAAACTAATACTTTATCTCCCTATTTCTCCAATTACACAAAATAATCAAATCAACTTGCTAGATAAAATCATTTGATTAAAAAAACAATTTTATTTCAATTATGATAATGAAATAATCACCTTAAGATTTACTATATTTAAATACACATATATATTAAATATATATATAAAAGTATATACTTAATATATATATAGAAATTTATATATATAATTATTATTTAAATATTTATATTTAAAAACAACCAATTAAATTATTTAAAAATACCTAATATATATATACATTATATATATATACACATATGCATACTATATATACATAATATATATATATATATAAATTATATATTTATATAAATAATTATAAATTTTTTTATTTAAATATTAAAATAATATATATACATATAATATATATATAATAATATATCTATATAATATTTAATAATTAAAAATAAATAAAGAATTTAAACAAAATAAAAATAGCCATTATAAGGGCTGCAGGCCCCTCCCAAAAGGGAGAGGCCAGGCTGCCACATAGCCTCCCCCATATGGGGGTGTGCTGTGTAGGCAGTGCTGCTGCCCTTGGAGGCAGCGACGTTGCCTCCACAACACCTCCCATGGGGGCAACTGTGGGGGCAGGCCCTCCCCCCCCCTTCAAAACTTAATATTTTTTTTCTTTTTTTTTTACATTTTTTTTAAATATACAAAATGTAGAAAAATAAAGAACAAAGGGGTAAAAACTTGTGTTTATGGGGATTTTCTTCAGCGGAAAAAAAAAAAAAATCTGGGTAAATTTTTTTGAAAAGAAAAATTTCTAACATATATTTACCAAATATATATAACATATAATATATATATATATATATATATATATATATATATATATATATATATATATATACAAATTGCATTGTTTTACAGTCAATTTGTTCAAATTTTTCCTCCAAACAAAATACACAGCAAACTAATTTGTAAGCACAATTTCTTAATTTCTAGTTCATAAAGAAATTTTTTTGTTCCTTTTTTCTATTTTCTATGGTTTGATTCTTGCTTTGTTTTCTTTTTCATGATTTCAATAGAGTTTTTTCATGTTTTGAAATGAGATTTGACATGGGTTTTCATTGCAAATCAAACAGAATTTAAAACTTTTCTAACAACATAATAAAATTTGCAAAACATTTCAAAATGAAAACAAAAATCATAGAAATAAACCTAGTTTTTTCTCCAAAGCTTGAATGACTCCAATGGTGTTTCCAAATCTTATTTTGTTTTCTATCTCACCCAAGAAATCCAAACGTCTTCTTCAAATCCAAAACAAAGCCACAATAAATCCTTTCTCCACAAAATTGAAAATTAAAAATTATATGAAATTGTATTTGCTCTTATAGAGTTTCCCCAAATTTAGTCAAACCCCAAAAAATATCCCATCCACCAAATTTATTGCAAATATATATATATATATACAAATTGCATTGTTTTACAGTCAATTTGTTCAAATTTTTCCTCCAAACAAAATACACAGCAAACTAATTTGTAAGCACAATTTCTTAATTTCTAGTTCATAAAGAAATTTTTTTGTTCCTTTTTTCTATTTTCTATGGTTTGATTCTTGCTTTGTTTTCTTTTTCATGATTTCAATAGAGTTTTTTCATGTTTTGAAATGAGATTTGACATGGGTTTTCATTGCAAATCAAACAGAATTTAAAACTTTTCTAACAACATAATAAAATTTGCAAAACATTTCAAAATGAAAACAAAAATCATAGAAATAAACCTAGTTTTTTCTCCAAAGCTTGAATGACTCCAATGGTGTTTCCAAATCTTATTTTGTTTTCTATCTCACCCAAGAAATCCAAACGTCTTCTTCAAATCCAAAACAAAGCCACAATAAATCCTTTCTCCACAAAATTGAAAATTAAAAATTATATGAAATTGTATTTGCTCTTATAGAGTTTCCCCAAATTTAGTCAAACCCCTAAAAATATCCCCATCTACCAAATTTATTGCAAATTTGGAGATTTTTTCAAAAAAATTAAAACAAAATTGCTTTTCAAATGGAATTTCATGCATTTAAAAATTTCCTTTTACAAAAAGAATTCAAAATTTTGTAAAGAAATTCTTTTACCTATTAATTTTCAAAAAGTGCAATTTAAAACATATTTTCATTTTTTTTAATTTAAATCTAAATATCCAATAATTCCAAAACAACTAACTTAATTCAATTTATCACCATTAACTTAATTAATCAATAACTAAATCTAATCCAAGATTAGATTATTTTATTAATAAAATTAAATTAATTAATAAAATAACTAACATTTCAACATTGCAACCAGATATATTTAATTATCATTTTAACTACACCCGCCATTTAATAACCTTTATAATATGAAATTAAATAAATAATCAAGGTGATAGGGACAAGATTACAACAACTAAACCTGACTACAAACCAATGACACACTAGGACTAGGGTGATGACTTGGCATGGAAAACCTAGCTACTATCTCCCAGTTGATTACCATTGGTCAATGAACACGCTCAAACCTGTGAAATCAAGTGGAGTCGATGTCCTGTACATGTCAACTTGCGAACAAAGAGTATATCAAACATGCATATATATGATATAATAAAACACACCATGAAGAGGAAATCTCATAATCGTAGGGTACTCGCAAGCGAGTGATACAATCCCATCCCTTTCACCAATACAAAATTTCTAACTGACGATTCTAACATCAATTATATAATAAAAAGAATAAGGCATCTTTAATTAAATATCTGCTATGCTAATTCAAAACATGCCATAATGATAACATCAGAGTAAAATTTCATCACATCAAAATATCACATACGCATCGCTTAACAGTTGCGATCAAATAGAACTAAGTACCATAGTCAAAGTGCTAACAAAAATAAAGCATACATAGAAGAACACTGTTCAATCAAAAAGCAAAATGGAGGGGTGCTACACTATCCAATGCAAATCCCTTTCCTTTACTCTAAAAATATTGCATGTCAAAATAATTTAAAATATCATTGAGGAAAAATTCACAATATATTTTCCTCAAGAAATATTGTCTTACCTTTTTTTATTAGTAAAAGGCCTAAGCCTAATTAATTATATTAATTATACTAGAAAAATTACAAAATACCAGATTTATAGTATTGGTTAACATTTCACCTAGATGATTTTTACAAATTGCCATCTATAATAACTACATGTCACTCATATGCATGTCAATTTTTACATTTCAAATTTGTCTCCATTAACTGCAACTTTTGCATCTTCACTCCATCATCTCTTATGCATTCTCATTCATATTCTAGAGATTTTCATTCAAATCCAACAAGTTATCACCTTGCCCCTCTGCCCATTCTTCTACATGCCTGCCTAGTGGAGTAATGTGAGGCACTGCAATATGCCTCCTTCTATGCCTCTCTTGATGAAAAATAATGTAAGAGAGGGAAAAATATATTTCTTTGATCATATCAACCATTTGTTGCCCCAATTCTCCAAAGTGCATTGGTATCATTTAAAACAATATCCATGGGTCATCATCATGTAATCCCTATTTCACTACACCATACACAACTACAAATCCTTTCTTTTCCTTGAGATAATTTTTAGGAAAGATCCCTGCTACATGTGCTTCTCCCATATCCAAATTATACTTTTGGACTACCTCTTGAAGATCATTTTCCCCCATTGCATCTAGTAAAACTGATATTGTACAGACTATTTTTAATGTAACAAAAGATTGAAGGAAATCCATGGCATTTGACAAAGAGATTGAGAGTAAATTTGAAGGAAACAATAGCCTAGGTGAATTTGGATGAATTATTTCTTCACCAATTACCATTTTAATGCAATAAAAAAGACTTGGATAGGTAGTACAAAAGACTTGTGCCAGTTCATCTTTTGTTAACTCCTCCAAGAATGGGATTTCATTCCTTTTTATCTCCATTGGAATTCTAAAGTTTTTTGTATTGTACTCCTTGGCCATTTGTTTCACAAACGACAAGTAGCCCACAATTTCTCACAACCTTTGAGCCCACATTAGAGCTTCCACAACTTTCCCGGTAGCTTTAAAATTTTAACATTTTACACTGTTAATGCAAAATATATGATGCAAGAGATAATACACAAGTATTATGCCACACTTGTCGGCATCCCACAAAAGTAACCTGAGAAAAGAGATTACCTAGACAATCACAACCCTCATTGGCACTTAGTGCAAAAGAATTATCTAGTTTGTAACAATGGAATGACACAGATGAAACCATGAGAACACTTACTAGTTACCAACTTCTAGTCGGGATAATGATTTTATGTTCAAAAAACCATCAAGAGAAAACGCTGAACCAAAAGCTATGCTACAAAAATTATGCACATCTATTTAACCACACTTATTTCCATACGACACAGGTAGCCTAGAGCAAAGGAATTAACTTGGTAATAATAGGTGCTTGACACTAATTCTCAAATGTACTATAGAAAATCCATAACCAGTTTCTCAAAATGAAGAAGCATAGAGGAATTAACCATGAGGTGACTTACTAAAATTAACAAGCTCTAGTTAGAAGCTTGAAACTAAAAAATTAACATTGTATGAACGCATAACCATTCCTTTCCGGTGCTACAAGAACAACAACACTAGCAACCCAATTCAATCCCTGGGCTTCTACAATAACTACATCACTAGCAACCAAAATCAATTCCAGAATATGTTGGTTAGAGGACCAAACACGGTTTTTAAAGAGCTATAGATGGACCAGAAATCTGATAAACCATCATGAAAATACAATGTCGTTTAATTCTTGCAGATGGTAGCACATGAACTTCAATCCTCTCATGCTTGAAGTTGAGGTGAAATTATTAATTAAACTCGACACCTTTGAGTTTTTATTTGGCATGTGGATGTTCACATATTTTTATGATGTGCAACTTATACCTACCTCTTGAGATGTATGCTTTTGAATGATTGTCAATCGCACATTTTGTGATGTGATTTGGTGTACCTACCATTTTATATGCATGAATTTTGATGATTTACAGTTCCAATGTACTTTTCTAATGCAAATCACATCCCATAAGCCTTCATCCTTTATCATACCTTCTGACATCAGTACTAACTCATCTTCCCTATAAAAAAGAACCACTTTGTTAGCAATATCTATTCTAACCCTCCGCTAAATTATTTTCCAATTTTATCTTCCTTCACTGCTTGACCTTTCTTCTTATATCAATTTAACTTTCATCACATGATTCCCATAAGAGATTATATGTTTACTCCTACATTTGATGACATACATTGAACTATGGTTTTCTCTCACTATTAGCCATTATTTTTTCCTTCCTTTCTTCACTTGTAATGTTTTGTTGTAGATTAAATCATTTCAAAAAAAATAATCTTATTTTTGAAACATCTCCCACTTTAAACAAAAAACTAGATTGTGGACCTTTTGATGTTACTTAATACTTTTAAATCACTTATACTATTGTATTTTAGAATACATCTTTGTAGAGTTCAACTTTACATGTTTTTGCATATCTAGACAACTTTTTTATTTTGCTACAATATTAAAATGCAATCTATGTTCAAAAGATAGCACAGACATGCACAAGTAGGCACCGGTTCCAATAGTTTTTCACACATTTATGAACTTATCTTCCTTGATGGATCTCTCTTCATTTGTGAACCTTGATCACTACTTTTATTTTTTTTCCCACACTGTATACTCTGATTTTTTTAGTTGAATCAGGTTCTGCAAATTAATAGGAAAATCATTAGTTTGAGTCCCATACATTTTAACTATTTGATCTTGAACACACCCTATATTGGTTGGTTCATTTGCAACTTGGTTTGCTTCTATATAAGCATGGTTGATATGGAACATCTCAGACTTGTCTGACAAAACCAAAATCCAGTTAAGAACATAGTTGATTTTCAAGTTGCTTGATCCTTTGTATTTACAAGCATTTACAACTAGCAAGGAGCCCCCCTCAATTACCAATTTGGAAGCATTATGATGAATAGCTAACATTAAGCTATGAAGGAGAGCATGCACTTCAGCCTGATTATTTGTACCATTTGGAAATGAAATTGACTTTGCACCTAGTAGTGAACCCTCATGATCCATTAGCACTACACCAGCCCATGACAATCCAAGATTACCTTGAGATGCACCATTAAATTTTAGCTTGACATAGCCATTAGGGGGAGGCAACCATACCACCTTTTTTTTTTGTCAATTTTGACATTCACAGTTGATATTATGCTACCTTTGAAAGGTATAGCCAAAAATAGCCATTCTTTCATTTGATTAGCATCCCAATCAGTAAATGTAGAGCCTACATGTTTAGTGTTTTTCACATATGCATTAGTAACTTCACAAATATATTTTTCTGGCTTTGCCAACACTGAATCTAAGTTGGATTTTTATTGCTGGAATATCCTTTTTTTCCTTTCCCACCAAATGGCCCATAGTATAGAAGAAGGTATTATTTTCCATATGCTTGCAAAAAAAGCTGATTTGTATATATTAGGCTAGGACATGAACATATCCTAAAGCTTATGAAGAAGTGCAGAACTCCACCCTAACTTGGATTGAACAAAATTCCAACATGAATTTGTAAATGGACAAGTCAAGAGTAAATGATCCACTTCTTTTGTAACTGCTTCATAAAGCACACATTTGAATGGTGTTGCAATTCCAAGTTTTACCAACCTCACTTGTTAATTCCCTATTATTTAATGCTAACCATGAAAAAAATCCTTCCTTGGGTAGAACCATTGGGTTCCAACAAAATGTCAAAGCTCTTTGTCTACTCCCCTGCTCTTGATCAAACATAATAGCCTTGTACCCCATTTTTACTATATAGTTACCTATTTTTGAAGGGGCCCAAATCAGTTTATCAACCCCTTTCCCAATAAAAATGTTTTATAACTTAAAGCCTTGATCAATTATGTTTGTTGAGCTTGTGGTAAAATTGAAGAAGGAAAAAATTTCCATGTTACATTTCCCCTATTTTCCCATATAAATCCTGGATATAATCTTTAAGTTTTACCCCCTAGTTGTTTGTTGTATAAACAATTGCAGCCTAAAAATCATACTCCTTTTCCAATGGAGGAAATCCATTCCATGAATCTTTCCATAACATTGCATTCTCTCCATTGTGAATTTCCCAAGTCAGGTATCATACTATACAATCTAACAAGAAATTCTACATCACATACACTTGAGGAGGGTTAGATATGGTGAGAATATGTGTTGGATCATTAGTATCAAGATACTTACATTGCATAATTCTACACCATTTACCTTGTGGTCTTGTATACAAATGTCATACTGGTGAAACTAAAGGAATTTCATTTTTTAGTCCATATTACCTTTTGATATAAAAGATCTAATTATATCTTCTATCTCAGTTATTACATTCCTTGGGGCTTTTAGAACTACAATATAATAATTTGGGATTGATCACAAAACCAATTTAATCCATAAAATTCAGCCAACTATAGATAGCCATCTCCCCTTCTAGCTTGTTATTCTTGATTTAATAGTCTAAATTATCCTATCCCTATAAGACACTCTGTTTTGACAA
The DNA here is from genome assembly GCA_007258455.2 of Sequoia sempervirens. NCBI lineage: Eukaryota > Viridiplantae > Streptophyta > Pinopsida > Cupressales > Cupressaceae > Sequoia > Sequoia sempervirens. The sequence continues at coordinate 196,488,357 of VDFB02000003.1, forward strand.
GGAAATAATGGAATACCTAAGTATTTACAAGGATATTTTGCAACTTCAAACCCCTTTATTGGAACAATCTTGTCCTTCACCACTGCATTTGTGTGGAATATATAAATTTTTGACTTGCTTGAAATCACCTTTTTTCCAAAAGCTAAAGAGTACCTTTACAAAAATTCCTTAACTTTCCTTACTTTTGCAATGGTTGACGTACCAAAAAAAATGGCATCATCAACAAATAATGAATGAGTTAATGTTAAATTTGTGGTTGGAAAATTTATGCATTTCCATTGGCCTTCCAAATGAGCCTTCTTAACTAATCTACTTAAGGCCTTTGCTAGTATGATAAATAGGAAAGGAGATAAAGGATCTCCTTGCCTCACCCCTTGAGAAGACTTAAAATAACTTGAAGGGGTTCCATTTATTAACACGAAGAACATTGCACCATACAAAAAATAATAAATCCATTTAAACAAATTTTCATGAAAACCAAACTTTTTCAATATCTACAACAAGAAGGACCAATCCACTCTATCATACAATTTCATCATATCCAACTTGATGATAAATGTTGGCATAGAAAATGTCGATACAAAATGCAAAACTTTATGAGCTACTAAATCTCCTTCTATTGTTTCTCTTCTCGGAATAAATCCACCCTGCTCCTTGGAAATTATACAAGGGATAATCTTAATCAACCTCAAATAGATTTATTTTGTGAAAATTTTGTAGATAGTATTGCAGAGTGATATGGGTCTAAACTCTTAGAAAGAAGGATTGTTTACCTTTGGGATCAATGCAATATGAGTTACATTAAATTGTTTTAGCATAGTCCCTGAACTTCTAGACTCCTCCAATGCTTTCAACAAGTCTGCCCCAATAAACTCCTAACATTTTTGAAAGAAGATGGAGGTGAAACCATCTGGACCTCGAGCTTTATTTGCAGACATGAGAACACTACTTTTCTTAGTTCTTCTAAAGTGAATGACTTTAGCAAATGCACATTATCTTTTGACAAAACCAATGTTTGAATGTTTTGGAATAATTCTTCCCTCACCACTAATTATTGATCTGATGCACCTCCTGGTGTTGAAAGTAGATTTGTAAAAACTTAACACATTCTTTTTGTATGTCCTCCTCTTTTGTTAACCTTTCACCAGTAATGTTGTGCTCAACTGAAAAAATTGGATTCTTCTTGTAGAATTTTTTGCAACTCATATGATTATGGGGTTAGACCTTATGCTCCAATTTCTGAATTTACCTGAAATAATTGCTTGAATACTTCTTCCTTTTTCTGAAAAATATTCTTAAAACTAGAATTGTTCCAATGATTTATTTTTCCCTTTACATGTTTTAATTTGCAACACAATCTATACATAAAAGTCCCTTCCACTATTCGATCCTGACACCACCATTCATGTAAAAGACCTAGCAAATGAGGATGGCAAAACAAAATCTTTTCAAATTTGAAAGATGCTAAATTGCAATGAAATCCACCTTTTTCTTTTTGATAGAAAGAGACAATGGAAAATGATTTGAACCTATCCAAGGAAAATTTCTAACATTAAGATAATTTTTTGAGTGATCCAATTCAAGGATACGAAAACTCTATCCAACCCAACAACAATTTGCAAAAAATATTTGCGCTTATTTTTCCATGTGTAATTCCCATTTCTTGGTTGTACATCCACAAACTTGCATTATTAAGGATGAAAGAGCTAAAGTCCTCAACTATTTTTTGAGGAGAAATGATCCCACCCTTCTTATCTTTGATGCATAAAATTGCATTAGAATCTCCCATTAATATCACTTTTTCTGCTCTGAATTGCTTGAAAACGTGAGACAACTCATCCCATGGAAGCTTCTTCCCACCTGTTTCATTAAGGGCATAAATATTTAAAAGAAAAAAATGAAGTTCAAATTCCATTACCTTCATTAAAATTTCCAATGATGATCAATTTTTAAAGTTTCCACTATCATATTTTGGGGTTTCAATAGAATGATCATACCCCCAGAGGCCCCTTGCGCAACTTATTGCGTTGATTTCCATCCAACCCACTTACCAATGACATCGTCAAAAGACTATTGAGACAACTTTATTTCTAGTAAAATAATAATATCTACCCCAGACACATCAATTTGATATTTAGTACGGGCTCATTTGTTAGGGGCATTAATGCCCCTAACATTCCAAGATATTATCCTCATTTCATATTCGGATAGCTAGATGCTTCACTCAGTCATTTTTTGATACTCCCATCTAAAGTTTATTGCATGCATGATGCTATTTCCTCCAGTAACTTTAATAAATTTGATTTTATACCACGTTTACTAGGTGGATTTTGAGCAATGGAGTCAAAGATGGAGTCTGTAATTGAAAATTTTTGTGAAAAATCAAAATCCTTACTCCCCTCTTCATATTCCATAGTAACTTTTGTATCTTCTACTCTTGATGACTTAGCTTCTTCAATTTCCAAGTTTGATGTAGACTTTGGTGTTACCGGCTCGTCAACTATTTCATTAGTGATAGAGGAACCTACCATAGTTAGAATATTCTCAGCTAGACCCTCTAAATTACCCATGTCTAAAAAAGACTAAAAGTCCATAGACTTAGATCTATCATACTTATTTTCCTCCCAAGGCAAGTTCACTTGTGGATTTATCTTATTTATCTAAGTTTATAAATAGCTTACTGGAATAAGCCTTGTAGTAGAACTTTCCTATAGCAAAGTAGAAGAAATATTGTAAACTTGTTGGATTGAGATATGAAAAACCAAAGGAACATATATATGCAAAAAAAATTCTTATAGAAAACACTATAAATCTACATAAAATCCTTTTGACTTTACTGGTAGCCCAGATCTAGGATCTCTAACACTATCCAAAGAGCTTCTCAAATTATCATAATGCCTAAACAATGAATGAAAAATAGGTTGATCACATCCTTGCAATGCCAACCCAACAATTGGTTGATCCTCATGGAAAAATCCAAATTATGTGTCGAGTCTATTTTCACCTTTGAGAAGCAAAGGAATATGCACCCTTACACAACTCTGCTCAACATGAAACATATGCTATGGTGAAAACAAATATGAGCAAGAGCTCGAAAGGAAAACCTCAGCAATATCACAACTGGCATTGGGACCAAACAATTTGCCATTTCCCTTATAACTCCCATTTGAAACAATCCCCATCAAATATATGTTAACATAGGTAACTTCTTGAGACCCCTAGATTGTATCCTGTGCCAAATTTGGCAATTGAGAGCTAGAAGAAAAATTAACAATCTTAATATTGTCATCCTGTCCCTTTTAACTTTGCAAGAAGAAGTTTTATGGCCCAAGATATGTCATTCCTTACAAAATTTTGAAAAAAATTCATAAAAAGTCACTTGTATGCGAGCTCCAAAGTGAGAAAATATTTTAATACTTTTGGGGAGATCTCTTGACATATCTAGTAAAGAAAAAATCCTAACTAGAAGCTCTAATTTTCTAAATAATTCCAAATCATGATTTTGGAAAATAGCAATCTGATTGGCTAGAATTTCCACAATGTCTAGCTCCCTATACTCTAAAGGTAGAGATTGCAATTGTAACCAGAAATGGATAAATCTATTTTTTCCGTTCTATAGTTAAATTTAGGTACCTAGGGCTAAACATGCAAACTAGAACCCCCATACACCCAAGACTTAACCCTATACATAACATCCCTAGCTTGCTTAGAAGAAAAGAAAAGAATAAAAAATCCATTTCCCTGTCTATATAGAAAACTTTATTTGCCCCTTCCCAATCTTGATAGATTAGATCTTTCAACTCAGCAATTGAAGGGGAATATTTCCAAAAATTACAAATTAATGTCGCTTCTTGAAGATTCTATGATTGATCATTGATAAGAGCCTCTGGAATCTTGACAGCTGGAATCTCCTTAGACCACTATTGGCAAAAATCACTTGTATGTTGAGACTAATTTCTATTTTTCTTCACTTTCCATTGTTGCATATTTGAATACCACTCTCATTGTTGAAAAGGTTGACAGTATTGTATCTACCTTTTCCAGTACTGCTCATTTGAAGCCCTTTTCCCCATATCCACATTGTAAGGAAAAGTAGCAAGAGAAGGAGCTTTAAGAGGGAGATTATTTGGAAATGTTGATAGGTTCTGAGCACCTCCTTCCAAACCACAGATGTCAACAACTCCATCATCTTTTCTCTCGTTACAAGGTGAATCGGAAAAAAACAAAGGCATGGATCTACTCCATTTTTCCTTCTGTAGCTATAACTATATAATCTTGTAGCAATCTTCCTCTTTCCTAATAATGCTATTCAGAAAAATAACCAAGGGTACAAAAATATCTAGCTATTTGACATCATCAACCTTTGGATTGAAGGGAACTCTAGATACTACAAATTCCTCAGACAGATCAAAGGAACGAGAAGAAACTAAAAGAGAGCCTACATAAGACTCTAACTCGGACCCGCAAATGTCAAAAGACGGTTGTATTGCCTGGCTGAGTGATTTCATGGGATGGAAGGAGTTCCCAATGGAATAATTAGATCACTAAAAACCCCCATTATTGAATGTTCCCTACTTCTAAGAAGGATGAAAACCCCATTCTTGAAAACCTCTTGATTCTTTGAAGAAAAAGAGTGTCTTGAAAACTAAGGGGGAGATCTAAAGATTGAATAATGAACAACCTTTGAGAATGAGCTCCTACCAAGGAAAAAAGCATGGCCCCATCAGATGCACAGAACAACTTGAGTTTTTTGAAATAATCCTATTAGAATGCTTAGTCACGCTACGAAAAGTGTGGTCCTCCATCTTCATATTAATTTCCTTATTTTTATTTTTGTTGTGTTACCTTATTATTATTGGATGGTGAAATGTGAAAAATCAAACTCCACGTATCCCAATATTTTTCTCTTATTCCTTGGTGTTGGCACAAATAAATAATGAATGTCTTGAAAATTCAATGCTAGGGTGCATTCTTTCATGGATCATTAAATAATGCACAAAAACCATATTTTATTTTTTCTCGTATTTATATGATAATTTTGTAGAATACAATTACCATGTGTTCTCCCTATGATTGGACCATATGTTTGTCTATCCATTAATTGAATATATATGAGAAATATTAGATTCTAATTATTCTATGAAGGTGTAGAGAAGGGGGATTCGCTACTCATGAGTGGGTATGTGTAGGATCATCATGGAAAAAATAGGCCTTTAAGTGGCAAAAAATTTAGATAAATCAGAGTTAGGCAACTTGACGTAAAAAATTGAATAAGTTATATATATTATTTCAAAAATATGTAAGAATAGAATCTGTAGAAAATTGAATCTAGTTTCTAAACTACTAGGTTTGTTTAAAAAAAAAATAATCTATTAGGTGAAAATTTGAAATTTCAATGTAGTGGTACTTAAATTTCAAGGAAAAAATAAGTAGGTGTCTGTCTAACCACCCTAACCACAATAAGATGATAATATTTTATTACAATATTTTAGATATAAGTAGAGGACTCATGCCCGATGTGATGCATATTTTTTGTAATTTTTTTCCAAGCAAATTAATTATGATTTTTTATTACAAATTTTTAAAAATATAAAAACTCGTATGTCGACCACCTTAACTTGGTCAAAACTTCATGAAATTCAATGTTTTTTTTTAATCATATAGTATGCAAAGCATAGAATGTGAAGCATGTTTGGATTCAAAATTGTTATACCGTTTGAAAGCTATAGATGTTTTTCAATCAGCCTATCAATTAGGACTTTAGTCATAATTTGAATAGAAAATGAATAATAATTACTTATTAAATTAAAATGAATCATAATTTATATGGTAGAAAGTGAGAATCTCCTTTAAAAACTCTTTTTGTTTCATGAATTTTGGGTAAAAAAGTAGTCATCAGCCACATATCCATCATATTGCCACTTTTTGGCCCATCATGATCCTGCACATACCCGAGTTCTCTTTATTTAGAGAGCCTCATGAGGTGAACTACCCTTAACTATCTCAAGGAACAATGGTGAGAGTTTTAGAATCTGAAAGAGTAGTTCACAAAGGTTTTTTGGACAAACTATCAAGCTCTTGGCCAAAGGATGACAACACGATGTGCTGGCCTCTCATATGAGTTTATCACAGAAAATGAGAAAGTGGACACTTATATTCTAATTGCTAAGAAATATTAGAATGCAAGAAAGTAACAAAATAAAGTGAAGTAGAACTGATAAGGATAAGAAGAAGAAAGGAAAGATGATGCTCACAATCATGTAACTAATGAATCCTCCAGCACATGAATGTTTTCAATACTTGCATGAGTGATGTGTACTGGAGAGAATGTTGGGGATGTATAAGGGTTTGCCTCAGTCAAACCCCCATTTTTGTGTTCCCACCTCCACAGACATCCAAATAGATAGAGAAAGAGAGAAATGAACAAAGTGTGTGGTGAAAGAAAAACCCACTTAGGAGTAGAACTTGCACCACCAAGCATGAGTGATAAAAGCAATCCCCGCTCAAGGAGGAGGACCCGTATCACAAAAGAGGTGAGAAAAGAAATCCCCACTCAAGGAGGAGAACCTGTATCATGAAGTATGAGATGCAATAGCTGGTGGATATGGAATCCCAAGATACTTAAGGGCACAAGACAAGGGAGATAGATGTGAGATCCAAGAGGGCTACAAAGAGTGTTGCTAAGAGGTTTTGAGAGTGTGAGGCTATTGTAGCAATGAGAGTTGTGCAAGCAAGAGAAAGAGGGGAGAATGCTTAAGAGAGAAGCTAAGAAGCAACAAAGAAGCTAGAAGTAGAAGAGGAATGAGCTAGAAGAAGATAGAGCAGAAGAAGTTAGAAGACCAAATGGATTGAAAGGATGACTTAAAAGGAGGGAAAAGAAGCTTCTCTAGCCATTACAAGGTGTTCCCAGTCGTTACCAGTGACAAAAGGTGAGGATAAGTGGCAAGCATGCTTGGAGACAACTTTTTGAGCATTGAAACATCACAGGATGCTAGCATAGTGCGTAGATGTCCGCACAGTGTGCTAGTGTCCATACACATCGCACTACAAAATGATGATAATGGGAAAAGCACACATTTTGAAGAAAAGCTAACACGCAAGGGTGGCTATTGAAAAGGGGTGCTAGAGCATCCTGAGAAGGGAAAAAGACTGATGTAGGGGCTAAAGTGAGCCTACACAAGATTCTAATGGAGTGGACACTAAAGCAGATGCAAGAATGTATGTGAAATTATGAGGGGTGCAATTTTACGGCTATATACAGAAGGGTATTTGATGTGAACTAGTTACATTCTAGTAGTTTTCAATATTTTTAGGTTTTAGTTTGACCTAGTATGTTTCTTTTGTCTCTCAAGGAGATCTAGGAATATATGGAGAAGTTTAAAGAATGTTAGGTTGTTCTTTATCTTTAGTAAGAATTCTCTCCACATAGTCTGGTGATCTAGATTTTGGGGTGTTGAAGGATTTTTAATTTCTAAAAATTATAAAATTGAATCAAAATAAATGGAAACACAAATATATTTTCATACACCAATACCAATACTAGAGTCCCAATATGGGTATATCTTGGAATCCATCACATGCATTCCATTAGTGAAATCCTACCTAAACCCTAGAAAATTCGGTAGCTCCTAGCATCTATCACTTACATGTACTATTGGTAAAATTTGGCTAAGCCTTTGATATAGATGCATACTATTTAGGTAAACCACACTCCCTAGCTCCTATAATATTGGATTACTAATGCGATAACCTATAAGTAGGTCATATGTTTAAAAATTTGTGTGACCACCCTAGGATGAGCAAGACAAGGTATATTAAGAGAATAATTATCATGTACCTATGCTCTTGTAGTGTCTCTTTCTCAACCATAGCTATAAATACACCATAGCTATAAATACAAGAATTAAAATCTTGTACCAATCTCAGTTTGGAATTTTAAACATTAAAGGGTGCAAATATATTAATCTACACATACTTTAAGGGTTTACACCGTAGTCTAGTTAGTCTAGTTATATTACACCAAAGGGATTCAATTACACTATATAATTTTCCTATAGGTCTTGTAGAAATTTTTCCAAGACATATATAATAATGAATTGTAGGAAAATGGGAAATGCTTTATGGCCTAGGTCATAGAACACCCCAATTCTCCCAATATCATTAAAATATGCCCTAGGATCCAAATTAGATTGACTAACAATGCAAAGTGGAGAGTCAATTCTCAATAAGAAAGACCTAGAGGGGAGGATCTTTAAACTTTGAGGGGTTCACCACCAAGAAAAATCTTGGAAAAGAGAAGTAAAAATTCAACTCACAAAATCTAATAATGTAAGCTAAATGATGAGTGCAAATAATGAAATAATACCATATAAGCAAGTTAGGATATGTGTACCTAGGAAGTATAGAAATGTGATGAGGATTATAGAAATATAAATAAGTGGTCAAAGTATGCTATGGAGGACTAAGAAACCCTTATTGTCTTATTAGTATCGCTGATGTTATTCGAGGTAGATGCAAAATCTTCAAATGCCAAAACCGGATCTGAAAGAATTTTTGTAAAATACCTTCAGGAGGACTAAGACCCCCTAGGTGGAAACTTGGTCTCATCTAGAATTTCTAAAATCTTTGAATTTGGTCCTGAGGCTCAAGGTTTTCACTTCCTTCTTCTTAGATCTTAGGTCCTAAAACTTTCAAATTCAGCCTATAGGTGAGTTTCTGTGAAGATGAAAACTTTACAATGCAACTTTACAACTTTGCAACTTTTCACTTCAAATGATCTTCAAGTCTTCAACCTAAATATGCAATCACAAAAACACAAGAGAGGAAAACAAGTGTTGATTATTAGTAAATGGGGCTTTTCCCTAGTCAAACCCCTTGTTGGTAATTGATCCTTGTAATGAAATAGAATAATGAAGGGAAAGGATGAATGAACAAAGTGTTATGTTGCAACTCACCAAACCCTTGTTAAGAAGTTTGTAAACCTATGTAAAGTGGCTAGAATTAATATGGATCTTGAATCAAAAGAATGCCTGATATATATGGACTTGAATTACTTGCTTGAATCAAAACCCTACATCACAAATGTTAGCCGAAAAACACACATGATGCAAGATTTTTGATATGATGCTTGAATCTTGATGCTGTCTCCAAATGCTTGATGAATTGGTCTTGAATGCTTCAATTATTGGATTCTTAGAGCACTTAGATTGCTTAGATATCAAATTATACTTATCCATGCATAATATCCTAAACTTAAACCACAACAAGCTGACATATGAATTCATTAATTAAAGGAGGCTAAATCCTACCAATATTTGAAATTAAATTCCAAAAATACCTTAAGGGGGAGTAAGATGCTCTAGGTGGCGTCATAGTCCCGAGGCATGAAACTTGGGGCACAGACTCCAAAAAGTGGCCCATTTAGGGTGCACTTAAAATCAGGGTCCCAAGATCTTTGGGAGATAAAGACGCCATAGGTGGCATCTTAGTCTTGACCCAAAAATTAGGGACACACAACCATAATCATTAAATTATCATTTTCACTTTGATGTTTGTTGGGATTAGCTAGAAAAATATATAGTTTATTAGGTTTGTGGATGCAAAATAGGACCAATTAAGACGTAAATAGGGATAAATAAAGCAAGGCAGGCCTAAACAAGTGTGAAAATACAAGGGTATGCATTTTCCTACACTATATTTAGCCACCACTTTAGTGAGAGGATGAAATTGCTTCAAAATCACACTAAAGTAGACATTCAAGACTCTTGTGTATGCAACAATAACAAATATTCACAATACAACATCAAAGACAAGCCTCAAAAATGATCTCGACTATTTTTCCTAGGTTAGATCAAGCCTTAACCATCATTAAAGCATGCTCACTCTGGGGCATGCTCACTCTGGGGCCATTGTGTGTAGGAAAATGCATACCCTTGCATTTTAACACTTGTTTGGGCCCGCCTTACTCTATTTATCCCTATTTATGTCTTAATTGGTCCTATTTTGCATCCACAAGCCTAATAAACTATATGTTTTTCTAGCTAATCCTGACAAACATCAAAGGGGAATTGATAATTTAATGATTCTCTTTGTGTCCCTAATTTTTTGGTTAGGACTAAGATGCCACCTAGGGCTCTTTGTCCCCCAAAGGTCTTGGGACCCTGATTTCAAGTGCACCCTAAATGGTCCCCTTTTTGGAGTTTGTGCCTCGAGTTTCATGCTTTAGAACTAAGATGCCACCTAGGGTGTCCTAGTCCCCCTTAAGTTATTTTTAGGATCTAATTTCAAATCTTGGTGGGATTTAATCTCCTTTAATTAATGAGTTCATATGTCAACTTTTTTTCATGTAATTTTGGGACATTAAGCATGGATAAGTATAAATACAAGGTTCCTTCTCTCATTTTCACATCTAAGCAATCTATGCACTCTAAGCATCCAAGCATTGAAGCATTGAAGAGAAATTCATCAATTATTATGAGCCATCATCAAGATTCAAGAATCATATCAAAGATATTCTTGCATCATGTGTGTTTTTGAGGTAGCATTTGTGATGAAGGGTTTTTATTCAAGAATGCAATACAAGTCCATATCTATCAAGCATTGCTTTGATTCAAGATCCATATTCATGCTAGCCACTTCACATAAGTTCTTAGACTTCATAGCAAGGGTTTGGTGAGTTTCAACATAGCGCTTTGTTCATTCATCATTTCCCTCCATTATTATGTTTCATTCCAATGTTAAATTACCAACAAGGGGTTTGACCAAGGCAAACACCCATTTACTAACAATCAATGTAATTTTTTCCTCTCTTGTGTGTTTTTAATTGTAGATTTAGGTTGGAGACTTGAAGATCATTTGAAGTGCAAAGTTTAAAAGTTGAAAAGTTGCATTGTAAAGTTGTCATCTTGACAAAAACTCACCTACGGGCCAAATCTGGAAGTTTCAAGACCTGAGATTTGAGAAGAAGGAACTGTAAAGCTTGAGCCTCAGAACCACATTCAGATATTTCATAAAATTTATATGGGACTAACTGGCCACCTAGGGAATCTTAGTCCTCTTGAAGGTAGTTTTTAGATATTTTTTTAGATCCGGTTCCAGTATTTTCCCCGTAAAACAACAACGGGACTAATAAGACAATAACGGTGTCTTAGTCCTCCATAGCACACTTTGACATCTTCTTTGCATTTCAAAAATCCTCATCACATTTCCAGACTTCCCAGTACACATATCCTAACTTCTTGTGGCATTATTTCACCATTTGCACTCATCGTTTAGCTTACATTATTAGGTTTTCTGAGTTGAATGTTTACTTTTCTTTTCAAAACTTTTTCTTGGTGGTAAACCCATGAAAGCTTAAAGATCCTCCCCACTAGGTCTTACTTATTGAGAATTTACTCTCCACTTTGTGTTGTTAGTCAATCCAGTTAGGGCCCTAGGGAATATTTTAATGATAGTGGGAGAATTGGGGTGTTCTATGAGCTAGGCCAAAAAGAATTTCCCATTTTCCTATGATTCATTTTGGCAAGCCCAACATTTTTTGAGCATTTATTTTCTGATTTTGTGTCCATTAAATTCGTAGAGCTAGGTTGCATTCATTCTTGCATTTCATCATGCATTAGTGAAAGTGCATCTAGGGTTTCTCACATTTATATTAGTGAAAGTGCATATAGGTTGCATTTTCTATTTATTGCATCATTTTATCTCATTGAAAAATGGAAAATTTCATTGTCAATCATCCTAATTGCATTTAGAAACATTGTTATTGCATTCAAAATTGAAAAAAAATCATTCAACTTTGCATCCAATTGCTTGTCACTAGTTACTTTTTCTTGCATTCATTTGCCTAGTTTTTTATTTCTAAACATCAAGTCCCTGGGTAGGAAACTTGGGAACACTATTAACAACTCATAATTTGTTGTTTTTCTAACAAATACCTCTACTAGGACAAAAATGACCTTCCTAGCATCTTAGTCCCTCTTAGGGTTTTTGGCTCAAAATCATGCCTCTATTGTTTGCTTTTTGTTTCACTTTTTGGAACTTCAAAATCTCACTAGTAGGACAAAGATGCCCTTACTAGCATCTTAGTCCCTATTGAATTTGACATTCTAGTTTTGAAGATTTGAAATTGCTTATTTGTGCTTTTGTTTGCTGCCATTGGTTATTTGTTTTAGTGGATTGACTTTATGTTACATGCATTTCACTAAATCTAGCTTTAAGTATTTTATTTCATGCAAATTTCTCAATTCCAAATTTGCATTTACAACATTTCACTTTGAGATTATTGCACAGTGTAATCATCAAATTACCTTATTTCAAATTTGAAATTGCATTTAAACATTTCACTTTAGATCATTGCATTGTACTTTCTTTACTCTTCCATGATAACATGTTTTCTTTCAAGAGATATGACTTTGATATGGTTAAAAATGGATTGCATAAGTACAACATCCCCTCTTATGAGTTCAATTTAGAATAAAACAATGAGGTCATTACGAAACATGTTATTCATCCTTCTACTATCTTTCATAGCTATGAGAATATCTTAGAGAAAAAGGAACAAACAATTGACACAATCTATAACATTACATTGCCCATTGGTGAGGATGGTAGTGTGGAAAATCATAACAATCATACTTGTTCTTCTCCTGATACCTCTCCTATTAGTGATGAAGGTATCTTGGTGAGAGAAGATACAAGCACTTAGAGTCTTTATTGTCCCTATCCTCCTACCACTTTTGAAGATATTATAAAACAAGAAAATGAGATCATCATAGAAACATTTCTAAACATCATCTTACCTAGTCTCCATTCATTCCTTGCTTGTGAGAATGTTTTATTAAAAGATGATGATATCATAAATAGCCATGACAATCAAAATTTTCCTTCTCCTAATATCCCTCCTTGATGTGAAGAGGATATTTTAGTGTTAGAAGATTCATCTATTGAGAGTCATGAGAATCTTGTTCCTCCCTTCCCTAATGCTCATACCATTTGTAATGATCTATTTGGTAATCATAGTTGTCCTTCTCTTGATTCCTCCCCTACTTGTGATGAAGCTACTCTACAAAATCTAATGATGGAATGTGATTTACATCTTACAAGCTCTTCTACTAGGGTAGATGGCATAGCACAAGAGAATGAGACCTTAGAGAAAAAGGATAAAGTCATGAACAATCATAACAATCAAATAGAGCCTTCTCCTAATATCTCTACTATTAATGAACAAGAAAATTCAACTATTGATAACTCCCTTACATGTGATGAATTCATCTTAGAAGAAGCAATCCTTGAATACCAAGAACATTTGGTTTGTAGTTCTCCTAAAAACTATCCTACTAGGGAAGATATAACGATGGAAGAAAATGTGAACATTAACAATAGTAATACCTTAGATGAAGATGATGAAGTATCATTAGACTCCCCTTCACTAAGAGATCATGAAAATAAGGATAAGTCTTCTAAGCTTATGCACATTACATACCCCTTGTAGTACTCTCCTAAGCCTAAACTTATCATCTATCCACCCCCTCATAAACCACAAGTTCCAAACAAACCTGTCCTTATCCTTGAACCACCTAAGAACAATGTTTCACATCAACTGAGTTACAATACCATTGCTCATACATACAAAAATAGGAGAAATCCACAACCAAGAGAAACACCTTCAACATCCCTTCCATTTCTTAATCCCATCCTACATAACCCTATCTTATCAGGTCCTCCTCGTAGAAAGGATTATGATCTTGTCAAACAACTAAAGAATAATACTACTAAGAAATAATTATGGCACCTTATTCAAGCCTCCCCTCACTACCATAACATGATTTAAAATGCCTTACAAATCCCTTCCAATGTACAACCAAATGACATAGTAGTAATGATTCAAGGAATAAATGCTAACATTGTTTTCCACCAAAGTGAGCTCCCTCTTTTGGAAGTGCAAAAACACTATGATGCTTTCATGATCATAGCTCAATACAATAGCATAGGGATAAAAGAGAACCCTAGTTGACAATGCCTTAGCCTTAAATGTGTGTAGTGTAAGCCCTTTCGATAAGCTTGGTTTTGATAAATCAAAAATTTAACCTGATTCTCTATCTATTAAGGGAATTGATAATGTGGGTGTGAGTGCCTTTTAAAATATGCAAACACTTAAATTTAAACATGGGTTAGTACCTACAAATCTCTCAAGAACACTCCTATGAAATACCTTGTGAATGCTTCCAAATGCAACAAATGATGAAAGAAAACTAAAAGCATCATGAAAACACTTAACAAGTACCTATTCCATAGTGGATTGGTGTCAAATGTGCAAATGACCCTTTCCCAATCCTTTCTCAAAGCTTAATATGATGCAAATGCCAATATGGTGAAGAGCAAGATTAGTTCTCAAACCAAGAGAGTAACCTTGCATAAAAGTTGTAGGTGGATTGATGAAGATTGAGACCTTCATTTATAGATTTTCTTGATGAGAGATTGGACAAATGGGTGAATGTGGGACTAAAGATCCACCAATGAGAAGAGGCCACTTGTCAAGTGGTGATAGGCCAAGGATGTGCAAGATTTGGGAAGTGTGCCCATGAGAGGGAATTTCAAATTCAAATTTGGGCAATAAATTTTGAGAGGGGGACAAGAAAATGAGAAATAAATGCAATGTTGGAGGGAGAAATCAACTTGTCATATTTTTCAAACTTGAGGGAATATTCCCCATAAATGCCATGTTGAGTGAAAATGATGATTTTAATAAATCAATAAATTGATTTATTTGTGCAAGTGGCATAATCTAGAGAATGCAAGTGGGTAAGATTAGCATTTAATCATGGTTAGATTAAATTAATGATGATTAGGTTAAATTGACTTTCATGACTTAAATATTTGATTTATTTAAATCAGAAAAGGATGAAATATGGATTTGGAGATTTATTTAATTAAAGGGATGATGTTTGATTTATTTAATTGAAAGGTTAATGTTAAAGTTTATTTAATTTTGAATGAATGATCTTAGGAGATGGAAATTAAGGAGATTACCTAATAAATGAATAAAGGTGAACTTGATTAATTGATGAATGCACCTAATGTGGAACCTTGATGAATGATCCTGATTGAATGCATAATGTTAATTTTGCATGTCTACAGTGGGAAAATGACTACTTGGGGTGATCATATTACATATTAAAGTTGAAAAATTACATTACAAACCCTGATCCATGTTATGCTTGATGATCTTTCGTACAATCTCCTTTTAGGAAGACCATGGATTCATGAGATACATGTGATGCCTTCAACCCTTCACTGTATCATGAAATATGTTTACAAGAACAAAGTTTACACAATTAAAGTTGATCTTGAACCAAAAATTTGTTTGAACATTGAGAAAAACAAGGAAAATCCTTTGAAAACATTATACCAACTACACAAGTGGAATCTGTACAAGAACAAAAAATAGACATATGCCCTAAACCCTTCACAATGATATTGCTAAATGATTTGGGATTGTTGAGTTTTGAACCAAAATTCATGGGAGAATACAAGATCATAAACAAAGATTCAGATAAGGGAAAAGAAAAAGTGTTAATTTCAACAAAAAATTTGGAAAACCCTTCGAAATCATCCACCTCAACCACTTTAGAACAAAAGAAAACAAGTTACACAACAAAATTTGATGAGATAGACTATCAACAACCTTTGAATCCTAAAGAAATGAAAAAGCTTTATGCAAGAGGCTATGAAATGATGAAACAACTCGGTTATAGTGGAAAAATATGTGGTACTAGAGAACAAGGTATTTGCATCCCTATAGAGCCTCACATGCAAGAAAATACAAGTGGTCTTGGTTATTGTCCCTCGAAAGAAATAAAAAAGACCTCACTTAACATCAACACTATCACAAAAGATTCTTCTAAGCCAACTTTAATAGTAGTGCATCCTGAATTGATAGACACTAGTGGTATCGTAAAGAAGATGACATTATTTTGAGTTCCTTTACTGATATTGATTAGGCAAGAGATTTGAATGACAAAAAGAGTACTAGTGGTGGTGCATTTTTCATGGGAAAGAAGTTAATTTCATGGTTAAGTAAGAAGTAGAATTCCATTTATTTATCTACTACAGAGGTAGAATGCATTGTTGCTGCTAACAATTGTACTCAAGTATTGTGGATGAAGCAGATGTTAAAAGATATCAAAGTTTTGTATGATGAACCTATTGCTATATTCTATGATAATTCAAGTGAAATTAACATTTCTAAGAATCTGGTGATGCATTCAAAAACCAAACATATATCTATCAAGTTTCACTTTTTGAGAGAGAAGGTGAGTGAGAAGGAAGTCAGATTGGAGTATGTGCCAACTAAGGAACCAATTGTAGATATCTTTACCAAGCCCTTGCCTAAGGATACTTTTGATCATCTCAGAGGGAAGCTATGGGTGATTACCCCTCCTAATCAGAATTAAGATGCATTGACTTGCATTAGTCTGTGCATTTCATAGTAATATATTGTGATCTGGATTGTTGTTGTGGTGGCTACTACTCAGGGGGAGTAGCCAGATGTTCATAAATGGGGTTCAAAGCTTGTGTGGAGAAATATACTGTGTATCTTTTTCATTGATTTCAAAGGGGAAGAAGAGTCATGTCAAAAACTATGAAAGAGTTTAGGAGAAAAAGAGTCAAAATCTAAGGGGGAGAAAGTGCTAAGAGAAAGTGTCATTATTGGTGTTTTTCACATCATGTGTTGCCATTAATGCCAAAGGGGGAGATTGTTGGATATTGTTGATATGTGGATTTCATTGATATCAACAATAGTTCCATTGATGTGAAAACTATTTCTATTAATGTATTTAAGGTTGTATATGTCGAGGATATTGAGAAAATTGTAATAAAATAAGTTACAGGTTGTCAGTGATGCAGTGAAGTTCAGTATGGTGCCAAGCTTAGTATATTGATGATAAGAGGTTGTGGATTAAAATTTTTGTTTACAAGAATATCTAGTTTATCCACATGAACTTTCAGAGGTTCACATGAAGATTTGATTGATTTATGAGTATTTGTGTTCCGAAAGTTATTCTATTGCTGCAACTAGTGTTCCTAAAAGAAGATGATGTCATTCCAGTAATTTCAAGAGTTGCAGATGCTTCTATAGTGATTCATGATGCTTGTGGATGTTTCTAGATCATTTTCTATTTGTGTTTTTGGTCTACATTGATCATTGTACTCGTGATTGGTGATTTTCTTTTGTGAGTTCATATTTTTCATGATCATGGCTAATGGGGTGATTGTAGTGTGTTGTGGATCTTCGAGGCATAATTTTTGAAGGTGTTCCATATTTGAGGATGTTTTGAGTCCTTACTATCTTTTGTTTGACTTTGTTTGGTTAGAATTGATAAATTGTTTATTGTTTTGGGCCAATAGTTTGTACACATTTCATATTTTGTTTGGATGACATGTATTTGATGTTATCCTTGGTTGCAGATATATATGATCAATCTTTTATATCATTTGATGCGATGGTGTGTGATGTATGCTCTATGCTAAGTGTGAGTAATGTTCTAATGTTTTGAAAGCAGAAGTAAAGTTTGAAGAAGAGTGAGTAGATGAAAGTGTACTTAACTAGAACTGTAATCACGCATTAGAAGATGCTATTTTCTTCCAAAGTCTTTTGGATGTAATCTGAATGTAACTATAAGACAATGAGTCTTCCTTTGGGTAGTAAGCCTTTTTGTATTTGAGTAGTGTGCTCTAGGCAGTGTGCCTGAAAGCATGTGTATTCCCCATTTATAATACTTTTAATAGAGTATAATCTTATGGACTAACCTCCACTGTGGTTTTTCCCCTAACAGGGTTTCCACATAAAAATCTTGGTGTTATGTATGTTTTTGATGTGGTGATCTGGTTTATGCTTTCATGTTTATTTATCATATCTTAGAATAAGTTTAATAAATATAATTTTTGTGACAACTGATTCATCCCCGCCCCTCTCATTTTTTTTCCCTTGTGTTTCCAATAGCACAATGGGTGGGGGCACATAGTCTGAGTCTCTGGCCTCCTCATCGACTAATGAGGGAACTACCTCTACAGACACCTATCAATAGAGATCCCAAAAGATTCTCATAGATCATATAAGATAGAAACAATAAAATGTCGGTACACATCATGATATATATATATATATATAAAGTAAGCACAAGCATGAAGTATAACAATAGATAAAATATCATCACCTATATATCTTTGGCAGGCGGTGTAAAATCAGCCTTGTCATGTGCAAGGGGCATGGAGGATGTGCTAGGCTCTCCATGACTATACATACTGGTGCCTACTACAGCTGCTACTCATGATCTAGTCATATGAATGGGAGAGAAAACTTCCCACTCATGCCTTGTTGGATCATCACCTGCTACCTCATCACCCTCTCTCATGGACTACTCCTACTCCTCATCCTCCCCATCTCCTTTGTCCTGGTTGTCATAGTTAGGATTCACATCCTCATTGTAATCCTCATCTATGACATCTATAAATATGTCTATAGCCCTATAGCATGTCTCCTCAACCTTGTCCTCTACCTCATCTCCCTTATTTGGGAGTGGTACTGTATCACCTATTGGATTCTTCATAAGAAACACAAGAGTAGATCGTGATACTATCCACCACTCCTCATAGTCATATATGGCACTGATGTCATCCATGTCAGAGACTGGAGGCATATCATGATTCGATTACCCATAGTCAATGTGGACAACATCATCTATAGTGAGTGATATAGTATCACCAAGTCGTGGGGCACTCCGCACTGATGTCCTGAAGAAGGGTCGTGCCCTAGGTGCTATCAACAATTTTCTAAATTGTTGCATGACCTAATTGTAGTGGAAAGGATGCACAACATAATCATGTCTTCCAATAAAAAATTTGTCAAGTTGTAATCTCCTCATTTGTCGACTGTGATCTGGCCACTGAAGCACATGCTAATAAGGTCTCCAAAGGATCTTGTCCTCCTCTAGTAGGTCAAATTGCACTCTCTAAAAGTGTAAATCACCATACTACCAAAACCATCGTAGAGGATAGCTGAAGGCCCGAGGATACCCCGAGGCTATCAGACATGGGAAGACGATAGGTCTGGTATAAGTGATATGCTCATGGAACCAAACCTGTAGAAGCGTACAATGTACTAGTCATACTATCCACCTCTCAAAAGAAAAATTGACCAAGATCATAATATAGGTGTGCTAGGATACAACACCCCAATGCATATACTATCTGGAACTCTACCATCCCTCATATCAGGTGTATCAATCCTCCCTCCAAGTGCTCTCCCCAACCATCTGGGATGAATACTTTAATGCATCTGTAAGCATCATAATCCATATAACCAGTGGGGCTCATGAATATAATAGCATCGCCAGATCAATTTGTACCCTCACCCTCTCATCATATAATGGTCCACAAACACAATACTGCATGTCATATTTCATCTCCTAGAATGGCTATTTTGTTCAGAAGTGTACTCGCTCACCTTGAATAGGAACTCGTAGTATACGGTGATCATCCTCCTATGTGATCATCATCTTGCCAGTTGGTAGATGAAATGTGCATGTATCAACATCCCAGCCCTCCACCAGCGCCATCAATATTGCATCATGGTACCTCATGGGGGGCATGAGGTACACCCAGTATACTCCAATAGTTTGCAATAGCATTATATCCTCAACTGAAAGAGTGGGGGGTAAATCTCTAAGAAAATTAATCTGCTTGCCACCTAGACGTTGATGTGAACAGGTGGGCACCTAACAAAAAAGAAAAAATATGTCTTATAAGTAGTCTAATCTCCTCAATTTTTACATCAATAATCATAAAAGTGTACTAAAGTTGTTCTAGTGTGCTTTCCTAGAGACCCTAGAAACTTTAGAATCCTTTTGGGATGCTTCGCGAAGAAATGGGGCACTTTGCGAAAAATTGGGACAGTTCGGGAACAAAAGGGACACTTTACGAAAAAATGGGACACTGTGAAAAAATGGGACACTTTGCAAAAAAAAAATTCCAAGGCCCTAAATTAACCTAGAAATGCATAAAAATTCATAAAATCACTACATAAGGAAAAAGTGAAGGTAGCAGAATCAACTCACCTCATGATGATGCTTTCCATCTGCCACCTGGTCGCACAACACTTCCAATCTCCCAGGTTTGTAATCTCATCTGCTAGGTATCTTTCACTCTTCTTCAATCACTTTCAAGCTACACAAAGGTAAAAGATAAAATAAGTTAGAATTTACTTCACTTTTTTCTCTTATGTAAGTTAAAATTAGGGTTTTTACTATATTAGGGTTAAAAAGTGCATTTCACCAAAACAGACATAACGGGTGCTAAAGAGTTTTATTTTCGATGATGTTTTTTGCATTGGAATTATGATTCTGCTACCAACATCATCATCCATATATCATTATGTGGCATGGTACTTGGAAATGCCCTATGATATGACTTACCCTATTCGATGTGGCTAGATTGCTAGCTTGATTCCACCTTCGTAAAACAAGCGGAATCAAGGGGCCACATTACATCTACCCTCAAATGTGATTTCTAGATAGAGGTTTGACAAGAGTATTTTTTTTCGACAACTAACAAATTTTTGTTGCCGGATGTAGTTCCTAACATTATGGTTTTGTAGATGAATACAGTGGTGGCTTCATTCTCCCATATCATAAATTGAACTTACATGTGTATCATTTTATGAAACAAAGGTCATCATTGGATTCCCTTAGTTTACATATGCACATAGAGTCATATGGGTGGTAAAGTGGGGGCTCAATGTAGTGTATAAAATTGTACACTCTTGAAAAAAAGAGGCAATTTCACACTTAATTTGGACCTATTTTGACACCTTTGCATTAATTACACTTTAAAATCACCATTTGTAGGCCCCTAAGACCCATTATTTCAGATCTTGAGGCTCATTTCACTCACAAATTATATAAAATCATTCAAATCCCGAAAAATCCCAAAAAACCACCTTGAAAAGAGAAGGTGGGACTCATTTTCCACCTTGGGCATATGAGTCCCCTTAGGTGGGACTAATTCATTAAGTGTGGGGAATGAGTCCCATTTGGGATCTTTTTCAAATTTGGGTAGGAATTCATCAATTTAATTCAATTTTTTGGTGAATGTCGGTCTTTGGGATATAAATAACAGTCAAATTAGGTGACAATGCCTATAAAAGTAAGATTGTAAGTCATTTTTCACAATCCACGCATATCTCTAAGCACTTTGAGAAAGTATTTTCAAGTATCAAGCATCGAGAATATTCAAGCAAGCTTTCACAAGAGCATTCCAATTCCAAAAGCAAGCAAAGTTGAAGCATTAGAGCATCATTAAATAATTTTTACAGGTCTTCAAGCTCACTTCCAATCAAGATCTAGCATTGTTAAGGGTTGATTTTGGATGCCTATTGTGAATCATGATGGATTCTAGGTTGGGGAGGTGCAAATAGCCATCAAGCCAGTCCTAAAGATTTGTTTCCTAAGTGATCCCATCTTCCATTGTCACTCTACATTTAGCCTAAGGAAGGTAGAAGCATCATTTAGAGCTCACTTGGGGTGATTAGAGATCATCACAAGTGAGTCATTCAGCTTTGCATTTCCATTAATGTATCATGTTCTTGCACATCAAGATAGGATTACATCATATTTCTTAGTCTTAGACACATTGAAGGCTAGGGTTTTTATGCAAATTTCATTATTTTCCCATCAAGGTTTAATTACCAAACTAGAGGTTTGACCGAGGAAAAACCCCCATTAGCAAATGAAGTTGAATTTTGTCTTGCAAGTATTTTTCTCAGATTCAGATCTAGAGCTCAAGTTGGAAGGAAAGGGTAGTTGTTGGAGTGCAGATCAGAGATTTCAATTTCTAAAATGGCGAAATGGGATTGATTCACCAAGAGTAACAAATGAGTCCCACTATAGTTGTTTCTCATATTTATTTTCAAATTATGATACCCTTTTTCCTGAAATAGACTCCCATGCAAAAACCCTAATTTGGGACTAATTCACCCAGTTTGGTGAATGAGTCCCAGTTGGTCAAAAAGTCAAAATTTCTAGAATTTCAAAGCTATTTCCAGTCTCTTCAAGGTTTCCAGGTACACACTATTTACATTTTGGATTTCCTATTCTATTTACTTGCATTTCTAGGGAATTTTCTAGGTCATTTTGCATATCACATTGTTGTTTCCAATACATTTTCTTTTCCATGTTTACACTTGGTGGTGAACCCCTCATTAGATATGATCCAATCCCTAGAACAGTCCCTCTGCCATATTTCAATATCCTTTGCATTGAAATCTCAAGGATTTGTTCTTGACTAAAAAGTATGAAATGTTTCTCTCCTTTTAGGTCCAAAACCCTAGAAGAAAAAGAGAGTACACCATTTTCTTCTTTTCACATCATATCAAAGATCTTCTTCAATAATGTGTGTTTTTGAGCTAACATTTATGATGTAGGGTTTTGATTGAAGCAAGAAATTCAAGTCCATATCTATCAAGCATTCCTTTGATTCAAGATCCATATTCATGCTAGCCACTTCACACAAGTTTGCAAACTTCATAGCAAGGGTTTGGTGAGTTGCAACCTAGCTATTTGTTCATTCATTGTTCCCCTTCATTATTATATTTCATTCCAAGGTTTAATTACTGACAAGGGGTTTACCCAAGCCAAACCCCCATTTACTAACAATCAACAATTTTTTCCTCTCTTGTGTGTTTGCGATTGTAGATTTAGGTTAAAGAGTTGAAGATCATTTGAAGTGCAAAGTTGCAAAGTTGCATTGTAAAGTTGTCATCTTCACGGAAACTCGCCTATAGGCTAAATTTGAAAGTTTCAAGACCTGAGATCTAAGGAGAAGGAATTGTGAACCTTGAGCCTTAGGACCACATTTGGAGAGTTCAAAAATTCTACATGGGACTAAGTCACCACCTAGGGTGTGTTAGTGCTCCCTAAGGTATTTTACATAAATTCTTTTAGATCTAGTTCTAGCATCTAAACATTTAACATCTGCCCTAAAAAATAGCAGCAGGAATAATAAGATAGTAAGGTTGTCTTAGTCCTCCATAGCATACTTTGAAAACTTCTTTGCACTTCCAGAATCCTCATGACATTTCTAGACTTCCCAGGTACACGTATCCTAACTTGTGGTATTATTTCATCATTTGCACTCATCCTTTAGCTCACATTATTAGGTTTTGTGAGTAGAATGTTTACTTGTCTTTTCCAAGCTTTTGGTTGGTGGTGAACCCCTCAAAGCTTAAAGATCCTCCCCCTAGGTCTTCCTTAGTGAGAACTGACTCTCCACTTTGTGTTGTTAGTCAATACAATTAGGGTCTTAGGGAGTATTTGAATGATAGTGGGAGAATTGGGGTGCTCTATGACCTAGGCCATACATAATTTCCCATTTTCCTATGATTCATTATTATATATTTCTTGGAAAATTTTCTTCAAGACCTATAGGAAAATTATATAGTGTAATAAAATCCCTTTGGTCTAATATAACTAGACTAACTAGACTATGGTGTAAACCCTTAGAGTATGTGTAGATTAATATATTTGCACCCTTTAACGTTGAAAATGCAAAACTAAGATTGGTACAAGATTTTACTTCTTGTATTTATAGCTAGGGTTGAGAAAGAGACAATACAACTTGGGCATAGGTATAGGATAATTATTCTCTTAATATACCTTGTCTTGCTCATCCTAAGGTGGTCACAAATTTTTTAAAACATATGACCTACTTATAGATTATCTCATCAGTACTAGAAAATTATAGGAGTTAGGGAGTGTGGTCTACCTAAATAGTATGCATCTATATTAAAGGCTTAGCCAAATTTTACCAATAGTACATGTAAGTGATAGATCTTAGGAGCTACCAAATTTTCTAGGGTTTAGCTAGGATCTCACTAATGTCATGCACATGATGAATGCCAAGATATACCCATCTTGGGAGTCTAGTATTGGTATTTTTGTATGAAAATATATTTGTGTTTCTATTTTTTTTCATTCAATTTAATCATTTTTAGAAATTAAAAATCCTTCAACACCCCAAAATCTAGATCACCAGACTATGTGGAGAGAATTCTTACTAAAGATAAAGAACAACCTAACACTCTTTAAACTTCTCCATATATTCCTAGAACTCCTTGAGAGACAAAAGAAAAATACTAGGTCAAATTGAAACCAAAAAATATTGAAAACTACTAGAATGCAACTAGTTCGCATCAAATACCCTTTTGTATATAGTCATAAAATTGCACCCCTCACAATTTCACGTACATTCTTGCATCTTCTTTAGTGTCCACTCCATTAGAATATTGTGTAGGATCATGCTATCCCCTATATCAACCTTTTTCCCTTTTGGGGATGGTCCAACATCCCTTTTTAGCAGCTACCCTTGCATGTAAGCTTTGCTTCAAACCGTGTGCTTTTCCCGTTATCATCATTTTGTAGCACGATGTGTGGACATTTGCGCACTATGCTAGTGTCCTGCGATGTTTGAATGCTCAAACAGCTGTCTCCGAGCACGCTTGCCACTTGTCCTCACCTTGTGTCAGTGGTAACGGCTGGGAATGCCTTGTAATGGCTAGCGAAGCTTATTTTCCCTCCTTTTAAGTCATCCTTTCAATCCATTTGGTCTTCTAACTTCTTCTACTCTATCTTCTTCTAGCTTATCTATTGCTTCTTAGCTTCTCTCTCAAGCATTCTCCCCTCTTGCTCTTGCTTGCACAAGTCTCCTTGCTACAGTAGCCTCACACTCTCAAACCCTCTTAGCAACACTCTTTGTAGCCCTCTTGGCTCTCACATCTATCTCCCTTGTCTTGTGCCCTTGAGCATCTTGGGATTCCATATCCCCTAGCTATTGGATCTCATACTTCATGATACAGGTTCTCCTCCTTGAGTGGGGATTTCTTTTATCACCTCTTTTGTGATACAGGTCCTCCTCCTTGAGCTGGGATTGTTTTTATCACTCATACTTGGTAGTTCAGGTTCTACTCCTAAGTGGGTTTTTCTTTCACCACATGCTTTGTTCATTTCTCTCTTTCTCTATCTATTTGGTTGTCCATGGTGGTGGGAACACCAAAATGGGCATTTGACTAAGGAAAACCCCTATACAACCCAAAAATTCTCTCCAAATATCACTCATGCAGGTATTGAAAACATTCACGTACTGGAGGCTTCTTCATTTGCGTGGTTGTGAGAACCTTCTTTCTTTTATTCTTCTTATCTTTATAAGTTCTACTTCACTTCATTAAGTTATTCATTAGAAATACATAATTATTTAATAGATATGATTAAATCTACATATGTATTATTAGACAATATTCTAATTTCAAGTATATACATTTTAACATCAAGGATTACCACATAATTATCTGCCAGATAGACATAAATACAAACACAATATTGTATTGGTAATTCTTATAATTAATTGTCCCTAGATAGAAAATACCATTTGTAGGACTCAATAATAAACTTAAAATAGATCTGGGTACATACTAAGAGAAGAAAGCCATCCATACTGTAAAGAGTTATTAACACCATTTTATCATAATTTCTTAGGTTGAAATCATCATTAAATACAAGTTATTAGGCTTTCATAACTCATTCATAGCCTAGTCATGGAATACTTTATCATACTCTTATTTCTTTAATGGATAGACCTCCTTATTGTCATGATACTACATAAATATTCCTATACTAGTCATACATCTAAGACATGCCATGTTGTAGGTTTTTTCACATAAATATCTAATATTTTAGTTCCAACAAGTTTAGAGGCATTTTCATATATTGAAATCAAGAAAAACCGCAATGAAAATAACTTTGAACGTTCATCTAGGGTTGGAGTATGTCCTTAAATACTCAAAACACTGGAAAAATTAAAGTAGATATCATTGATGATTATTAGTAACTTTATATATTAGCTCAAACCTATATAATGACTACTTAAACTAATTAACAGGTGAGATCATTACCATCTAATATAATTTATGCTATAAGCTTAAACATATTGAAGAGAGAGATTTAATCATGTACTTTAAGAACAATCTAAAATACTTTAACTAATCACTAAACCCTCCCACATGGATTGAGTCACAAGGGGATATGTTTCTCAAAAAAATCCTACACAAGCATTTTCACACTTGATTGAATTGCTATGTAGTTCTCCCTTCAATGATCTATCAAATTTTACCATACCCAAGGCTTTCTAACCAATCCAAGTAACATTATAAATAGGATTGAAATAGAAGAAATACTATAGTAGAAAAACCATATGAGAGATTAAGACCAAATAATGTAGCTAAAAACCATTTACCAATACCCTTGCTAAGGATAAATTCAGTTCATATTATTTTACTAATATCACATAACTGAACAAGTGTATATTCAATGATTCCCAATAGTTAAAAATGCTTAATTTCAAGCAACAAAACCCAACAAAGTTTCTAGTAAAAAAAGCTTGAAGTATAACACTTTTCTTTATGGACATTAACATCTCATATTAGACCTCACCACCTTTATTATTAAACCTAAAAATTCAAAAATATCTAAGGGTTTCATCACATTGACATAGAAATTATCTTTGCTTACAATGACATATTTGGACTATTGCTATCACATTACATGGTGAGGTATAGATCTCAACTATCCCCAACCTTAAATAAAAGTTTCCAAAATAAACTAGGAACTAGATTAACTAGAAAAATACCATATAAGAAAATCATAACACCAACATGTGTAATCTTGAACTCTAATGAATCCATTCAATGTGCCAATATAGTTATTACTTGAAACAAGGTTCTTGAACTACCTCTGACTAATTAGTCCTAATTATCAACCATATTTTACTTACTTGAGTATTAACATATCAACCATCTTAAATGACACACCTTACACAATAAGAACTTATAAGGAACAAATATTTGAATCAAATGTATGCGTAAAAATTTGGTAGAGAAGCATATTCAATATGAAAGAAATTATTTTGTAGCATTTCCCAGTGCAGTAGATGCCAAATTATCATCACTATGCCATAAATTAAACCAAAACCATGTTATCGATCCATGTGAGGTCCCATTACAACATCTTTCAATGATTTCAAGTATCCTCATCATATATGACATCCTTCTAGATAGAGCACAACTTGCATCAATAAGGCTACACTAAATCATCTAAACTTCAAAAGATCTATCAAAATATTTATACACTTTCTTTGAGAATGATCAATATGTGTGCCATAATTAAGACAATGTGGACATTATATTTGTTAGATCATCTTATAAATATATACACCTAATGATTTTATTAATATTAATATCATTAACCTTTAAATTTCATTTACTCTATAGTATAAATATATTTTCTCATACTAGTCCAATTCGTAGTCTTGATCTTGTTTGTATTGGTTAATAATAAAATACTTAAAATTTCTTTATAGAGTAAAGATAGATGGTTTATCTCTTAATTCAATATCAACATGATCAAATTAAGAGGTAGTTATCTTCCATTTAGTATAGAGTCTTACTAAAGTTCAATACAACTATAACAATCTTCCCTTAAATTAATCTAATAGATCCAATATTCATGTTCTCATACATAAGAAGCCAAAAGACATCTTGTAGTCATATAAAATCTTTATCCTAGTATCAATAGATTACCAAAAGTAGTAAGTACAACATTAAATACATGTTTGATAAAATGTGATTGTTGTATCACTAAATAAAATCACCACTACTTGCAATATTATGCAATCGTGAGGAACGCTTATGTTAATTTTACACTATTCTTGATTCATATAATTAACCAATCATTGTAGCAGGTTCTTGGTTCATGAAATTCTTTTAATCCCGACTTCTTTCACATACCATGTAACCTAGTGTTCATGTTCTTAAGCAGAATACTAGATAATTAGTTACCTGTGTAGCCCCTCACTGAAGTAGACGTTGGTCTTGCTCACTTCAATTGAGAAGAAGTTGTTCTGGAAACTCAATCTCTATCAAATTCTCCTCTTCAAAGGTTGAGTCTGAATCATCTTCTTTGATTATGCCAAATAGATTCTTATACCCATCATCTTCTTTTGTCTAATCAATAGATCTTTCTACTTCATCTTTAGGTGCTAGAGTTGAAGCGCTTGGATTATCTTCCTCATCTCAACCAAGAGGATTTTAAGGGCATAGAGAATAATTTCATCAGAGAAATATCAAAATCATCGTCGTCTTCTTCTTCGTGTCTTCCTTGATTGCAAATTTTAGGTTGGTTATCTTTACTTACATATTCTTCCTCTGTACCCGTGCTTGAGACTGTGTGGTGTTCAACAGGAACTAGTTCCCTTTCCTCCTGAATCTTCTGTATAGAAACATCCAAAGTACTTCTGAGCTCGTTACAGAGACACTTACAGTTTCTTAAAGGTCTTCAGATGGTTCTTGCTCCTCGAATCCCTCCAAAATCCTTTCTTTATTATTGATTTTACCATCATGTGTTGTTTTTTTTTTGTAATTGCAGTTGCTTTGTACTATTCTTCCTTCTCTCCCATCGCTGCATAGAAGGCGACATTGAATCTGAATCGTGTATCTCCTTTTCTTCAAGCTCCCATGCCTCATTAAATTACACTCATCGATTCATCTTTTTTATTTGTCTAGTTTCTCACTCTCATAAATGAGGGATGTCACAAGGACATGGAACAGGAAAGAGAAAAACAGTAAAGACATTATATATGAGGAAGTATCAGAGGTGGAGGGTTGAGAATAGTGGGAAAGGGTTGGGTGGAAGGAGGGATGATGTATTATGCAAAGAATTACAAGAATCAATTTTAGTATTAATATTCCCGATATTTTAACGATTTAGTTATACATTCAATAAATTATAATGATTTTGAATGAATTATGTTGGAGAAGTGAGATTAATGAGCTTTAGGAAAATTTATTATGTATTTGTGAATAATCTTGTTTCTTCATGATCAAAATTATATTACATTTATAGAAACAATAAGAATCTCTTAATAAGATGGATGAGAAATCACAATAAGATTCAGATGATTAGTTTTTTTTCAAATGGAGATGGAGAGTAATAGTAAGAATTTGACATAAGAATGAGATAAAAACCTAAAGAATAAAAAGTGATTTAATCAAAGACAAGAGGTTGATATAATACTAGAAAAATATCAACTCTTACATAAAACAAGAAAAAAATATTCAATCTCTTATGAGCTACAAGAGTAAACATGTTAAATGTAAAATGTAAATAAATAAAACTCACATTTGCTTAAAGTCATAGTCTAAATAAATAATTAATATCCAATAATAACATATACATTAGAATTTAAAGAATTGGGACCTTTTAGAATAAATGTGCTCTTTTTTAAAACAAACATACTTGGCTAGGGTCTAAAAGATGGAATATGTAATGCCACATGTGTGTAAATGATTTGTTGTTGTTTAAAAAGGTAGAGTTACTCAAACAAACACTTCAAAATCTATACACTAGATGTTTGTTTGTGTAGGGGAGAGGGGCCTATAGTGGAGCACCCTAACTTGACGTTTCTCAAAATCCTATGCAAAAATTTCAAATCACTTCCAATTTTGTACAACAGTTTATTTGGCAATTCACATGCTTCTATATTTCGTTTTAGGGCCACATCATCAAATATGATGCCACATCAGCATGCTTTTTGTTGAGGTATCCAAAAAGGCCCAAAAAAAAGTGAGACATATAGTGGTTCACTAAGTCATGTTTTATTGGTGCGCTGATGTGGCATCACATGATTTGTCAGTTTATGTACTTTATGTATAAAAAGTGTTTTGCAATTGGATATTAAGGTGTTCCACTATGGGGCCCACTAAGTACTACTTCTATCCCCACTATTAGACCCTGCTCCACTATGGGCCCCTCTCCCCTAGTTCATTTATGAAATTATGGATTTGAACCTAATATGCAAATCTAAACTTTGGTTCATATAAGAAAACATTAGTAGTTGAATATGTTTGAGCCTATGCACCTTGATGTTTGTGACTTTAGTAGCTAACTAGTGATGTTTAGGCACAATTTTGAGGAGTTTTCAAGATAGGGTATTTTCCTTGGTCAAACACCTATGACATTGGTATAATGAATTTTTGAAATGAACAAAACAAGTAGTCAATGTCTAAATCCATAGACATTGATATAGATAATAAATGTTATAAATATATCTTGATTGCTCTCTTGATTTCTAAATGTTCAAATATATGAAAATAAATTAGGATTAGTCTTGAATACAAACTTATAAGATACAATTTAAACATTTTGTCCTTCAAGTTGACACAATGGTTATCTAGAAAGGTCATCTCAAGTCAAAATTTGAAATTGTAATTGAACTTTAAAATAGTTGGAATCATTTTCACAAATCAATGAACTAAACAATAAATTTAAACCCAAATAAGAAATGAACAGACCGAAGTAAAAAAATGATCATGAGAATAACTATAAATGAAATTATATTATAATTCCCACCATTTCAAACATAGAATTAAAGTATATTGACCCATCCCTTATTAATTAAAAAAATTTAAAATAACCCTAAATACTTAGAGATATATTATATTACTTTTACTTTCGAAACAGCAATACTAACATGGCGTGACATTAGCACTTCTAAAGCTTACTCCTTGGCCAATATGCAACCAAAAAAAACGTAAAATTGAACCAGTCATTCTTTGCTGTGCTATGACCAAAAAGTCAACGAAAATTTCACTCAAGCACTGTACTTAGATTGGATTCCTTCAGAGTTCTTGTATTCTCCGAATTCATTTTTTAACTTATTCCTCCACCACACGATGTCATCAACCTCTAAAATTAAAGAAGAATGGTGCTCTTGGAAGAGTAAGAGCGAAGTAAGCTGTAAAGAATGCACCTGTAATTAAATAATTAACCGCCTGCAATTTATATTATTTTCAGCCAGCTATCATCAGTGCAACGAGAATAAATCGATTCATACTTATCTCCATAAAATCATTTAAATTGAAGCCTTTTATTCCAAACTCGCGACAACGATAAACATATTTTTTTCCTTAACAAGCGTTTTCGGGGAGCTTATTCGCCCTCTGCTTCTGTTGCAGACAACAGAACATATTTTTTACCACCCACTGCTGGGCCGATCAATATGTTAGGGGAATAGTTTGATCTATACTTATCTCAATACATTCATTTGAAAGGCCCAAGAGCTGAAGTGTTTTATTCCAAACTCGAAATGAGTTATTAACATCTGCAGCTTGTGCAGAAACTTTAGCTGGTTTACAATTGTAACGATAATAAACACATCCATTTTCCTGTCGATTTTTACATTTGTGGAGAAGTTGTTCAATCTCTGCTTCTGTTGCACAAAACAGAACACTTCTTGCACCTATTTAAATATCCAAAGAACGATAATCATAAGCGTTAGATTTGGTCATTAACGTTAATAAAAAAATATGCATAAATTCCTCAATAAGAAGATCTTAGGAGACAGATAAAGAGAATGTGTTGATGTTAGTGTGATACCTTGTGTGGCATCGAATTGCCAAAAAGATTTGTTACTGAAACGTGGCACAAATCCGCTCTAGGAAAAAAAGTATGGTTTTCAGTTAATATATATTATGTGGGTGAGATTTTTGTTTTTATTAAGATGAAAGGGGTTTGATTTAGGCAAGTTCTTACGTACGACAAACTCTTCCCTCTCTTCCATGTATGCAGGTTACAGATCTAGAGTGAATTGAAGGAAGATTAAAGACCTAATTACTCACTCAAACATTCAAGTTCTACCAATCAACAAATCAAGAAAAGTCGATTTTATCAATGACAAACGAAGTTCTAACACTGAGTCTAGAGAAGACGAACCTACAAACCAAGAGCAATAGTAGATTGAATGTCTGACTTTGAATACCTATTTCCCAATGTAAGATGCTTAACACCCATGTCTAGCCGTTTCAAGCCCAAATTTATATGCCATGTTCTTTTTTCCACTCTACTCTTCTGAATTCTATTTCTATTTGTCAATTCTGTGTTTTTCAGAAATCATATCATTTTCTTACATTTTCATAATTAATCTAGGAATATCTTTGCATTATCAAAATAAATCAATTAATCAACATTAAATCATACACAACCACCCAAAAAAACTTTGATCCACCATGTAACTCTTCCATTGAAATTAATAACCAAATGTTTGAAATCACTTTTAACTTTTTCTCTTTATGATATTAAAAAGAGCGTGGTTTAAACATAGATCTCCTTTTCCAACATCACAATACTAGCACTATATAAAATCACCCATATGAATTTTGTCTTATTCTTCGCTCATATTATAAGGTGCGCTTACAACAACTTTGTTCCACTTCAAATTCTCAGCATAAAGATATTCAAATGATTAGACCTCGACTGTGGCAGGTTCTTGGTTTATTAAATTCTTGACCAAGTAATCTAACGTTCATGTTCTTGAGCAAAATACTATATATTAGTTACCTGTATGGCCCCTCACTGAAGCAGGCGTTTCTCTTGCTCATTTCTTCAGGAGTAGTTGTTCTGGAAGCTCGGTCTCTGTAAAATTCTTCTTTTCAGAGGTTGACTCTGAATCATATTCTTTGATTATGCAAAATAGATTCACACACCCATCATATTCTTTTCTCTGATCCATAGGTCGTTCTTCTTCATCTTTAGGTACTGGAACTAAAGCATCTGGATTATCGTCCTCATCTCATCCAAGAAGATTTCAAAGGCATAGAAAATAATTTCATCAGAGAATTATCAAAATCGTTGGCGTCTTCTTCTTCTTGTCTTCCTTGATTGCAAATTTGAGGTTGCTTATCATTACCTTCGCATTCTTTCTCTTTACCCGTGCTTGAGGAACATTGTGTTGTTCAACAGGGACTAGTTCCATTTCCTCCTGAATCTTCTATTTAAAAACATCCAAAGTAATTCTATAGCTCGTTACAGAGAAACTTACAGCTTCTTTTAGGTCTCCAGTTTGTACGTGCTCGTCGAATCCCACAAAATTCCTTTCTTTATTATTGATTCCAACATGTTGTGTAAGATTTTGTTGCAGATGCAATTGCTTTGTGCTCATCTTCCTTATTTCCCATCGCTGCATAGAAGACAGCATTGAATCTGAATTCCTTGGATGTTGAACATGCATCAGAAGAGAGGTTCAACCCTTCCCCGCGCCTCCCCTCCTCTCTCTCGATGCCATCTGATAGCATTTCTCTATCCTTTTTATTTTTATGGATGTTCAGTCTGTTCAAAAGCTCTCATTTCGACGCGAGCAGAGTGGATTGCCGTCAAAGATTGTAGAGTGCAGCTTTTACACCTGTAGATTGCATTTTGCTTGGCATTTTTACAAACATTTTCAGTTAATCAATTTTGTAGGTATCCTACGATTATGGTACTCCAAGAGAACACATTTTATTAATGGAACGAGGGTTGTGTATACCTTCGCCTATTTTCTGAACCCTACTGTTTTCTGATCCTGCAGCCTATACACCATAAGTTTGTTTCAGTTTTTCTTCAAGCTCTCTTGCCTCATTCAATTGTCTCCATCGACTCGTCTATTTTATTTGTTTACTTTCTCACTCTCCTAAATGAGCGATGTGATAAGGAGATGGATCATGAAAAGGAAAGGCACTAAGACATGATCCGAGAGGAAGTAAATGATGAACATCAGAGCTAGGAGAGCGGAGTATAGTGGGAAAGTGTTGGGTAATCAATTAAAATGTCAATATTTTGAAGAATATGAGGATTCGGAAATGAATTATGTAAGAGAAGTGGGATTAATGAGTTAAGGAAAATTGATTATGTACTAGTAGAAAGTTTTTGTTTGTTCACTTATATCATGATTAAAAGTATACTATTTATTTTGATTAATATCTATTTACATAATTGGAATTTTTTAATTAGTGTTAGAGTGAATAATTAATCTATTCACTATATTTAAGTGTATTTAGGTAGATGAGGTTACACAACATCTTGTCTAATTGAATGTGCAACCTTTAAACCTCTAGAGGTTACCAAGCTATTTGGTAAACCTCATGTGCTACCTTTTTGAGGTTGGAAGACTTTCCCTCTCACATCAAAGGTCACTCAACACTTGGCATCAAGGTTGATGACTTGGTTAAATAGGTTGATTTGCATATTGCAAGTGATCTTAAGATTGACACGTATAGGACACCTGTCTATTCATTTGTGCCACATCTTAGGGCACTTGTCAAAGGTGAATTGTCTCTTCCTTGCCTATATATGCAAGGTTGTGTACTCATTGTAATCTAGATTGTCTAAATACTCTTACTTGTTTCTCATCTCCATCACTTCCTGTTTCTTATAATTAAATGAATGAAAATTCAATTACATGATTATTTTTTCTGTAAAAGAAATTAGAATAATAATGAGAGTTTAAAGAATATGAAATAATTAATCAAAGATAAGGGATAGCTGTAATATTAGAAAATAATCAGCTTTTTGATGGACAATAAATAAAAATAAAATAAAAGATAAAACCTTTAAAGAATGTAAGAACAAACATGTTAAAAAATAACTAAAGAGAAATAAACCCAAATGAAAAAAATACAAACTCATATAATTTTCGTATCTTGATGCATCACTTATTGAGTCCAGAACAGATTAAAATAACCATAAATACTTAGAGATATATTAAATGTTACTTTTACTTTCGAAACAGCAAAACGAACGTGGCGTGACATTAGCAGGCCAATATGGAACAAAATAAAAAATTGAAGCAGTCATTCCTTGCTCTTCTTTGACCAGAAAGTCAATGAAAATTTCACACAAGCATTGTACTTTGATTGGATTCCTCGGGAGTTCTTGTATTCTCTGAATGCATTTTTCAATTTATTCCACCACCACACGATGTCATCAACCTCTAAAATTAAAGAAGAGTGATGCTCTTGAAGAGTAACAGCGAAGTAAGCTGTAAAGAATGCACCTGTAATTAATTAATTAATTGCCTGCAATTTATATCTATTTTCAGCCAGCTATCATCAGTGTAATGATAACAATTCGATTCATAGTTATCTCAATAGAATCATTTGAATTCCCTATGAACTGAAGCCTTTCATTCCAAACTCGCAACAATAATAAACACATATTTTTGCTGAACAAGCGTTTGTGGAGAGTTTGTTCATCCTCTGCTTCTGTTGCAGACTACAGAACATTTTTTTACCACCCACTTTTGAGCGGATCAATATGTCAGGGGAATAATTTGATCTATACTTCTCTCAATACATTCATTTGAAAGGCCCAAGAGTTGAAGTGTTTTATTCCAAACTCGAAATGAGTTATTAAAATCTGCAGCTTGTTCAGAAACTTTAGCTGGTTTGCAATTGTAACGATAATAAACACATCCATTTTCCTTTCGATTATTACGTTTGTGGAGAAGTTGTTCAATTTCTGCTTCTGTTGCACAAAACAGAACGCTTCTTGCACCTATTCAAATATTCAAAGCACGATGATCATAAGCGTTAGATTTGGTCTCTACGGTTAATCCAAAAATATTCACTAAATTCCTCATTAAGAAGATCTTTGGAGACATATAAGAGAATGTGTTGATGTTAGTTTGGTACCTTGTGCTCCATCGAATTGCCAAAAAGATTTGTTACTGAAGCGTGGTACAAATCCGCTCTAGGAAAATGGTAAGGTTTTCAGTTAATATGGATTCTGTCGCTGAGATTTAAAAACGGGAAAATTATAATTTGATGAAATTATTGATTAATACCGTTAGGTTTGTGCTGACGATTCCTGGATGAACAGCGACCACTCCTAGCTGTGCATTTGATGGAAGCTTTCTTGACAAAATGTCCAAGAACATCAACTGCAAGAAATATTCAAAATGCAAGAAATATTCAAAAATGTTATAAAGCCTGCTACGTAGTATGAATTGTACTCACTAGGACAAAAAGAATTATGGGTTCTCTGGGAATCATTTAATCTTTAATGGGTTCATTTTAAATCATCCAATTAAAAGCAAACAAATGACTTTGACATAAATCTCTTGGATTGCAACGTATAAATTTTTTAACATATAAACAAAGAAAATGGCATATAGAAATTGAGCAAATAATTTTACCTGAGAAAGTTTGCTAGAAGCATAAGCCATTAAACTGCTAAAGTTTTTCAGTCTAAAATCCGCATTCAGATATTCAGAATCCACCACAGCGTTATGGTGAGCCTGCAGTTGTTAAAAAACAGAGGATTGCAAAACTAAATTTGGAAAATAAGTAAACATATATTTGTATAGATGGAGATCACAAGGTGGTACTGTAAGAAAAAAATTGGAGCCTAATTACCACAGAGTTGACATTTATTATCCTTGAAGGAGCTCCTCTGAGTAGCGAAGGAAGGAGGAGGAGCGTAAGGAATGCTGGTGCAAGATGATTTACTTGTATGTGCTGCTCAAATCCATCCTTGGACATCATTTCTGGTTCTGATGACAAATGGAATTTATTAGTCCTTACTTTCAATGAGCTGGGTATATAATTTATGAAGCATACAAGGAGAACAGACCCCCCAATCGAAGAATTCCCGCATTGTTGATAAGGAGATGAAGTGGACATCCAATAGATTCCCAACTGGCAGCGAAAGCTCTCACTGAAGCAAAGGACAGAAGGTCCAATTCCATGACCTGTTTTACGTTCATATTGTCATATCAGTATAATATTTTGTTAGTGCGGAAAAAGGCA
Organism: Sequoia sempervirens; assembly: GCA_007258455.2. NCBI lineage: Eukaryota > Viridiplantae > Streptophyta > Pinopsida > Cupressales > Cupressaceae > Sequoia > Sequoia sempervirens. The sequence goes on from VDFB02000003.1 coordinate 196,525,075, forward strand.
AAAAAATATATGCAAAATACTAATACAGCACAATTTACAGTACTTCTATAGATAAGGGCTTCTCAGGAGCCTGTTTCTGCCATTCTTGGGCAAGCTGCAGAGCAGTTTTTGTATTACGGCATGCCATAAAAACATGGGCACCCGCTTTTGCAAGCTCTCTGAAAACAAATCAGTAAATAAATAAATAGTGTTCTAAGCAATGAGTACATTGATTACAACATATATATTGTATAAACTCTTTTCAGAATGACTGCCTAAAGAAATACCTTGCTGTATGGAGTCCAATCCCACTGGTAGCTCCAGTGACTATGCAGGACAGACCAGTGAGATCTGGAAGAGGAAGATTTGAAGGCAGATGGTTCGTCACAATCTTCTGACAAAAGATATCCTTTGCTGTTTCCCAAAGGCCGTTCATCAATACCTTCCAATTCATCCTGACCACTGCTAATGTCAGAATGAGGCAAGCCCACTACTTATGGCACAAGTATCTCAATCAAAACCAAACAAGAGAATCAAGGCCAAACGAGAGAATCAAGGGAAGCCAAGCCGGCACGTCATTTCCAATTGAGCAAGCAATCCCCATTCAAGATTTCCCCATAGATAGAAACACAAAGGTATATAGCTAAATAGTAGTTGGATAGTGGTAGTGGTGGGGAATGCTCTCGCCATTATTGAGAGATTCTGATCGTCTACCGGATGAATAATTTGCAAGTATTTTGTATGCCATTATTTTTTCCTTCTCAGTATTGTCTTTTTTGGAAGATTCTGGCCGGTCAATCGCCGCAATAAGTTGATGCTGCATTTCACAAAATAATTGGTACTTGTTACGTTGAAACAGACGGTAATGGATATTTTTTTTGGTTTGGTCCATTGTCCGTGACCGAAAAATCGGTGGTGGCCGTTGGGTATCGATAGCGTCACTTGTAAAATTGTAACTTAACATTGAAGAATTGAACCGATTAAAGTGGGCATAAATTCGAACAAATCATAACAAATAATTGACGTTGCAGACTGAGTATATTAATTTAATATATTTATTGAACGTTGATAAATATTGACCATCATCTCTTAACATTGTTTAAGTAAATATACTTAAGATATTTTGATTAAATTAAGTTTCTTGTTTATTGTATTTTATGTAATTATAAACATAATTGATAATTTAGTGATAGGTTATTTTGTATAATTGTTAATTATTTTAAAATCTTTTTTATGTGTAGAGGAAAATAAGTCCTTTTTTAAGGGTAATCTAGGTTAATATAATATATTTTTATATAAGTATAAATTAATTTATATTTTGTAGGTGGTATTTGTAGGCTATTGTATTGCAAAATTAAATGCTAAGTTATGAAATTGAATATAGAGAGGGTACGGTATTTAGTTTATCGATGAAAGAATGATTACAATTTGCTAGATACTAAACATTGATGATCTTAGGTTTGAAAATGTGGTCTCTTTGTCAATAAAATATCTGAGATCCTACATTAGATTTGTATTATACCTAGGGTCAAGTCCATGGGTTGAGGTTTAGTAAATGACTATGGATTCATTAAATGTCAAAATCTGACCTTGCACAATGCACACCTTTGATATTTTAAATGTTGGATTCAATTCTAGATATTGTGTCACCTCTACTCTACAATAAGTAGTATTTAAAAAATATTGGAAAGGTTGTAGTCATGTTGTTGGGGGACATGTTCTCCTAGATTGGCCTAGGAAATTTGTGTACATGAATTGAAACAATAAGAACTACTACAATTGAAAGAACTTGCAATATCGAAGATTAAAAGCCAGCGCAACGAACACACAATTGCATAATAGTCGACCCAATGTATTAGATCAAGAAGGTGTACATAAATAGGAATGAGGGAGGCAACGAACCTCCATGAAATGAGCATAGGAATCCTCACTCATGGAGTGGTGACAAGTTTCCTACCAAAAACATAGGAAGAGGTGTCAAAAGTGAATTGAAACCTCTAAGGAAACCTATCTACATTGACACCTCACGTGAGAAAGGGTCAATGGACACCTAAGTAGGCTTAAAGCCTATGTATATGTAATATGTACACTAATAGTCTCGTTAAGCTTAGCTTAGGTGGGTATGAAATAAATGGGTCCCAGCCATGAACCCTGATAAAGTACCCATGTACAATGCAATAGAAATGGGTCATGGCCATGAATTCTGATAAGGTATCCAAGTATAATGCAATCTCTCAAAAGTGGAGTAAAGGAGAAAAACCCAATGGGTAATGAAACCCCTCTACAAAAGAGAGTGATGCGAATATGATGCAAACACAATGAAATGTAAAAGTGAAGAAGAATAGTGATAGATGAAGGACTCAAGATGACTGTGAAGGACTACTTCTAGCACAAAGTATAATATGTTCTCCCCATAGGAGAGAAAGTAGAGAAGGTCATGTAATCCCCCATAAAACATGAAGTGATGAACTTCATATAGTGTTGGTAGATGCTCAAAATTGGATGCTAAAGATGATCCACAGTTGCTAAACAACATTCCTCCCCTTGGAAATAAATAATGCCATAAATGTGTGCAATATGTACTCCCATTCTAGATAGGAATATGCAGGAAGTAAGATGAATGTCTCTGAATGTTGCACATAATCCAAAGACTAAAATGATGTCAATGATTCCTTTGAATGATGTTCAAAGGTCTCCAAGCCAATGCTGATGTGTGAAAGATCATGTACCATAGAAGATTATGGAATAGGAGCCATGGATGTATGGTTATGTCTGGACCAATGTGAATATGACACTACTACAAATGATGATAATTGAGTTGGATATCTCAACTCATGAGTTTCTACATAATCTGTCATGATAGAAGTTGATGTAGGCAAGGTAAGATCATTATCCAAAGATGGTAATGATGATGCAACTTCATCAAAGTTATAATCAAATAGAAGATGAATGTCCTCAATGTTGTCTAACCTCATCAACCTAAGTACATTTAAGGGTATGTGCAGGATCATGGTATGCCAAAAAGTGGCAATGAGGAAAAAAACACGTCTTTCATTGACCCAAAAATGCGAAAATATCGTGTTGACTTTTTTTAGGCTCAGGTGTCAATACATAGCACCAAAGCAAACACCAATCCTAGTTTTCCATATCGGATATCCGATTTGGATCGGATATCTGATTTGGATCGGATATCCAATTTGTAAAAAGAATATATATAAAAAAATTGTTGTTGTTTTAAAGTAACGGTCTACAAATCCGATATCCGATTTGAAATGGATATTCGATTTGTAGACTGTTACTTTAAAATAATGAAAATAGTTATATATATATGATTTTTACAAATCGGATATCCGTTTCAAATCGGATATCTGATTTGTAAAAAGCACATATATACAAAATTTGTTGTTGTTTTAAAGTAATGGTCTAGAAATCGGATATCCTTTTCAAATCGGATATCCGATTTGAAACGGATATCCAATTTCTAGACCATTACTTTAAAACAACAACAAATACACATAAACCTAAGGATTAATGGTATATGGTAGAAGGTTTAAGGTTTAAACTTTAAGGTTTAGGGTATATGATAGAGGGTTTAAGGGTCAAGGGTTATAAGGGTATAAGGGAGAGAGATAGATGGATTTAGTGTGTGAGAGAGTGACCTGAGAGAGTGGGATAAGGTCGGAGAGGGTGGGAGAGTGGGACAGAGTGGGAGAGAGGGAGGAAGAGGGTGGGAGAAAGTGGGAGAGG